>JBBPCZ010000042.1:33708680-33725904 GCA_037974445.1 Brycinus macrolepidotus
AGTTCGGTGTGGAAGAACTTGACTGGCCCGCACAGAGCCCTGACCTCAACCCCATCCAACACCTTTGGGATGAACTGCAACAGAGATTGAAAGCCAGGCCTTCTCGTCCAACATCAGTGCCTGACCTCATAAATACTCTACAGAATGGATGGGCACAAATTCCCACAAAAACTCTCCAAAATCTTGTGGAAAGGCTTCCGAGAAGAGTGGAAGCTGTTACAGCTGCAAAGTGGGGACCAACTCCATATTAAAGTCTATGTATGAATCCTTCATCCCAGTGTACCTGGGATTCAGATCATTTTATGGATTATCTATACAAATTATCCACATAGCAGATTATTTTACATGAAGTAGTTAAATGTGAAAAATATGAGAATTTGATTTCATATCAATCAATAGATAAATACTGTTAGAGGAAGGCTGTTATTACATGCTTATACACCACCCAACTCACCTTTAAGCAAGATTTATCACACACACACAGTAATCAGACAGCATTTTAACTCCGAATTCAGTATCCACTGTATTCACTACAGTACTCAGTACATTCTGCATTCATTACACTGTATTCAATACAATATCCACTGTATTCATATTTTATTACTTTGTGCAGCACCATTCTGCTAGCAATGACAAAGAGCTACAAAAGCCATATGAACAGCATGAAAAATAATTTCAACATGAGTAGATTTGTCTGTGCAATAAGTCATATTAGAAGAGATTAAAAAAACAGAGCTTTTCCACACAATGGAGCTGACAGTCAACAACATTGACGGCTAGATTTCTACAGTATTTCTTGGCTGACAGCAGGAGAACAAGAAAGAGGGGCGAATACAAAGACAAAAGGAAAAACATCAAATAAGAGACATCTGGAGAAAAGACAACATTCTCAGTGTTCCAGCAGAACCTGTTTTTGGGTGACTTTTCCTAAAGCAATCACAGAATAAAGTAATAAGATTGAGTAATATTATGTATTAAAAAAAAGTCAATCAACATAACGTAACAGGGCTGTCCTCATCCAGTACACTGATCTGATAATGTCATGACCTTGGTAAATGTAGTATCGATAACAATTTGGAGCCAGTTGCCATATGTCTGTATTTTAAAATGGAAACACCACCATGCGTTCTGTGCAATAAGGTTTCATAAACAGTGCCACAACTTTATAATTGCTTTTTAGCTTAGACTTGGTTAAAACTCAACAAAGTTTCCACCATTCATCAAAAATACTTTTGTGCTACACGTCTTATTAGCATCTTAAACAGTTATAATGGGGGGAAAAAAAAACTAAACTTAAGCATGAAAACCCTCCAAAAAGTGTTAGCAATTCTACATGACCAACCAAATGTGAACATGAAATGCTTGTGCATTTGCACTTTTCCAGTGCAGACAGAACACAGACACATATATGTACATAACCAAATAAAGAAGATGGTAAATATATAATAACCAAATAAACAAGATGGTAATTATTTAATAATAATGATGATAGGTGCATATTAACTTCTTTGCCTCAACAGTTTCTTCAGTGAAAAACTTCAGTTGCATTCACTCACATATGGCACAGTGGTTTCATCTCTCTATCTCTCTCTCTCTCTCTCTCTCTCACATACACACACACACAGACATGCATACAAACCCCTTCAGTTCACTAGAAAGACCTAGAGGGGCATTTTGGATACCCCAACCAAAAAAAAAAAACTCCCAGCAGAAATTAACAGACCAATATATTTCTCATCCTCATACAATATCTTATTTATGACAAATAACAAAGAACAATTTTAAATACATTCGCATAATCTGAAGAACCAGAAATCAGCATTTCCCTGGTTGTCTTAAGACATGAAAGGGGTTGTAGAGCAAGAGCAGAACCAAGGGGTTTTTGTTGGTAAAGCAACTTTCTTTCTGGCTAATTTTGGCTTAAATTTATATAGGATTAAGGTAAAAACAGAGAATAAGAATAAGATTCATTCCCCACTCCCCCCCCCCCCCCCAGAAAAAGGCACCCCTACTCACCTGCAGATGACTGACCCCACACTTTCTAATTATTTTTTAGTTATCTTTAAACCATTGATCTCCCAACTCTCTCCCACCTAATTGTGGTCCCAATATGGAAACAGTAGAGGCCTGTGAGTGATGCTAGAGGCGGACTTCTTGAACGCACCCCTAAAAGTGCACCAACAGTTGTGAAGTTGCCAGGGCACTGGATCTACAACGGTGGATTTTGGCCGACAGCATACGTTTTACTAGGGGAAGGTTTTAAAGTGTCCTTTCCAGGCTTTCCATTGGTCGGAGCTGCAGAAGTGGAGGCTGCTGCATCTCCCGAGGCTGCTATGGCGACGGTTGTGTTGCGTTTGATTGGCTCATCACCCCTGGACCGCTCCTCTGGGCTGGGCTGCCTGGGTGGGGCCTGTTCTGTTGTGGGAGGAGCCGTGAGCTCCTGCTGAAGCTTTTGGCTTTGAAGGAGGCGTAACTGAACACGGAGCTCCAGGATGGCTTCCTGCTCCTCGTGGATAGCCTGGTTCAGGTGAGTGTTCTTGTTCTGCAGAGAGAAATCACAAACAGTGCTACTTAAGCACTAATAGGAATGTAAAGTAAAGTAAAGTGACCATTCTGTCATATGTGAACACACCACAGCACACAGTGTGAACAGCATGAAATTCTTCTCTGGATTTAACCCCTTCACCAAGTGAAGCAGCAGGCAGCCAGGAACGTAGCACCCAGGGAGCAGTGTGTGGGGACGGTACCTTGCTCAAGGGTACCTCTGAGGTGCCACTAGCGGTCTTGGGATTCGAACCCACGACTTTCGGATCGCAGGGCAAATGCCCTAACCACTAGACCACCAGCTGCCCCAATGATGGTAATAATAAAAAAAACAGCACCCTTATAAAAACAATATTAATAAAAAATACTAAGCACATCTACATGTTGTAAAAAGTAAGCATAAAATGTGGCCAGAAGAAAAGTTGTGGTACATTATGTTTTTTCAATATGTTAAATTCTGCACTAAAATTCACAAAAAAAGTCTGTATGCAGTGTTTGTATGCATTTATTTTCACTTAGCAAATCAACAAAATGTGATTTGACTGAAGGTCTCAAGGACTTTTGCTTATGACTGTAGATAACAGTAGGTCACAGAGCGTCAGAAACCACATAAGTCTATTTGAGTTTACTTCATGTCTCAACACTGTTTGAGGCAAGTAATTTTTTTTTAGACATGCAGTTTGCACGATGCTAATTAGTTGCATACAAGCCTTCGGTAACTGTTGGCTATATTAGTATATTAGTATACTAACAGCAAACAGAAAACACTTGGCTGACTGACAACTTTAGTAAAATGGACTATTTGCTATCGCTTTCACGCAGTCCTATGACCGTGCTGGTCTGTGTTATTTGATGTTAAGCTATGATAATAACACCACATCTTAGACCAGAGCTTTAAAAAAATGTTCCATCCATTCTACTCTCCTTATTATGCCTCTAGGATTGCTTCTCTCTATGCTTTTCTTCATTAACTCATCCTCTCTCACCTCTAGCTCTTCATTCTGCTTCTGTAGATCCTCCAGGATCATCTGCAGCTCCTCCTCATCCTCACTCTCACTCTCACTGTCGGAAGAGTACTCCTCCGTCTCACTCCGGCCCTGCTGCCGGCTGGGTGGGTATGAAAGAAACGCTGGTTAGTCATTATGACATGACTGTTTTCCTGCAGTTAGCAGTTTTCCAAAGGAAATACCACAGTCACTGGCATGCTTTTCACAATGACAATAGCATGATGGTTGACAACTGTTGTTCATTTTTCTACCACAAAAACTAGACACTAAAAATGTGTTTAATGGTGAAGTGTGTGTCACAATTAAGGCCGTAATTAGGCATTCTGGGACTTCTACTACACCCCTAACAATATTTATGTCAATGACTGTATGCAAATTGTCCCCAAAACCAATAAATAATCTACATGGACAAACACAGTAAGCATAATTTACAGTTGCTTTAACTGTTATACCTTTTCACTATCATGTCTGCAGGACTTTGTAGTGACCAGGGCCCTCAGCCTCATTGGCCCTTTGAGATAATACAGCCTTGGCCACAATCAAAATCTTTAGAGTGCAGATATAAAAGGTGTGGAGGCATAATTTAAAACAGCTGTTCTGATAGCCCTGCTTTAAACTCTGACCTCTGTATGTCAGCGATCTCAGCTCGCAGACGTTCGATCTCCTCCTTCTCTGTGGCAATTTGTCTGCGCAGGACCTGCTCCAGCGAGATCAGCTCCTCCTGCTCTGTCAAAATCTCATTCTCCTGCAAAGGGTGCCAAAGAGAAACACTTTACACAGTTCCTGACAGCATTTCACTTTTATTTTTGTATAGACCTGTGGCGTCTGCCCATTCCTATTTTTACTAGTAATGCTTTTGTCATTAAATGTCAATTTTGTGCCATTTTACTACTACTTCTCTAATACGAGTTCTGCAAACACCCACAATCAGTGTAAAAATACAAGCATAAACCAACTGTTCTCTAGCTCTTAGCATATATACTAATTAAGCTATCATTATACACTCCAAGGTAGCTAACATTACACTGGTGAACTCTTTATAAAATAACAATTCTAAAAAATAGCAATCAACACTATTACAGTTTACATTCTGGTGCATTTAGTTGGCATGTACTGACACCACAGGACTTTATCATCACCTGGAAGAGTAAAACATTGCTAAATAACAGCTAATTCTCCAATGTGAGTATTTCTAGCTGAACTCAGACACACTCCTGCTTAAAGTGACACTCACTGATGTGTTACTGCACTTGTTATTAGGAAGAGTTTTTGTTATTTGGATAAGATTCAATAAATGCATTTTATGCTATTTTTCAATGTTTATATGTTAGGCTTACATGAGTAGAGGTTCAGTTATAGGGCAAAGACCTCACTTCATGTAATTTTATGTATAGTTCCACTTACTGTTTGACTCTTGGTGATACTATAGTGGTGCCACAATAGTCTGGATTGTGAATCTTTTTTATTTAAAGACTACCAAACCACCTCATGATGTATGTAGGAACTTTTGGAGAAGTTACACGCAGTTTTAGATGGATATTTGAGGGCAGGGTGTGACAAATTTTGCGCAATGCAGGATGGGTATCATCGTAAGAGAACACTGACTGACAAAAAAAAAATCCAAATTTGAAAATTTAATCAAACTGATGAGGATTACATTACATTACATTAGCCTCCACTAAGAGCTCATAAATGCAGCACATAACTTCAGTCTCACCTGAGCCAGGAGGATGTTAAGTACTTCTTCTTCATTCTCGGACATCTCCTCTTTGGACACATCCTCTTTAGACAGGCTGGCGATCTCTTGTGCGATCTTACTTTCACACTCCTGCACGTCACACAGGTCACACATGAGATGCACCATAAGGGGAAATTCAAAAAAAAAAAAGACAAAAAAAAAAAAAACCAGAAAAAAAAGAGGTTAAACTAAATGCCTATGTCTTAATAAACTGATTGCAGAGGTATTCACACTGTAATGGAAAAATAAGTCTCTGCCTTGCGGTCAAAAATCTAACAATCTAGCCTGAATGAATTTGCAAATATAAACCATCAAACAACTGCATTTATTATAGCTAAGTCGGTTTAATACTGAGACTTGGAATGAAAGTTCATCTGGGCACTACCTAGTTTGTCTGCCACTAAAACAAATGTAGAGTGAAGGTAGAGTATGGAAGCCCTTGCCTGTCTCTTGGCCTCACGTAGTTTGCGTTTGAGTGCGGTGAGGATGCGCTGCACCTCCCACAGGCGCTCCTCTTTGGACAGGTCCTTTATGCCGGCCTGCAAATCTCTGTGGAGGCAGTTCAGCAGGAATTCCTGAAGAAACAAACACAAACACACATTTTATACACATACACACGCAAGCATTTTGTATATATATAAAATACGTTTGATGAGTGTATGAGTGTATGTGTGTACAGGTATTTATATACACACACATATACACATACACAACTATATACCTTTATGTTTGTGTATATATTTATATATACATATATGCATACACACATATGTAGATGTATGTATGTATGTACATTGTGCACACATTTTATATATACAAATATGTGCACAAAGACACATATAGCTTCAGTATAGCAGCAATTTCACTAGCATCCTTCACTATGAGAAAAACACTAAATCTGAAGTTAATGTTCATCTGTCCCAGCACTGCCTCAATGTGGGCAACTGGGTTTTTAAAAAATTTTTTTTTAGCAGGTTTCTGTTCTTGCTCTGTAGTCACTACACACGTTATCCTTGTTTTTGCATCATACGTGGAACAAAGAAACAAAAAACTAAATATTCAAGCTCGTTTGACTATCATATGCTTCCCTGTGATGGTTATTTTTTGTGCTTAACCAACCCCTAAGTTCCTCATATAAGCATGCAAATGTGATGACTCAAAAATAAACTCCACTTCTATTTCCTTGCGAGGCAAGACCAATGTTTCCATGTTCTCAACCTAATTCCTCCAGAATGTTTCATGTGTACAAGGGTAAATGAATGAACCATGCCTGAGTTTGAAAAAATGGGTTAAAAGTCAAGCATCTTGGTTATACATACTGCACTGAATAAAGAGAAATGTGTCACAGAGGTCCCATGTGTGCATGTAATAGGCAAGTGCTGCCTTAACAGCCTGACAAGCAACACGTACAGTTTTATGCAAACATTTACAAGTTTCTGATCAAACTGAATGTGTTGTTTTGGTTTGTTTTTTTTTGTTCTTGTGAAATTGCATACATATCCTCTACAGAGTAAATATCATACCATATCATAGTTAATATCATCGTTAAATAAAATCTGGCCTGTGAAAAAGTTATGGCACATTATATTTTGACATTTATAGATTTTTTTTCCAACCTTTTTCAAACCTATTACATAAATAAAAATTTTGCAGTAAAATGTGTAGAAAAATGCCATATTTAAGCTTATTCTCTGTGGAGCACACTTATTTATTTTCACTTAGAAAAAAACCCCCAAAAACTGTAGCTGTAGCACAGCTGTACCTGTCGCCGGATCTCCTCTTTAATGCTCTCCTGGGTCTCAGGAAGGGCAGGCATGGTGGCCATGTTGGACCAGCGAAGGGGGCGTACCACTGGCTTCAGAATCACATCACCAAACAGCTCCCGAACGTGGGTGAAGAAAACATAGAGAACTCTGTTCCCTATCTGCACTCAGGAGGGAAGGAGAGTGTCAAGAGAGAATCATGAAAACTACACAAAAACATCATATGTGAGAGTGAATTGAATGTGGCAGGTACAAAATGTGCTTCAGATTAAATGTCCTTGATGGATGTTCTTCTCCAGACTGACTTACAATTTAATCTTTTAACTGATGTACATGAATGTAGAGTTAGAAGTCTTGCCCAAGGACTCTTATTAGTGTAGCATAGTGTATGAAGGACACTAAAGCAGATTATGAAATGGGACCCTATTACAGACACTTATTGTTATTTCTAAGTTAAGATTCAGCTAAATAAAATAGATAAATAAGGGATAAGATTTTTAAAAATGTATTTCACAGAAGCAAATCCTATCTTGACTTAGTATTCTTATTTGACCGCATTTTATCTTACCTGTAGTTAGGAAACCCTAAATTACTTAATAGTTAATAAACAGTTGTTATGTCTGCTACCTAGAAACTGATGATACAGCCACTAGCCGATTATCGGCCTGGTGATATTCAGAACTTTTATGAATCTCTGTATCGGTATTGTTATTTTTTTTTTATTGCATTGCCGATAAAGTAAATTAATTTAAAAATATGCTACTCTTACTCTGAGCCAGCCGTCTCTCTGTCTGGGGTCTCACTCTGTGGTCTAATGCCACATCCCGCCCACAGTACGATCTGACTGGTTACACTTCACAAATAATAGCCTATCACCATGAAGGCTACTGTGCCACACACGGACACAGAGGAACGCATTTAAAGACTGAAGCTGTGTTTCAAACGCAAGGAGAAGATCTTACCAAAATAAACATCATAATCCTCTATGATAAAGTTGCAAAAAAACCTGTTTCTAGCGCTGGCTGAGAGAAATACTACTTCTATTGTAACATGTTGTGACATCGGTAATTGAGGCCCTAGTTCCCAAGGTTGCAAAAAAAGGCACTTTACCTGCACGGTGGGATTGAGCACGATGGAGATGTTCTGGATGTTCATCTTGGTGTCGGCTTCGCGGGCAATCACGTGGTCCATGTGTGTGATGAGCCAGGCCAGGAGCAGCCTGCTGCCGCCTGGCACCTCGGTCAGCAGCCGCTGGAACTCCTGCAACTTCTCCGCCTCGCTGGGTCGCCCGCATGCCTCCTCAAAACGTGAGGCCAGCTCACGGCCCAACAGGTTATCAGGAAGCTCGCGCAGGTACTGCTTCAGCAGGCTGGCCACGGTGTGGGGGTCGTACTCCTCCAGGCACGGGCACTCTTCACGGTCATACGCTGCCTTCAACTCGTCCACCTTAGACTTCATTCCTGCACACAAAAGAAGAGAGGACAGGGCTGATTCAATTTTCGTTGCTTCTTTCGACGTAGAAGTCGATGGTTCAGCCATAAAACTTTGCAGTTTTCACCCCTTACAACAATTACAGTTGTCTCTTAAGTGCACTGGAGCTACAAGGCTAATATAACCAACAAGAAATGGAAGCTTACAGCCAGCAGGTTAGTATGGTGTAAACTGCATGCCTAAATCATCACACTTTCCAATCACATCAAGTTGTTAAATAATCTCAAACAGACTTGCTTATTTGGTTTCTGACAATGTATGACATGCTTATCTGAGGAAAAAGGTATGTTCATTAAAAAATGGAAAAAATAAGTGTCACTTGGGGTCATTTGGGTAAATTTGCAATTTTTAGCTAAACCATTAGCGGGAGGTGTTCTATTAATTTAAGATTAGAACTAAACTCTGCAACTGATTTCCTGCAACAGGATTAGGCAAAGTTACAGAAACAATGGGCTAGTTAATAAAGATCAAGATTAAAAAAATGCCTTCCTGCACATTTAACCCACATGAACCCTAGGATTATCTTTCATTATTAGTAGAGGGCAATAAGAGGGCCTTAACAACAATTCATAGTTATTCTTTACTTAATTCTTCATTTTGTTAGTGTGAATTGGCAGGTCAAATCCACTGTAGCCCGTATAGATTATAAACAGGATATGGGTAAATGTGTTGGTTTCTGTGACATCGCAAAAACAACAAATTCCAAAACAGCATGTTTTGCAGCTTAGTTTATATAAACAGACTGTATGAGCTGGGGGTGAATGGTACGTTTAGAAACTTTAACAGTGTTTATACTTACAAGACTATACGTCTTTATCTTCAAAAAAGTGAAAAAAATTCAGTTTTCCACAATACTGATAAAGAGATGAAAATGACAATCTGAAGCACAATTTCCAATTAACTAACTAACTCACATTTTACATTAACACTCACTTCTATGATGTCAGTTTTTCACATTATGAAAGAGGCTATACAGCATCCTACCAGAGACGCGGTAGATTCCTTCACATTTCATGCCGTAGCTCTCAATGTAGTCCACGCACTCGCGAAAAATGGCTGGCAGCTGGATCCCATCGTACAGCGCCGTCCTCCTGACCGCTTCGCCCAGCGGTGCCCCAAATATCGGCCTGATGGTAGCCGGCATCTCCACGGCGACAGGCTCCTGCTCGGCAGTGCTGGGCTTCTTCTTCTTTTTCTTCTCCTTCCACTGTTTGACCACATCTGCTGCCGTCAGGTCCTTGGACTTCTTGTCCTTGGCCTTCTCCTCTTTGGGCACTTTCTCCTTCACTTTGAAGTCCTTCTCTTTCTTCTTGGAGAAGCTGGGCTTCTTGAAGACATGGATGCCTTTCGAGCGCTTCATCTTGGACGGGCTCTCCGCCTCGTCGGCCGAACTGTCCTCCTGGAAGGCAGCGTAGCCCTCAGCTAGATAAGAGGAAAGAGAAACAGGAGGGAAGGAGGGAGGGGGTGAGGGTGAGAGAGAGAGAGAGAGGGAAAGAGTCAGACAGAGTCAGAAAGAGAAAGAGAGAAAAGATGAAAGAAAAATAGCAGATGAGAAGAGTTAGAACTCACAGCCTCACATCTTCAGAGCTGAAACTAAACGGAAAAAAACAAACAAACAAAAAAAAACACAAAACTGCAAGAAATATCCCATCTCTCTCTCTCTCCTCTAACCAATCTACCTCAAGGTTAGGCAAGACTGAGGACAAAAACAGCAGGGAAAGCAGAGATAGAGCAAAACTGCTTAAAAGAGGTCAGCTTTCAATTTAGTTCTATTCCCTGTGCAGCTATTGTACCAGCTCCTTTTTTTAGCTCTTCATCTTTAGAGCCATGACACCTACTTTGCGGAGTGTGCTCTCACTAACTGAGCTCATAACAGCAATCAGCGGCTCAATGACACAGCTCCAAAGCCCATCAGCCTGTGGACACAACCACTTCTTCCCCAGAGAGAAATGGGCTAAAGCAGCGATGTTGTTTTGCCACTATGGCACACCTACAGAGGACAGGAACGGGCAGGGTGTGTCCTCAAACTGTCCATCACTTCCTGCTTGCCTGCCATAGGACAGCTAAATATAGGCATTGGGTGGAAAAGAGTCAGAGTCTCTCTCCCTCTCTTTCCCTTTCTCTCTCTCACTGTCTCTCTCTCTCTCTGGAGCTGCTGGGATACAGGGTTAACGCTGACAGTTGTCCAGTGTGGACAGTATAATACTAGTTGCAGTTATTGCTGGCAAAAAGTGTTGTCGTTTAATGTGAATTATTACTTACACTCAGCTTATAGCAACTGTAAGAGAAATCCTATCGAAAGTGCAGATTACAAACTTTTAATCCATACTGGAAGGAAAGGAGATATTCTATTATTGTATCTTTCATTAACTTTTATTATGTTTTCATTATCTTTTATTATGCCTCTCCTAATTAGCTAATTAAGCAGGCCCTCTGTTTGTTTTACTACGATTCCTTCATTTGATTCCATAAAGAGGGATTTACAATACAATTCCATTCAGAGGACAGGAAAAAAAAAAATTCCCTATGACTCTGGCTTTGTGGCTTTCCAGGTCAAATATCATGACCTCATTTGCATAATGCTAATTCACTTTTATTCTCCAGTAGGAAAAATGGTGAAGTTCAAGTATTTGTAAAGGCTTAAACAGTGGTAAATTCGAGAAAACACTGTTTTCTTTATGCACTGTTTTCCCTTAAAATGCCCAAAACCTACCTCTCTGCCACAAATGGATTTAAAGAAATACATTTATTTTTGTTTTGTTGTACTGCTGAAATATAAATATGTAAGTACATAATTAATTGCATGTGAGTAACTGGCATTCAATTTACGTTCTGTACTGTAGTTCTTTCCATCTGGTTTGACATGTAAAATTGTGAAGAACTTTTTTTTTTTTCCCCCAAAAAGACTAAACCATATGAACAACAATGATATATACCTACAAACACACAATCTGAATACTAAAATGAGTTTGAAATAATTCCTAATTACACCAAGGCAAGCCAATGCACGTAGATGTGTTTAGCTTACTGCGTTTCTCCTTCTTCTTGAACTTGTTCTTCTTCTTGCTGTGGTCCTTTTCGTCGTCAGAAGCAGCGTCAGGAGGCTCGTGGTGGTGTCCATCATGGGGTGGCGAGGGTTCGCCCGTGCGATATAGACCCGGGAACTTAGTGGGGCTGATCTCTTCAGAGCTGGGGGTGCGGGGTACACCTCCGGGGTGCTCCGCCCGCCGCTGCTCTGCAGGGCTGCTACTGGGCGGCAGGAAGCACTCTGTCATCTTGCTGCTGCTTTCCTGTGGCCTCCACGCAGCACACTGCCCTGCTATTGGCTGCTCTTTGAAGTCAGGTCACCTCTCCATTCCATCTAAGGAGATGAACAAGACAATGACACGTACAAGACCTTCATGGCTGTAAGGGTGCGTTCAAACTATCGTGGCAAAAAGGTTTTGAGTGCGTCCCAGACGTTAATTTCATTTCAAGTCAAGTCTATCTATATAGCCCATTATCATACAAAAAGGTCATTCAATGTGCTTTACGGGAATAGAATCAAAATATTAAGCATAAAAATAATAGGAAGTAAAAGAATAAAAGAAACAAAAGAATACATAGAAGATCAATGAAAGAAGATCTTTTTAATTTAATTTTTAAATACAATTTAATAAATTTAATAAATTAATTGACAGTCAAACGAGCAGCCCAAAATGGTACGCTATTTTTGGCTTCCAGTCACTGCAGAATATCAATTAAACATTAAATCAATTATAATCCAGCCTAAAATTCCAAACTCAATGCAGTCTGAATCATCACCTTGATGAAAGGGTGGATATGTTTCAAACTAAAAGTGTATTCATTTTCTGAAAGTTTCTTGGTTCCATGCATTACTTTGTGCATATTATTCGCTGTGAATACACTGCACAAAATTTCCACAAATAACCCAAATGTCTTGTCCCTTCAGGTTTACCAAACAAAATCTGTTTGGTAAAGTTCCCTCACTGAACATGCAATGTGACCGAATGTGTTTTGTAAACCCTCATGTTGAGCGCCACATGATGGTGGTGACAAATCTTCAGTTGGACAACTCAGCTTTACTCTACTACTCTCGTTTTGCTTTTATCAATCTAGGCCTGGTTTCCCAAAAGCAAGAGAGGATAATCCTTTAAAAGACATATACTACCATAACTGGACTCATCTATGCAATTATGGATTCTCTATAGTAGCCTAGGATGCTTAATTTGAATTATTTTTTTTTTTATTCCCTTCACAAAAGAAGCTGAAAGCTACAACAAACAAAGTACTTAAACATGTTAGTAGACACATTGTAACAAGGGAAATTAGGGTCTTTAAGGTGTGCTGACTGTTGATAGGGATGTTCAATTGCGTGCATGCACACACACACACACACACACACACACACACACACACACACACATTTTGTATAATTTTTATACAAAAGCACTGCCAATAGAATGTGATGCCCCTGGAGCAGCCACACATAAGACTAAAGGCACAATACCAACACCAAGTCTCAGCTAGAGGGTATAAAGGCCTCCAGCACTGGGCTGTGAAGCAGTGGGAAATCTGTAACGAGTCGGAGTGGAGTTTGGCATCCAGAACTAATATCCAATATCATGCAATCAAGACCTCAAATCAAAGCTCCAACATCTAATGTAAGGGCTTCCAAGAAGGGTAGAGGCTGTAACTGCAGCAAAGGGGGACAAAGTCTCAATTAATAAAAATTTTCAAAAGTGCACATTTTCTCAATTATGAAAGAACATTTTAGCAAATGATAACTCACTTACATTAGTTGGCAAAAGGAACTACTATACATACATCTTCAGAAAGTCTGAATTGTTGGTATTAGTTTATATAAAATACTACAGAACTACTGCATTATGGGACACCTGTCAACAAATTCTCCATGAAACTTTTCTTGCGAGTAAATGCAATCAAGACCTCAAATCAAAGCTCCAACATCTAATGTAAGGGGTTCTTAGAAAAGTGGAGGCAGTAGCTACAGTAAAGAGGGACACAGTCTCAATTAATACACTTATTTTCAGAAGAAGTGCACATTTTCTCATTTTTGAAAGAACATTTTAGCAAACGATCACACACTTATATTAGTTAGCAAAAAGGAGCTACTATGCATACATCTCTGCATTACTGTCAAAAAGAAACTACTATGCATACATCTTCAGAAAGTCTGCGCTATTAGTACTGTTTAATATAAAACATTACATAACCACTGCATTATGGGACACCTGTCAATATGTCACCATCTGTCACCATCGGCTAGCCAACTACTTACAAATTCACCATGAAACACTTTTTCAGACCAACTAACCACGTTTAAACTCTTCATTTCAGCACCTCCAGATCTAGTTAACTGTAGGTAATATATCAGCACTAAGCAATTATTTCACCTCCAGCAGAAGCCAGTTAGCTAACGTTAGCTGCTTTTTCCTGCTAATATTAGCTCTCTTACTGCTTTTTGACGAGTTATTAGATTGTGTTCAGGTTTACTAATTATCCAGAGTCTGAGTACATAACAACCCGAGCAGAAGCTCTGCATTCCTCAATGTTTCCTAAAGGTTTATCCTCCCATTTTTGAGCAAGTTTAGTTTCAGCTGTCTCTGCAGGCTAACAAGTTAGCTAGCCCTGCTAGCATAGATTACTGTAGCGAGGAAGACTTTCCTCCTCAGCCACGCCCTCGACAGTTCAGTGGTTTAATAAAAAACACGGAAAGACTTTGATAATAAAGGACATGATTAAAAACACACTGAATTTGAGCATTTATACCAACCTGCTAAAGACACTGGTTCGTGTTTCCCGTTGCTTGTTTACGTGCTCGACTGTGACGTCGGTTCGCCTGGGTGGATCCGCAAAGACTTCTGGGAGATGTAGGCAGACACAGCTGGGCAACTTCAGAATCAGAAAGCTTTCTTGATCCCGGAGGAAATTGCTTATGACTGCACAGACACACAGAGACACAGAGACAAGAACAATATAAAATCTAAGTAAAGTGGCCCCTTTATCACGCAAGAACACACCACACGGTGTGAACAAAGCGCATTTAATCCATTCATCAAGCCGGGGGAGCCGTGTGTGGGGACGGTATCTTGCTTAAGGATGCCTCAGTGGTGCCACTAGCAGTCCTGGGATTCAAACCAACGACCTTCTGATCGCAGGGGCAACCCCCTAACCACTATTTTAACAAATATAAAGTCTAAATAAATCCAGTAAAAACTGCAGAAAGTACTCAATATGAAATACACTCTGCTACATGCACAAATGCTGGGGTATTATTATTATGGATAAGTAACTTACTAATGACACAGATGGTAGTTAGGAGTACGTTATTGCACATAATAGAGATCAGTAGTATATAAGTAATACTGACATAAGTAGTGATATTTCACATGGTAAGACTATTGCACATAAGATACTGTACATAATGATTATGTTCTAGCACCCAGTATAAACATTGCACAGTACGGCACGTGGTAGACTGTTGCACATCATAGCAAAATAATGCACATGGTGATACACATAATTATAATTATTTAAACACGGTAAGAAACAAAGTAGGGACATGCTCTTGCACAGCTTATTGTGTGGATGTGTGACAGAGGGGGGAGTCATACAGTCTGATGGCAGTGGGAAGGAAAGATTTTCTGTGGTGTTCAGTGGAGCACTTTGCGCTGGTGAGTCTGTGGCTAAAAGTGCTTCTCAGTTCAACCACCACACTGTGGAGTGGGTGATCAGCGTTGTCCATGGTGGACTGAAGTCTAGACAATGTTTTCCTTTCAGCCACAGTTTCCATGTTGTCCAGTCCCTCACCCTCACCCACGTTTCTCGATCAGTTTGTTAAGTCATCAGTTTGTTAAGTACTTACAAGAGCAGTGGAAGCAACTCTCAGATGTATCCACCTTTAAATCTGAATGTAAGGTCTATATTGCCACTATTTCTGCTCAGTTTAACTTAACATCCTAATATTCAAAAGTGTTTTCTGTGTAACGAGTTTCAGGCTCTTCGCTCTAGATGTGGAACTGCAAACGACAGCCTAGTGGGCTACATGACACAGTTATCAATCGTTAGTAGTAAAATTACAAATATAAGATTTTAAAAAATGGATGCCTTGAAATTTGCCTGAGTAAATGGCTGTATTACAGTTCTTTTGGCCAATGTTCTCCATGATTAACTGTTCCAATGGTCCAATTTGATTGGTTACTGGAATGCTGTTCCCTGACTGGCTAGCTAAGTGCATCGCCACTAGTAATACTTCCATTAGCATAATTTGTGTAGTAAGTCAAATTTATAGTAGTATGTGACTGTGGCCAGCCATTGCCTGCTGTGTCCTGCACTCTGACAGCCTAGCTGAAACAATTTAACTGATTTGATGTTGCATTCATATTCTAGTTCTGCAATCTAATTGGCTGTTTCAGGGCTTGTATACACTTGGGCTTAGATTTGATTTCAGGGTTCTGATTGGCTAGTTCAATGTAGTTGAATAGTGTCACCATGCACCACGTAGTTGAATGATGTCACTTGAGTAGCTAATTGAAACTGTTCCTCTGCTCCTGCTCTGCATAAACAAAAGTTACACATGTGCTACAACATTTTTGCCATGTTTTTACATCTGGATGAAAAACTATACATGCACAATAGACCCTTGAAGCCTCATTTTGTAGTCAGCATCACGCCCTTATTAGGAATTCTGGGGCTAAGAAAGTTTTCTCTATGGTGTTTTCACTACTGTCACTGCAGAGAGGGTTCAAACCTGCAACCCCAGAGCTTTGAAGCAAAGGAGCTTATCAACATACTATGCCATACACTGAACATGTATCTGTCACTACAGAACGGGACGTCCAGGGCATGGAGTCAGATGCAGATCCATCTAGTGCCATTCTATTGGTTCAGGGGTCAGAAGTGATTTAGCTCCTCCCACATAACTTGATTTTTCTGAAAAAATGCACATTTTTTGTTCACCAAGGTAAAAACATTGTAAATGCCTGAGACATATCACAAGGTGTTTAAGGTCCAGTTCTGAACCTTAAATTAGTTTTAAATACATGCTACATTCACTTTCCCTGTGTAATGTTTTTTTTTTTTTATAATTTATCATTTTATCAGAATCAGAATCAGAATCAGAAAACTTTATTGATCCCGGAGGAAATTGCTTGTGTTACGACTACACAGACACACAGAGACACAAAGATAAGAACAATATAAAATATAAAGTCTAAATAAAATCAAATAAAAACTGTGCAGAAAACACTCTATATGAAATACACTATATGCTATTTACTCAAATACTGGAGTATAAGTACTATAGATAAACAACTTACAATTAAGTGTATTACTAGTAACATAAATGTTGGTTAGGAGTCTAATTATTGCACGTAACAGAGATTAGTAGTAGATCAGTACTATAGGCATAAGTAGTGATATTCACATGGTAAGACTATTGCACATGATAATAAGATATTGCACATGATGATAATGTTTATAAGAGAAAAATGAAATAAAAAGCCTAGAGTCAAGGCAACTTAAAAATATGGACAAAAGTATTGGGACACACCTGTTTTTTCAGGGTTTGTGCTAGGCCTGCTTACTTCCAGTGAAGGACAATCTTAATGCTTCAGCATACCAAGACATTTTGGACAACGCCATGCTTCCAACTTTGT
>JBBPCZ010000042.1:33742874-33756749 GCA_037974445.1 Brycinus macrolepidotus
TATGTATACACATACACATCTTAGCAATCAGCACTGATAGTTTTGAGTTGTACCTACTACATTTAGAAGGGAATTCCATGCTCCATGTTCTTACTGAGTAAGAATTGTTCACAGTGATAGGAACCAGATGTCTAAAGCGTTTAATGCTTTTCAAAGCTTCCTCACAGAATTATTACATAATTTCATAATGAAGTATACTTATATTGATTTTAAAATTTGAGTTTGCTCTACTATTTGCTTCGCTATCAACAAATGGCCAACTCCAATTTAAGTTACAACATAAGCTCAAATATGGTACTGCTTACAAGTTTACGAGTCCACACTTTTGCTTGAATTTCTCCTCTTGTATCGACGGACGTATTATCACCTCCAGCTTCTAAGTATTTTGTACGAAATGTTATTAAATGTTTCCGGTAAAGGGGTAGTCTTACCATAGTATGAGGAACTGAACAAGATACTCACATTTGACCGTTAATTAATCATGATTATAATAATTGCTTCTCAATATTGTGATACTGTAACTGTGTCACAATAGTACATATGATTCTAATTTACTATAATTAGTATGGTGGTTCCCAGCCCTGGTCCTTGAATAGTGTTCGGTCACATATTTTGGTGTTTTCTTTACTCAAACACCCCTCATCCAACTCATCAGTTAATTAACAGTCCCTTCCTGAGTTGAAGTGGGTGTGGTAGAGTAGGAAAAACACTAAAATGTGAAGAGCAGCATCAAGGTTGAGAACCACTGAACTAACGCAATAACTGCTCTACATTGACAGTATTACAGTAACACTGATCACTCGAACAGCCACTTTTACACACTCCATCTCAGAGAGAGCTAGAGAGGGTGATAAAAACATCAGGCTTGATGGATTTGTGCCATGGTCATTGGAAATAATTGACAGTGGTTTGGGGATGGAGGGGGGGGGTGGCGAATAGAGTTGAATAGAGGTCATAGATGTCTTGACCCCTCCATATAAGCCCTGGACCCTTGTGGAGGGGTCCTCACATGCTGAGTAGTGAGCAACATCCAGCCCACCTTCCTGGGACCCCCCCCCTTTCCAAGTATGGATCAAACTGTCAGGGGAACCAGCCAGGAATTGGAAGAACCAGGCCTGATTGACAGCACTGATCAATGTAGCCATCCACCCTGGAGGCCGTTTTTCACCCTCTCTCCTCTGTCCCGTATCTCCCCTGGGGTTGGTGTGACCTAGCCGGGGCGATGACACGGGATCAAAAAGGCGCTGGTGCCGCCTGAGGGAATTGGCTAAGCTCTTTAAAGACTGATCTATCAGCTCAGGCCTCCGGGACCTAGCAGACCTCCGACTGGCTGCTGCTGAAGGACATGGAGAACAGGGATGAAGGAGCAGGACAGCTTCAGCATCTCATATAGGCACTGCCAGAGATATTTTAGCTGCCCCTCAAAAGTTTGAGGACACCCAGTTTTTTAAAGCGAGCATACTATCACTGTTGAGTTTTCGAAATAAATGATCGTATTAAAGCGATTGTTTGGCCAAAATGTGCACCGTTTTCCCCTTACCCCCGAATGTGTTCGGTAATCTCAAATCATTTTCTGACACTGTAGTACACACTGATATCTATGAAATCGCATGAGAAGATTTTTGACACTGCCATTTTTTAGCATTTTAATTTGTTTCTATCCACTTTCAAATGAGTTACCGGTTACCCCACGTTAGCCAGTGCAAAACTAAATAAACACTCTTTAGACACCAAACATGCTTTCACTGTTGGACTATATGAAGGGTAAGGGAAAAGTTGCTGAAAATTGCTGAAAAGGTTCATGCTGGCTATGATAGAAAGGTGTCAGAACACACAGTGCATCACAGCTTGCTTTATATGGGGCCACAGACTGGTCAGAGTACTTTTGTTGACCCTGTCCACCACTTACAGTATACACGTGAGCAATGGACCATGGAGCAATGGAAAAAGGTGGCTTGACCTGATGAATCATGTTTTCTTTTACATCATATTGGCAGCCAAGATTTGTGCTAAGCTTATCTGGGAAAAGGATGGCACCAGGACGCACTATGGGAAGTAGGCAAGCCGGTGGAGGCAGTGTGATGCTCTGGACAACGTTCTGCTGAGAATACTTGGGTCCTGGCATTCATGTGGATGTTCCTTTGACATTTACCACTTGCCTAAACATGCAACTTGCAACTTACAGAACTTAAAGGATCTGATGCTAACGTCTTGGTGCATATATGACAGCACCTTCAGAGCTTCTGAGGTCTTGTGGAGACAATGCTTCAACAGGTCAGAGCTGTTTTGACGGCATGAGGGGGTTTACACAGTATCAGTCAGTTGTAATGTTGTGGCTGATTGGTGTGTACTATATTAGAATGCATGGAAAAGTGTGGCCTGATTAAATCATCATACAGACATTCATTGTTTTGAGTGAAGGGACCTTAGTTAACGACAGCTATGCACAGATATACACAGATTTCTCCAATGTTCTCTCATTCTTCAGGTAGGGGTGTGTGTGCGTGTGTGCGTGTGTGTGTGTATGGAGTTAGGGGTTTTTCTCACCAGTCATGGAAATACTTTGATCTGAGCTAGTGACATTAAAGTCAAACATCAAAGCTGCTTCCCTGCTATTACACTACACCTTACTTACTGGCTGCTGTCCTCCATTCTTTCACTCTCTCTCCTTCTCCATGTCTTGGGGTTCTCTCTCTCTCTCTCGCCCTCTCTCTCTCTCTCTCTCTCTCTCTTTCCCTTCATCTTTCTGGCACAGTCTTTTCAACGTGGCCTCGCTTTAGGCGACTAGAGGTGGAAATGTCTTCCTTGTGCATGCATGTCTTAATAAATAAACCAAGAGGACACTGTTCACACCTTCATTTCTCATTGGCTCCGTTTATTTTATGCAGGTTATCCCAAAAGTAAATGTGCCCGCTGGCTAACCGGTCCATTCCTGAGCCATGTGACATTATCAGTGACTTATTACCAGAATTTCCCCAAATAAATTCATGGAACTGTAATGTCATTTCTTGGCCAAGCCTTAGTATACACGTTCTCATGTTCTCTTTTCCGGAATAAGGTTCAGGTTTTCTGTCTAAGTAGTGCAAATGTACATATGGCGGCAAATAACTTGACATATCAAGTGCAGCTTCTCCAGAGCACACACTTCTGCATGTTTCAATGCTCAATTCCTGATTATTTGCTGAATTTAACATGATGGAAAAAAGGTAAAACATAAAATGTGGCTTGTGCAAAAAGTTGTGGTGCATTTAATAAGTTACGTTATATTTTTTCAATGTGTTAACATTTGCTAAAAAATAGAAACTGTGCACCGAAATTGGTAGAAAAATGTTTGTTTGCTGCAATTTGACCTGAGACTGCAAACTTTTGCATGTGACTGTATGTGCATAAGACTAGAACTGCATGCTATGAAGAAAATACAGCTTTGCAATTTCATTGCAGTTAGATCTGACCGCACGGTCTGACTGGTTGAGCGTTGTTTTACCTGTGCGGTTATCATTATTGTTATCATAACAACACAGTTTTTCACAATAAAGGTATCATTCTGCTGGTCACACTTTTCTCCAGAATGTGACCAAACCACCTACAGACATATCTTGTTAGCAATCAGTAGATTTGCAGACCGGCAGAATGATACCGTTATTATGAAAAACTGTGGTGTTATCATAATATTATACCCACCTTTGATGGTTCTAGCTTATATGGCGCCCTCAGCAACCCCACCCCCCTTCCTAAAAACAATTACAAAAATCTTGTTTTTAATGTGGAACATTTGGAGCAACACAAATAAATAAACATAACATTTAAAACTATATTAATATTTCGAACATACGCACACACATATATAATGTACTATGGGTGCAGGAAGCATGTTTAATGTGGGGGCGCAGAGCTCTACGTCTTGGCCGCTGTTGGGTGTGTGTGGGGGGGGGGGGGTGCGGCGTGCGCATCGAGCTCTACGTCTTGACTGTTGTCCGGGAGAGAAAAAATGGGGGGGACGAAACAAATTATTTTGAAAAGTGCTATAATGGTTCCGGCGCCCATGATATATACATATATATATATAATCTCTGTTCCAGTTCATCCCAAAGGTGTTGGATGGGGTTGAGGTCAGGGCTCTGTTCGGGCCAGTTAAGATCTTCCACACCGAACTCATCCAACCATGTCTTTATGGAGCTTGCTTTGTGCACTGGGGCACAGTCATGCTGGAATAGAAAAGGTTCTTCCTCAAACTGTGTCCACAAAGTTGGAAGCATGACGTTGTCCAAAATATCTCGGTATGCTGAAGCATTAAGATTGAGCTTCACTGGAAGTAAGGGGCCTAACTCTGAAAAACAGGTGTGTCCATATATATACATGTAAATATGTATATATGTATACATGGCGCCGCTGGGTGGCCTAATGGTCAGGGCTTTGCCCCTGCAATCAGAAGCTCGTGGGTTCGAGTCCCAACACTGCTAGTGTCATAACTGAGGTACCCTTGAGCAAGGTACCGTCCCCACACACTGCTCCCCGGGGCACTTCATTGGTGGCAGCCCCCTGCTTCACTGTGAATAGGTTAAATGCAGAGAAGAATTTCACATTGTTCACACTGTGTGCTGTGGTGTGTTCCCATGTGACAATAAGGGGCCAATTATATATATATATAATTGAGTATTTCAATAACATTAAATAAAGATGATGTAATTATTATTACACTATTACCGTATACCATAGCAAAAAATTAAGAAACGAGTAAACCAGTTTACCTTGTTGGTGTTCAGACTGGTTTTATATTATTCTTAATTATTTCACACAAACCAGAAAAAAATCCAGTGTGTGTGTGCAATTTTATGTTGTGAGTGAATTGTGGTAGCCTTTCGTGATGTGACTAATTTTACTAATTGCTTTAATACTGTACAAAGTTAGAGGTCTGCTGTTTAATAGATTCCCCTGCACCCCCACCGCGGGCTTCCAGTGGAGAGACCTGAGGTCAGGTGATAATGATTTAAATGTTGGACAAAATTTCACACCATTTATCTAACAGAAACCACTCCTATAAGAGGAGTTCCTTTATTCAATAGTGTAATCTTTCAGAAACATATGGGGCAGCATTATTGGCAAACATAAAGAATATTTTAAATAAAACCAAAGATATTCGGGTCTCTGGGGAGAAAAGGATATTTCTTTTTATTGCTCTTTGTCTCCAGGAACTCTGTTGTTGTTTATGACCTTTTCTTGTTTCCCTGGAGTAGAAATATTAAGTCCCTTTGTCATCCATCAACACAAGTAAAACCAAAGAACAGGCAACTCTTATGAGACAGAAGGCTGTGGATCTGCACAGAGAAGGAAACTGTTGTAAAAAATGTAATTGAAAATTAAAAAAACGGATTAAAATGACCCTTGAGCAATAATACAAAAACTGAAAAGCATGGACAGATTTGAAGAACAGAAAAATTGACACAAAAGGATGTGTGAGCACAGATGTGCAGCAAGGAGCGAAGTTTAGGTGAATGTTGGGCTTTTCAAATTTCAGAAGTCCTGATCAGACCTCACCTCCATGACTCTATGAGCTCTATTCTGAATGGCTGTGCCTCATTCAAACAGCAGTCCAAACTGAAACACTCCTTGCAACTTTAACCCTTAGAACACGAGTGGCAGCGCAACAAATGGTAAATCGCAATCATACGGCAAAACAACTCCTTATATGCACGTTCCCCTGGTTTGTGTTGATGCTTGAGGTGTCAGATGTCATGCTGAGCTTTGTTTGGTGTTCCTGTAATAATAATAACCACTACTGGGGTTTCCAAAATGGCGTCACATGCAAATGCTCATAAAAAACAAAAACATCCGAATTTCTTTTAATTTAGGTCTTAGAAACAAACAGAAAAAAACAGAAAAAAAAAGAACTTTGAACCTGGGACTTCAGGATAGTCTCCGCCCATAAGTGAGTGGGGAAAACCTGCAGAGGGAGGGGGTCCGGAGAGCGGTCGAGCAGCAAACTGGTGAATGAAAGAGCAGCAAATGGCGAGCACGAACACTGGTTTTAGACTGTTTCACACCGTTTGTATTTGTTGAAATCAGATTTTACTAATACTGTCTGAGTCAACCTGAGGGATGCTATTAACAAATGGACAGACTAAATGGCTACTGGCTGAATGAAGGCAGATTTATGTAAATGTGTTATGTTAGGTCTTACGATATCACAAAAATTCTGACTTCGACTCTGGCTGATGGTTTCCTTTATAGACTGTATAGAGTGGGGAGGGAAAAGTACTATGGGCCCTTTAATGTAACTTCCAGCTGACAAACGGGAACGTTTTCCCAAATAAATATGGAGCAGTTCTGTTTTCAGTGTGTTTTCAGATTTTTCTCAAATTTTTAGTTAAAAAAAAAAAAAGCTCCTACAGCGACAGTATCGTGCAGCCCTGGGTAGGGGTTTGTAGAGAGAGTGTGATAGAGAGACCATGTGTGCAGAATTGTGTGCATGTATGAGTGACAGAGCAAGTCAGTTTGTGAGTGTGTGTGTGTGTGTGTGTGTGGGCAGCAGTGTGTGGGCGTATGCAGTGATGCTTTAATCCTCTCTCTGTTCTCCAGGCTGTGCGTTCCTCACCTACTGCGCCCGTGAGTCAGCCATCAAAGCCCAGAATGCACTGCACGAACAGAAAACTCTGCCAGGGGTATGTATTCCTCTCTCGCTCCATCTCCCTCTCCCTCTCTTTCTCTCTCTCTCTCTCTCTCTCTCTCTCTTTCACTTACTCTGGTGACTCACATAGGCTCGCAGTCAGGGAATAAGAACCACTCCCACTTCAGACTCTTTCTAGCACACACACACACACACACACACACACACAGGCACACACACACACACACACACACACACAGCTTCCAGCTAAATATCTCCACTTAAAGGAATACTCTAGTGTTTTTCAACCTGATCTCTATCTGCATCACTTACCATCAATTTTAATTTTGCTGTTCGTAGAAAAGAGCAGAAAATCTGTTGACTCAAAATACATTTGTAGTAGAAGTCAATGGGATGGTGTTTCAGCATCTGCCCGTTGGCTTCTGTTACAAATGTGTCTGATGGCAGTTTTCGCTTCCTTTCGACAAGGAAAAGTTTACAAAATGATTTCCTACGTAAGGCTGGCTTGAAAAGTGCCCTTTAAGAAGCATACACAATGTACAGTACTGTGCAAAAGTCTTGGACACCCGAGAAAATGGTATTTAAAACCTGTTTTGCTGAGCAGGATATGTTAAAAGTTAATATTAGAATATATACAAATAAAAGAGTAAATAGTGATTTTATGTAAGTCTATGTCTTTGCTTACTCGTTTCCAGACTTCGGCTCATGGAAGCCCAGTGTTACAGTGTAATTCTTATCAAATGCCTCAGATACCTGGTTCAGCGCAATCGATACTTCATTAGATTAAATCAGGAGCTGCTGAGTTTCACAAATCCTGCAAACACTGGAGGTGAAGTCTGGAACCGAACCTGTGTTCTTCTAACCAGCTCACAAAACTTCAAGTACTTTTTACAAGCAAAACAAATCTTGGTATTATTTAATGCTTTCTTATTTGTTTGCATTTATTCTGATGCTAACTTGTGTATCTGCTGATAGTCCCTCACTGCTCAGATAAATGGCTTTAAACAGTTTGCAAAGACTTTTGCACAAGTACTGAGCATCCACCTATGACTGAAAGCCTCAGCCTATTCTTCATTATAACTAAAGGCCTCTATCACTTAATGTAAAACATCTCAGTGTTCAGCTATGTTTATGCAGTCCAGTGGTATACATGATGTTTCTACAACCTCATCTTGTGGGCAAAAAGCTTTTTATCATTCGTTGACATAGTCTTTAGTAACCTACAATCTATTCATTTTGTCCAACATTGCATTTTATTATTATTTTTTTTTTACGTGTCTTTATGTACATTTGCCAGATCGGTGTTTCCCTGACCTTGTTACCATCACTGGTACCATTACGAACCTACCCATTGTTAGCATTACTGTTAACATTACAAGCATATACTGTTAGCATTATGAGCCTATACATTAATAATATCACCATTTGCATTACAGGTATATACACTGTTGGGTCTCTGTTAGTGATACAGGCCTATACATTGTTAGTATCACTGTTAGCATTACAAGCATATACTGTAAGCATTATGAGCCTGTACAGTAAAATCATCACTGTTAGCATTGCAGGCATATACACTGTTTGGATCTTTGGTACAGGCATTAGCATTACCGTTTCCATTGCAAGCTATTACTCTCAGCAGTATGACCCTACACATTACTATCATCAGTGTTAGCATTACAACCATATACACTGCTGGGTCTCTGTTACTGCTGCAGGCCTATCCATTGTTAGTGTTACCGTTAGCGATACAAATAGGTCATTTGTAGTGATGCCTGAGTCAGCGTTTTTATGATCCACACACGCCTGCCCCGTTAAGAAAGCCAACCTAAACCTGAGCTGACCTGCAACGTTTTTATAAGCTATTTATAAGTTCGTCGGAATGCTGCTTTGTCATTTTCTGACCCGCCCCGCCCACTCAGCGAAATCTTATAAGCTGACCTGAACTCGCCCGACCTGTGGATGACAGGTCGACCCGTGCATCACTTGTCATTTCATAAAAAAATAATTAATTAAATACATTTTCGACCGGATTCCAATGCCATAATAAGCACATCTCGCGGGCATCAAAAACGCCTGCATGCAGTTACTCCTGAACCATTGCTTTAGGTGACATCATTGCAAAGCCTGTCATTGTGTGTTTGTTCTGAGTGAAGTTTCTGAGTAACCAAACCCCCAGCCACCACCCCTGCCCCCCCGTCCCCGCCCCGAACCTCTTTGTGTCCTGGGACGCCCTCGTTTCTCCATTAAGGCTCCGGCCTGTGTCCGACAGCGAGGAGGACTGAGAGAAATGATGGCCCAATCGAATCAGCCTCCTCTGAGCATCTCCCTAATGACCGGAGCCATCACAGACGACATCCAACACATTAGTCACTTATTTGTTTGCGTGTTTGTTTTCTGTTTCTTTAAAGTAATGGCTTGCGCGCCGTCCGCCCGGGAGGGAGGCTGTGATAGATATTGCACTGTCTTCCCCACTAATGGAGTTATGATGCACCCCTGCCCTTTGCTTTCAGCTCGGAGGGGGCTAGCCCTCGGTGCCAGGTTGATGTGGAGAAGTTTGATATCGTCTTATGGGAGGACATAAACTTTATTAATCCCAAGGGAAAGAGCAGAGTTACAGCAGCAACGGAGCTAAAGGACTAGGCCTGTCACAATTATTCAGCAGATGGCAAATGTATGTTCTAATATGTATGTGATGTGTACAAGGGTGTAGGTTTGATTTAGACATTGATGGCGACACAAAAGCGGTAACTTTACTGCAGCCATAGTGCAACATCACTAACATCGTAGTACATGTACACCGTACATATGGGGGACACCTACAGGCTGTGACTGTCGTCTTAATCACAGAACACAAGAAATTCTCTATTTTAATTAATCATCTGACTGGATCATTGAAGTTCATTTGAATGCAGGTACTGTTACCTTTTCAAACCAATGATCTAGAATTTTGTATTTTCACCTAAAAACAAAAGATACTGTTACTATATCCACGTCACAAATACAAGATCAAGGCGTATCGGGATACCATGGAATACTAGTCTCTTACCGAGTCAACACCAAACGCGATGTGTTCCATATTTTTGAGCATAGTACTTATTGAATAACGCATTTTAGGAGGTGGATATTATAAAGAAGCAAAAGGGTTTACCTTTAGTAAATGCTACATCCTTAGCAAAAAGGGTTCCTATTTAGTACCTAAAGGTCCTTTGATTTGCAACAATAGTTGAGCCCCTTTTGTTGCTATATAGAACCATTTTCTATACAAAACCATTCATTAAAAAAGCCCATCATAAAGAAAGAGCCATTTAACTGTGGAAAGGACCATTTCAGCTTTCATGGTTCTCTGAACTACTGCCTTTGGTAAAGAACCCTTGAAGAACCCCATTTTTTTCAAGATACAAGAACTAATAATCGTGAGTGAGTGCTGCGCAGCCTGAGAACACTTCTGTCTGAGGTTCCATAGTGAGCAAAACTCAGCTCTACAAAGATTATCTTTACACAGACAAAATTAATTGCACGAGCTCATGCTAGGTTTCCAATTTGGTTTTTGCATTTGCATTAGAATTAGCAGAGGCGGGAGGATCATTTCAGACATTTAGAATCTGAAATGCAGAACACTCAGAAGGAGTGAAAAGAAGGAAACCTCCAGAGAAAGCTTTTAAAGGGACAGTTTGTCATGTTTGTCATATTTAGCCTGACAATTTGATGTGATTTCAGACGAGTGTGCACTTTGCACGATGCTAGTTGATGGATTGAAGCTCCTATTAGTTACATTAGCCTTGCAGCCAAATATCACATCTGTGAATTGTACAATTTTGAGTGAAACATCACTTTATGTTGTCGAACACTGACAATAAAAAGCATGCTCGTGTGTGTATTTGAGATTACTTAACCTGATTTGAAATGTGTGTTGGGTTCAATGATGAGCATAGGGTTGTCATAAGGCCCACATGTTTCAGTACTTCAGTACTTTTCAGTATATATAGGCTCATAATAATAATAATAATAATATGAGCCTGTGTGATGTATCAGTTATAAGAGTAGATTGTTGTATCTTGGTACATAATTGAACATAGCAAAACATTGTGATGCAAAACACTTTGCATCACATGTAAGCTGCTTAATATTTCAGCACCCCCAAGCCCCACTTTGTTGGATATAAGCAATGCTAATTACTGGTTATAGGCTTCCATTGCTTGTTGCTACATTAGCCCCATAGCTTCAGTGCAAACTAGTCATTTAATGTAACAGTGAGGAGGAGCTTTATGTATAAAAACAGTGTATCTTTTATCAGGGGACTGTATGTATGCTTGTGACTTAGGGGGGCTTGCAGCAGGAGTGTTGCCGGGGGGTTGGGGGGAGATGGGGGTGTGTGTTGGGCTTCTGTGTGAGGACATGTACATATGATGTGCTGTCACAAGCAGGCATGAGGGTGTGTGTTCATACACTCCCGGAGGGTCTATTCCTGCCACCACACCAGCTGCCTCATGGGGGGGGGGGGGTATTGAGGGGTAGGCAAGCATAAATTGTTATATAAAGGGACGAGGTAGATTTATGTAAAGGGTTTTGACCATTAATCTTGTGGTCACACACAAGGGCACACAAAACCCATAGGCATGCAAATGCACTTGCCAATACACACACGCACACACACACACGTGACCTTTACTGACCTACACACGTGCCCTCGGACCCCGCATAAATGTGTCTCACGCCGCAGTTGCTTTGCATTTTTCACCTACGGCTACCCTGAGAGGCACTTCATGCTTTGAGTGTGTGTGCGGGACTGAACTGACCTATTCATGCTCCGCCCACAAATTAGCTCTTTCATAGCAACTGTTGTCACTAGCAACTAGCAAAAATGATATTAAACCTAATGAGAAGATGTAGCTCAATTTATAGCACACAATACATCAATTTGTTTTTGTGTTAATTACAAAAATATTTATTTTCTTTGTTTTTTCCTATAATTGAGCTAACATTAGCATGGTGGTAAACTCTATCTTTGCCTTTACAAGTTTTGATTAGCTACAACAGCACAGTCCAGCTCAGTAGCGAAGCTTTTAAAACTGAGAGTCAGCATCATGTAGCGACTCTAAATATAGGCCAAAATATTAGTATTGTGGTTATAGTGTGATTATACTTAATGTTGTGACAGTGATGCATTTCGGTATGTTAAAGGGCCCATATCATCACTTTTCTAAAATCAAAAAAGGCTTGAAGCACGTCAATACTGTTAAAGTTTCAAAATGTATCTTCACTCCCCTATTCATACAATAAATATATGAAAACTCAGCTGCAAAAACAGCCTGTTTTCAAATCACAAAACCAACACTTTTACATATACGCCCCATGCTGGGCGCTCCAGCACCTTTGGGCATGCTACGGCAGCACATATACTAAAATTGGAATGATACAGCGAAGGTTACCATGGACCCTGCGCAAGGATGACACGCAAAATCGTGAAGCGTTCCTTATTTGGGCACCTGGGTGGCCTAGTGGTTAGGGAGTTGCCCCTGCGATCAGAAGGTCGTGGGTTCGAATCCCAGGACTGCTAGTGGTACTGAGGTACCCTTGAGCAAGATACCGTCCACATACACGGCTCCCCGGGCGCCCCTCATTGGTGGCAGCCCACTGCTTCACTTGGTGAATGGGTTAAATGTAGAGAAAGAATTTCATATTGTTCACACTGTGTGCTGTGCTGTGGTGTGTTCACTTTACTTTGCTTTATATCTCCTTATTTAGCTTACAGCAGGAGTGTTCCAGCCCCGTGCTGCCATTTGAAAGAGCTTCAATACGGGGCAGCCAGTCAGAAAAGAGATCATTTACATATATCAGTCTTTAATTGTCCAAACTAATTTGACTTTTGTCGGATTACATGATTACTTTGATTCATCAAAACACCCTGTAACTCTCACCTGGAGTTGTGATTTGTCGCCCTGTCAGAAACACTTCATTTCATATCATATTTCATATCATTTCATGTTCATTTGCATATCATAGCCTTCTACAATATCAGTATTGCAGAGACTGATATCATACGACTGTTGTGCAGAAACTAACATTGTAGGGTTCCAGTGAGAACCATTTAACGTATTTTTTGACAAAAAGTGTTTCTTAAAGCTTGTCCTGCCTTGTTATTAAAGAAAATATTTGTGGGCAGGACAGGGATACATCAGTTGTCGTGGAGTGTGGTTGAGTGTACTTATAGCTGGAGCCTGGAGAGGTCATTTGCACATTTTATAATAGTGGTTGTTGTAATTATTTTCAGACTGGAACGAAGGCAGAATGTGTACCAGTTTCTTCCACGGCAGCTTGTCTGAATGAAGCCCAGTTTTTGAACGGGGGTGGTTGCCGTTCTGTACCCAAAAAGGATATGTGCTACTTTTTTTCTGTGTATGTGTGTGTATTTGGGGTGGGTCACTCTAAAAAAGGAGCATAAGGGAGGCGTATTTTTAGGCTCGTTAGCCTATTTTGGGTGGAGGGCCGGAGGTGCTTCTCTACCAGACTGATGTGCTGCTGAAGGGGAAGGCTCAGGCTGGCCTGCTTTGGGTCTGTAAAGCGGGGGGGTGGGGAGAGGTGGAATGCTGGTACAGGAGTAATATTTAGCTTGAAAAATTACATTGGGTACATTGTTATCATACAGTGGAAGAAGCAATGTAAGCTTTTGCCACGGTGAGTAACTAGGGTAACTGCTCGACATTCTACACCCATACACACACACAGACACACACACACACACACACACACACACACACACACACACACACACACACATATATAACACCCTTTGGTGTGTTCAGATTGACATATACATACATACACACACACACTCAATTTTTATTTTTTAAATACATATATAAATTGAGTGTGTGTGTGTGTGTGTGTGTGTGTGTGTGTGTGTGTGTGTGTGTGTGCGCGTGCATGTATGCATGTGTCCATCTGCACACCAAATTGAAATAAGCAAGGCTATAAAAGGCTAAACTTGAGGGTAAGGGGAGAGAGCGAATGAAAGTTGGGTCAGAGTGGAGTAGAGGGAATAAAAGAGAAATGAGTGAGTAAGAGAGATAAAGGGGTGGAGAGGAGGCATGAGAGAGAGGGAGAGAGGAAAAATAGATGGAATATGCAAATGCAAACAGCAATGAACAGGGTCATGTTGACAGCTCCGGGCTGTTGTGCATGTGTGTGTGTGTGTGTGTGTGTGTGTGTGTGTGTGTGTGTGTGTGTGTGTGTGTGTGTGTGTGTGTGTG
>JBBPCZ010000042.1:33764166-33784875 GCA_037974445.1 Brycinus macrolepidotus
CTCTCTCTCTCTCTCTCTCTCTCTCTCTCTCTCTCTCTCTCTCTCTCTCTCTCTCTCTCTCTGTGTGTCTCTCTCTCAGTCATGTTCATTCAAAGCAGTGGAACCCCACTGTGGTTAGCTGCTTTACAGAAGAGCGCAGAGACCTTTCCTTCTGGTCAATAACAGCCAAATCCACCAGTGAAGTGTGACAGACCTCACCTGTGTGTATTTGTTTAAAGCTGTCATTTGCTGCTGGGTATCGTATGAGCTTGGAGTTCATTCACCGCACACGTCCACATTCAGGTCTCGATTCTTCTCCTGACTTATATTCAAACCCTTAACGCCAGTGTAGAACGAGCTGACATTCTGCCTTAACGATCTCATTTTTTAATCAATCGCAGCTTTAGTAGAAGGCTGTATAGAGCAGAGTGTGTGTTACCGGTGTGGGTGTGTGTGTGTGTGTGTGTGTGTGTGTGTGTGTCTGTGTGTGTGTGAGGTCTGGAATCCCCTTGCATTTGGGTGCTGTGGCTCCGAAGGCTCCGAAAGCTGCTCTGTTCCATTTGAGTTGTGGGGAGAGCAATCAATATGGCCATTAATTCTACTTAGTGGTGGTACAAGCAGAGGCTGTAGGCCGCACAAAGGCCAGCGCCATTGAGCGGCTGACCTTTCCGAGCTGCGTGCTGCCATTCATCTCCGGAAGCACTGTAGAGAGGCCAGGGTTTGTGGGGGGTGTTGGTGAGGTGCGGGGGGGAGGGGGGTTGGGGGTGTGTGTAATAAAACCTGGACTGTTGTAGCGATTCAGTCCACCCATCCTCCAAATCAAGACACGTTTCACACTTGTGCTGAGAGGCTAATGAAGCTAACAAGAAATGGAAGCTTCCACCAGTTAGTGAAAATCATTGAAAATCGTCACATCCTTGTCTAAAAACCATATCGTGTTGCTAGGTCATCTCACATAGACTCACTTATGGGGTTTCTGACACCTTATGACACTGTTATCTCTAAAAGGCATGTCACATCACTAAATACCTTAATAGCAGTTTGTAGCATCTTGTAGAAGGAATTTTCTCCATTTTTAAAGAAAGTGGTATAGTCATTTGACATTACTTACCACAGGAAAGTGTGTGGTGGTTTAGGCATCCAACTTGCATTGCATTTAAAGGGAATTCCATCAATTTCAAATCTTCTGCATGGTTAAATTCTAAATAAGGTCTTTCAGAGTGGTTTGGTGTGAAATTCTTTGTTCTAGAGAAACATACTGAGTCAAAAAGCTACATCATGCTAGCTTGCAGTAAGTCATACTTTGCTCTAAACCGCAAGAAGTCTGCATTACATTAATGAAGAGCTGGGTGCAGGTTTTGGGGGTGTGTTTACAGAAAAGACTTGGTTGGCTATTGACTTCTAGTGTTTGTTTGCAAAGTTAGCCTGGCAGGTCCAGTTCTAAATTAAAGAAGCAAAATTTGGACTCCTAACATGACTTGATCGACTACATCTTGAGTAAGTGAAAAAATATATGTATTTAATTGAACTAACTGCTCTGCATGGTGTAGGTGGCTTTATTCACCCCTGGCTGCAGTCCTCCAGTAAAGGAAGTTAAAGAATGCTGGGGAAGGGGGAAACATACATCATGCATGTATGTGTGTGTGCGTGTGTGTGTGTGTGTGTGTGTGTTTTAAAAGTGCTAGCTGCTGGAAATTGCTAATTGGTTATCATGCTCCTCTGGAGGTTGCTGGCTAGCTGCTGGAGGTGTGTAAACCAGCAACGGGACCTTGATCTCCTTCTTACCGCAATGAGCATTACGGGTCAATGCCCAGTGGAGACCCCCCAGCTGCCGCACGGCCCGCACAGGGACCTGCAATCCGTCCTCATTAGACAGGCCTTTACAAACGGGAAGAGTGTGTCCCGCACCCTGTCTCCACAGGAACTACATAAGCACACTGGGATTCCAGCAAAGGAAGCCCTATATAGAAATTTATGTAGTGTCAGTGATTTTTTTCCTTCACTCCACCGAAATCTGCTTCTGTCATCACTTACAGCAGAACACCTACGAGTCGAATACAACACGCATTAGCGTAATCACAATGCACGTAAAGATTTATGTGTTTTGTGCATAAATTTGTGTCTTACAGCAGGTGGCTAATTTGTCATCATGACAGCCTTATTATCACCCCTATTATCACGAAACGAGTGTAACAAGCACCAATTGAAGCATTGCATGCTCACATCCATGTGGCCTGTCCACTGCACAGCGCATGTAAGCAAACGTGTCCTGAAAATATCTTTTAGTGACCAATTCAAGGGTAATAAACCGTACCTTTGCAGACTGTGTCACTCTGAAAAGAAGTTGATGTGGTTTAATTAGAACCCAAGACAGCAGGTCGGCAGACATTGTGTTTAAATTCGTTCCCCGTGTGACTCGGTTCTTTGTCTGTGGTTGAGCCACCTGGCTAAAGCTGCGCCATAAGAGTTTCCCTAGTAGGGGAAGAGCATCATGAGATTCATTTTCCACTGAGAAGCTTTTGAGGACCCTATAGCTCTTGAACAAGTTCCTGTTTTGTATTTTCTGTTTAGCACTGACAGAGATGTTATTTCATTTTTTCTTCATTCACCTAAACACAGCTATCCCAGATTTATCTAAATGTGGCGAGATTTTTGGTAGAACTTGTTCATGGGATTTTAAAATATGGCACTTGACTGGCCTCTCTTACCGACTACAGCATTTTGCGTGTATAGCATAGTGTATTTAGTACAGAGTATTTTCTGAGTATTTTCTGAAAAGTTTTATTTTGACTTTATATTATATTTTATATTGTTCTTGTCTTTGTGTGCCTGTGTGTCTGTGCAGTTGTAGCATAAGCAATTTCCTCCAGGATCAATAAAGTTGTCTGATTCTGATTCTGACTCATGAACAGGAATACTGCTCCACCTCGTCCACAGAAAAGTATCTGGGCCTGAATTCTCAAAGCTTCATTGAGCTGCTAAGGACATCCATTGTAACGATCTTAAAAACTTTCAACCCAGTACCACTCTGTGGCTGACTAATGGCCTTCTTTAAGTAAGATAGGACATCTCAAATTGTCATGATGTAACTCCTGGGCTAAAATTTAAAGGGAAGGTGGCACAGCATCCAATGACAGACAGCTTCTGTCCGTCAACAAAATATTTGTCTCTGAGCAGTGATGTTACTGGCTTTAATGGTGGAACTACTCTGAGGTGGTCTGACATTTCTACTACAGTCATGACCACAGCTGAGACTGCTGAAAAATATCACGCAAAACATTTTGAAGGCTACTGGAGCAGCCAGTCATGACCGAGACCATACCCTGGCCTGAATGAGTTATGACTCTCCTGAGAGTTTTGAGAATCCAGACCCTGGGGTAGAAAGGGTCCTGGAATTTCATCCGAAGAACCACTAACTGCCCTAGTTCCTCTAGTGGAAATGGGCCTAAAAGTCCCACATGGTTTTGGAACATGGTTGAAGGAACTCACTTGCAGAACCTCAGCTCACCCAGCGAGAGGCTTCCAGATTTATAAATGCAAATACATATTTAGTTTTACTTGGAAAAAACCAGAAAAGAATCAGCTCTGCTTGAGTGATTAAAGGAATAATACAATAGCAGAAATAATGATGTCCTTGGAGTATCCAGTCAGTGGAGTAACGGCTTCGTGCTGTGCATATTTCCGATCTGTGTGCTTAGATAGTGGTTAGTGGTTGGGGAGGTCTATCTGTGAGCATTCACTCTGTCTGTATAAATCAGAGGAGAGAGATTTTTTTTTTGCTTTTTCTGCTTTGCTTTGTACAGAATCTTCATTTGAAAGGCTCTCGTGTGCCTCGGCTCTCAATGCAAGCCCGCAGGATCCTTGTTTTGTGAAGCGAGCGCTGATTTTCAGAGCCATGGAATTGAAATGTGTTTTGAATGAGCAGGGTAGGCGAGACGCTCGGGTTCCCTGCTAACCTAAAGGACACTGCAGTGAAAGAGATCCTTTAGCGAACGCGTCGCAGCTGCGGCGGCGTGTCGATGGGCCGCATCTGAAAGCCTAAAGCGTGTGTTTAGACGCTCCCTGTCAGATACGGAGCACTGACGTCGACTTCCTGTCCCGTGGCGGCAGCCACTTCCTCTCGTGCCCAAAACCGTGACAAGTCACTACGGGGAAGTCTTTTATCACGGCTGCCACGGCGACTGCGCCCTGGGCGAGCGCGGAAACTCACCTGCTGTTCCCTTCTCCCTCTCTGTCGCCTTGCTCCGCATCATCTCTCTATTCCACCCTCTGCCTCTGCCTTTCACTCCCATTCGTTCTTTGTTTGCTGCTCCTGTTCTTCCACTCGTGTTAACAAATTCGGAGGGGTACGAGGCGATGCAATTTCCCTTCTCCTTACAGGGAATAGGGCCTTAGAGGATGCAGCCCCCACCAACTAGCACATGCGTTGATTACCAGCCCAGTTCTGGGAAAAAAAACCACATGTAGCACCTTTGACAATTTGAGGGAGTCTAAAAAACTGTAGACTTCAGGCTGTCCCATATCCATACTGATGCATACTGATTCTTCATCACATCTTTATCTCAAATAGTACTGTTGTATAGTCCTTGTCAACTCGTGAATTTGTGGTAAAACTCAAAGTTTTCCACAAAGACTGGGCACCTAAATGGTTGTTAAAGTTGTGAATGCAAGTGGTCAGGGACTTGGGATGGTGTTTGAACTGGGGGTGCCAAAATTTTAAGCAGTATAACCGTGACATCTAGCAAAAATAATTTAACATTAACATTCTGCGAACACTGATTGGATCATGCCCATAGCCAGGCTACATGCTGAAGATTCAATACATTCAATCCTGTTTTTCCACTCTCGTTAACGAATTTGGAGGGGTACGAGGCAATGCAATTTCCCCTCTCCTTACAGGGAATAAGGCCTTAAAGGATTCAACCCCCACCAAACAGCATTTGCGTCGATTACCAGCCCTGCATTTCAATTCTGGGAAAGAAGGACAGCACCTTTGACAATTTGAGAGAATCTAAAACACTGAAGACTTCAGGCTGTGCCATATCCCAGGAAGCATTCTGATTTTTCATCACATCCTTATCTCAAACAGCACTGTTGTACGGTCTTTGTCAACTTGTGAATTAGTGGTTTACCACAAAGACCGAGCACCTGTTAAAGTTGTGAATGCAAGCACTTATCAATATCACTCAGTCCACATATTTTCATCTATGCAGCTTTGGTCATCTATGCAGGTCTCTGACAACTCATAGTACTACTACTACTCTACATGCTTTGGTTACATCTCGTATTGATTACTGTAACTCTATCCGCTCTGGTCTTCCGCATAAACTCCTCAATAAACTTCAAATGGTTCAGAATACAGCTGGCCGTATCATTACTAGAACTCCTTTAATAGAACATATTACTCCTGTCCTCCAGCAACTTCACTGGCTCCCGGTTAAATACCTTATCGACTTCAAGATTCTGCTTCTCACTTTCAAGACACTTCATAACCCAGGACCTCCATATCTTTCTGATCTACTTCACATCTGCATACCTCCTCGTACTTTTAGACCATCCTCTTCTATCAATCTCACTACACCTCCTGCTCGCTTGGTTACCGTGGGGTTCAGAGCCTTCAGCCATGTTACTCCTCGCTTTTGGAATGCTCTTGCACAAGACATCCTTAATATTGACTCTCCAATCTTCAAATCCCAACACATCTCTTTAAACTTGCTTTTTCTGCCTGACTCCAGCATTAACAGCTTCTGCAAATATATTAATTAATGTAAAATAATTATGCTGGATTTATGTCATCTTGGATTCTTGGTGTTACATTGTTGCATTCTATTGTGCGTCTGATTTTACTATGTATTGTAAGGTGTCCTTGAAAGCCGCCTATAAATAAAATGCATTACTATTATTAAGAGGTCAGGGACTTGGGGCGGTGTTTGAGTTGGGGGTGCAGAAATTTTAAGCAGTGTATCCGTGACATCAAGCAAAACGATTTAACATTAACATTCTGTGGACACTGAATGGGTCATGGCCATAGCTAAGCTACATGCTGAAGATTCAATACATAAACAGGAGATATAATGGTTAGGAATAAAATGATATGCTCAAAACTACCTTAAGTTTCAAAACAATATCAGGACTTTGGGTCACAGAAGTATCCAACAAACTCTGCATACAATTTTACTTGCTTGTGTTTAAAATACAAATGGCCAAAAGCCGATAAGCTGTGCATGCATTTATCACTAGGTTCTCTGAATCATGGCGTTGTTAAAGAGTCGAAGTATGAATGTTGCTGAATGCAGGCTAACACAGCTGAGCAGTGAATTGCCTTCCTAAGACTTACATCCCTGCCAAAATGCCCCACGCAGACCACCAACTGTGCTGAATGCGGTGTTTAAGCTGCTTTGGCAGTAATGGCCCACAGAATGAGTAGCTGGTGTTGTTATATAATAGTGTGGAAGTGTAGATCCACAGCATTATTTCAATGGCCAGAACAGTTAGCGTGCTTGTAGCAATATTCGTTCTTAATGGCCATGCAATTCAGGGGCTCCAGTAACAATTCGGGGAAAGTTTGGCTTTGGATTTTTCTTCACCACAGGACAATTTTCGAGAAACCTCATTCATATTTCCAATAGAGAAAAATGCTCAGATCCCGGTGTTCCTCAAATGGACTTCTGTTCAGAGTTCTGTTGTAACATTTGAATGTCTGAAAAGGCCTCCCATCCTCATCAGCCCCTTATTAGACTAGAAGAGCCGCTCTCCATGGCCTCAGCACATAAATGCAGACACATTCTTCTAGAGCTCCGGTGTTCCTCTTTCTGCTTGATGGCCCTTTATTCGTGAAATAAAGGATGACTCCACGCCTCCATTCGCTGCAGATGCAGAAATGAACCTGGTATGAGGATGAACAAAAAAATGAAAACATGTAAATCATAACAAAGCAGGAGAGGTCATGTGGAAGTAACCGGAGAGAGAAAATGATGGAGCAGGATCTGCTGATGGTTGCCTATTTCGCATGTTTTTGAAGCGTTAAATGTGCGGATATCTCTTTTTCCACAAACGTGAGATGAAGAGAATGTGTTAGGGCTGGTTCCATCAAACTGGTTTAATCCAGCATTGCCAGGATTACACACGCTGGGTTAATGGAGTGACCAGCGCTGTAAGGATGGTTTACAGCAGATAAATATGTTGCTAGAATTAGGCCTTAAACCTCAGCCGCTGCATCTTATCATGCAGCTGAAGTTGCAACAGCTGCAAATTGTGTGTGTATGTCTGTGTGTGTGTATGTGTGTGTGTGTGTGTTAGAAAACAAAAATGCATTCACTGAGCATGTTCTAAATGTTTTGTTCTCATCCTTACACCTCAGGATTAACCTCTCTTTCTTTCCTCTCTCTCTCTTTCGCAGATGACACGGCCTATTCAGGTTAAACCAGCTGACAGCGAGAGTCGTGGAGGTATAGCTAACTCTATTACACTCTACTACCTCTCTCTCTCTCTCTCCCTCCCTCCCTCTCTCTCTCCCCGTGTTTTTCATCTTGATATTAACCTTGACTTATGTAATCCTATTCTGTTAGGCTGGCCTCTTATTCTCTCTCTCTCTCTGTCTCTCTCTCTCTAGCTCTCACAGCTTTTCTTCTTCTCTCTCTTTACTCTCTTGCTCTCTCTCACTCCTTGTTCTCCTTCTTGCTCCCTCTCTGTCTATCTTTCTCACTCGCTCACTCACTCACTCACTCACACACACACACACACACACACACACACACACACACACACACACACACACACACACACACACATACTCTGTCATCCCGTCTTGCTCTCTTTCTTCCTTTCTCTCTTTCATGAAAGTTTTTTCTTTCTATTTCCTGCATTCTCTCTCTCTTTCTCTAATCTCTCTCTATCCCTCTCTTGCTCACCTCTCTTCTGGTTTTCCCTCTTGCTCTCTCTCTCTCTCTCACTCTCTCTCTCTCTGTCTCTTTCATAGGCACACTATCTCTCTCACACCTCTCCGTCCCTCTCATGTGGTTTTCTCTCTCTTTCACTCTTTTTTATGCTTTCTCCTCAACCCTCTCTCTCTCTCTCTCTCTCTCTCTCCCTCTCTCCCTCTCTGTGATGACTGATGTGGGTATTCATTTTGACTAAAGTGATTGCGTTATTGAGTGGAGAAGTGTGTGTGTGTGTTGGCCACATCCTGGCCCTGCCAAGTGCATTACCATTAGACTGTAAATTAAAAAGTCATTAGAGGAGAGAGTGTGACTGGGGCCTGGGATTTCACAACCCTGCTTGCTTTTGTTAAATATACGAGCCTGTCTGGGAGAGAGAGAGGGAGAGAGAGAGAGAGAGAGAGAGAGAGAGGGAGAGAGAGCACAAAGTGTGATCAATAAAAATAGTAGGACCTTTGCCAAGATCATTTCTCTCTCTCTCTCTCTCTCTCTCTGTCTCTCTCTCTCTTTCTCTCTCTTTCTCTCTCTCTCTCTCTCTCTCCCCCTCACTTTATCTATGTTTTTGATGGGGTTATTTGAGCGTGTATGTGCATGTGTGTGTGTGTGTGTGTGTGTGTGTGTGTGTGTGTGTGTGTTATGGTTGCACAGTGTGTGGCATTATCACAATGTTGACCTTTGCGTTAAACCTATTTCAGAAAGAGACAATATGCAAATCTTTTAGCTTTTTAACCAATCACTGTGTTTTTGTTTTTTTTTATGGTGAGTCATCTTAACCAATCAGAGCTTTAGATGAGTATTTCTGTGAAGGTTTTGATGGTTCTGAATCTCCCTACTCCCTATGTAGTCCACTATATAGGCATTGAAATACTGGCTCCAGCAGCCAAACGGTACCTAATACATCTAACAAACAGCCATTTGGGATTCAGCCATGTGGGCACGAAGTCATACTGGACAAACAGTGCACCATTTAGGTTGTTTTGTAGGGATATATGGAGGTGTACTTAGAGTATATTGAATCACAGTGTGTTCCAGCATAATCACAGTCCTAGTATTTGGCCCTTATCGTGTGTTTCCAGGCCTATCTGAGTTTGTGTTTATCTTGCGTGGTCCTTCTTGTTAAGGACCTGCTGCAGGTGTGTAATGTGCTTCAGTGAAAACAGTATTTAGATGCCGAGTAGCAGCAACCTGTGAAATGCTTTTTAGAGACTGTAGAGAGTATATAGCATGTATTAAGAGAAATAAATATTTTTCTTTATTGTACCATCATAGTGTGAGTGGTTGTGTGTGTGTGTGTGTGTGTGTGTATGTGAGTCAGTCAAGGTTGGAGAAGTCTCTTAGCACCTCTTACACTCCTACACTGCCATAGTCTCTCCTCAAACACACACATTGATTTCATTTCACTTCCAACCAGAGTGACTGATTCACTGGCTATGAAGGCCCTGTGTGTGCTTGTGCGTGTGTGTGTGTGTGTGTTCGCCACTGCACCAAACGTGTCAACGAGAGTCTGAGAGACTCACTTCGTTTCTCCACTGTTGCGCGCACACACACACACACACACACACACACACACACACACACACACACATACACACACACAATGAAGTGTGTTTCCCTGTTGAAAGTCAAGCTCTTCACACCTTTCTCCACATGTCCACTTCCATTCTGACCAGTTTGTTCTCACACTTCCCCCCTCCCGCCTCCCGCTGATCTGCTCTCCACCTTTTTCCTGTGCTTTTTGGACAGGTAGAAAGTAACAAATTAATGCTGTAAGTATTCCCTTTTAAAGGACCCGTATAATTCAAAACCATATTTTATTTGTGTTTTTTAAATTGAAAAACATTGAGAGCACATTAACACTGTAAAATTTTAAAACATGCCATTTACTCCCCGGTCCATATAAGCGAACATAGCTACAAAATATTTTAAATGACTGTTTTCTCTCCCCAGCCTCAATACATTATGAGTTTCAGCCCATCTGCTTTTTGAATGAGGCACAATACTGAGCAGCCAGATTTATAACTTAACTTTACATATTGATATTTAAGGCAGATTAACAACAACAGACTGGGATCAAAGTAGGTTGGAAAATGATCATGTAAAAACGAATGTTTTTGGTCAATAAGTTGGCAGAAATGTCAGAAGTGCACCTCTGGGAAGATAAAACGGGAGACAAATGTAGAATATGGGCCCTTAGTGGTACCTTTTTGTGTAGAATTTGATAATAATTTACTTGAGTTCACTTATTATAACTTCATAACAAAAATAAATCACAGTTCAATTAATCAACTTGTAAACCTAGGTATTACGCTTTTACCGTAATATTTTTATTTGGTCGTTTTAGAAAAACAAGAAGGGCAACTCTTTATTAAACCCATAGCTTTGTGAGTGCCTGCTAGCTAGTAGAGGTCTGCACAGTGCAGGTTTACCTGCAGGTCCCAAGTGGTCTGTCAAATAAATTGCAAGTGGGATTGAGTTTGAGGCGCCGTGGTCATAGCGGGTAAACAGCCAACCAGGCTGCACTCTCAGGTGGGTGGGTATAACAGTGTGGTGGGTGTAGAGAGTTAATACTTGTATTCCTATGAGTTTTAACTATAGTCGCGGTACTCATGCTCTAATAGGGATTTTCAATACTCCTGGCTCACAATCCCAAATCTGCTTTTATACCCCATTTCTTTCTATCTTACTTTATGTGCTATCTGAGCTATAGCATTAGTAGGCCTGCTGATATGTGTCCCGGAACCAGGGATTGAGATACTTACATGCAGCAGTGGAGCTTAATTGTGATTGGCTGAACGCCGCATTTAAGGTGGTGTCTCTTGAGGCTGCAACTCATTTCACATGTACTTAGGCATCTGCTGCGAAATACAAAGAATCAAAGCTTTTTATAGTCTGCAGGAAAGAAAAAAAACAACATCTCTTATCTGCTGTAATTGAAATGCTACCCTTGAAAACATGGATCAATGGAATAATGTAGCTTCTACAAGGGCACCTTCAGCGCAGGGGAACTAGAACCTCCAAACTGTGTACAGAGATCCATAGAAGCACTCCCTTAGAAGACACACACACACACACACACACACACACACAGTCACACACAGAAGTGAAGTACTTGAGAGGACTCACACTCTATATACTGTAACCAGTCCCTATAAATAACATAGCCATAAGCTTTTATATGTTGACTGATGTTTATATGTCAGGTTTTTATATCTAATGTTCATGAAAAAACAAACTTGGCAGCACTGCACTGAAGGCCAATATTCGTAAGGTGACATAACATTTTCATAAACCTTTCATAACAACTGACATAACCCTACATAAATAGGTTTATTCTGAGTGCCGGGTATCAAAATTGTCCAATGCAGCCTTTGTGCTGACTAAGGCTTGTTAAAATTAGCCTTCATAAGTGTTTACGTTATGAAAGGTTTTTGTAGGTGTCATTAGGTTTGCCAAATACTGGGTTACTGCTGAGGACTGTTTTGTCTTGCAGTGCATTTCACTGCTATGAAAAGCTTAAAGATAAATTTAAGCCCAAAACGAATGTCTCAAAACAAATGTCTCAGGCATCAGGCACCATATTCATCACCTTTTCAGGTGAAACCTTTTAGAGGCATTGACCTCTTCAGACGTCTGGTTCCTATCACCACTGCTGTGACGATTCAAACTCGGTACATTTCTCAGACCACCTTGAATGACTTTGCTTACAGTTTGACCCACAGTTTTCAACCAAATTCTGTTGAATCTCTGGCATACAAAGGATAGCCGTGGACAGTAGTTTACCTGTATACAGTCTTACGCAATTAGTTTAAAGTTTTTCTCGTTGTGTGATAAAGTGTCTTTCTGTTAGCGAAGTTAACTTTAGAATAAATGCAAACAAGCAAGAAAGCAGTAAAAAGCATTAAGATTTGTTTTGTTCGTAAAAAAAGTAGTTGATATTTTGTGAGCTGGTGAGGAGAACACAGGTTTGGTTCCAGATTTCTCCTCGGTTCCTCCAGCCGTTGTTTGGATTTGTGAAATTCCATCTACTGATTGAATCCTGATTTGAAGACTGATTGAGTAACACTGGGCTTCCACAAGGAACGCACTGATATACATTCTATTTACTGTAGAATGTGTTTATTCTTTTTAGTTTTATTTAGTATATTTAGTAATATTAATGTAAGAAAACACTCACTGCTCATTTAAAGAGTTTTTAAATATTATTTTCAAAGAGTTTTGCACAGTACTGTAATAGCGTTGAGGCAGTAGATGTGTACGTTTTGAGTCAACAGGTATTCTGTTACTTTAAGTACAGGAAAATGCATTATTGATCGTTTGTTACAGATTAAGTTAAAAAACACTGAAGTATTTCTTTATAGTATTATATTATATTGTTTAGCCTAATTTTTACCCCCCATTAAAATAAATAAATAAATAAATAAACAAACAAACAAACAAACAAATGTATACTTTTGTGAGAAGAACCAACAAAAAAGCCTTCAGTTTTAAACACTGCTTTTGAAGATAATCCTTCCCAGTGTACTCACATATACCCGTCCTGAGTCATGTCCCTGCCCAGGAAGCCCCGTGGGCCAAACACGCTGTCGCGGGGCCGAACTTGCTCTCCTTGCTCTGTCATAAATGATATTTATCCCTCGCCTGCCTCTTTCTCTCTCTCTCTCTCCGCAACCCAGGATGCAGCGACAGCTCCGGAATACCAAGTGCTTCTCAGCAGCCCAAACAAAAGAGGTCTCTCTGCGTGCGCCTCAGACTCGCGGCACTGACAGCCGAAGAGAGACGGCCATTTAAAGGGGCTTTTGTGTATTTTGATGTCTTATTCCGGCAAAGATGTCCTGGGGAGAAGCTTTGTGGGCAGAGTTGGGGAACTTGGGTGAATGTGGCTGATGACGAGGTTCGCTGCAATCAACTAGAGTGACCTCTTAATTGAAGTGGCTATGGCCTAGCACAAAGATGCATGTGTGCACACACACACAAGCATACACACACATAAATGGTTACATAAGCATTCATCATGCCCAGCTACGTTGCAAGCTCACGCTAAAATGACCTCTAAAAGATGGATGGACGCAGATCTTTGGATTTATCTGCATGTGAGGCTTTAGTATTAGCACCAGCATGCATTTTGGAGAAAGCGTTAGCATTACACCAGCAAAAAAAGCCGGCCTTAGTGTTAACAGGCATTTGCATGGAAGTGGTAGCGTTATGTTAGCTTAAGAACAGAAAAAAACACATGCACTGAGCATGAAGCATGAAGCGTTTCAGCGAAAGTAGCATTTCAGTGAAAGTGCATTAGCTTTAGCGTAATGAAGCATTTGAGTGAAAGTGAAATTATACCAGCACTGAGGCTGGCCTTAGCATTATCTGGCATTTACATTGAAGTTTAAAACTGAAAAACGAGCATTCACACACATTAAGCCCCTCTGCCCATGTTGCTAACCAATTATGTGTGAGCAGATTGCCTCACAGTTAAACCAAAAGTGATTAGCTGTCGTCTCAGAATGGCTGAGAAGATGGGAGTTACAAGATTAACCAAAAGTAATTCTCTCTAAGAGACAACAGTTGCAATTAGCAGTTGGAAAAAATACTCTAACAGCTGAGTTGTGTGGATGTTGGTGTGAGTGTGTGTGAGTTTGTATCCATATGGCCTATATTTTACTATATTTTGTTTTTCCTGAACATTCAATAAATCCTCCTTCGCCTTAGGCTGCTGGTCAAACCCAATATTGATTTAATGTATGTTGTGTGTAGTCGGTGCATGAGCGAAGCCTCAAAGAGATGGCTTTGATGTTAAGAGCTGAGGGTTTAGGCACCGGACATAACGTCCACTCCAGAACCGGTATGCGAGTAGACCAAAAAGGGATGTTTGTGTTGGAAAAGTGCACTAAATCAGTGAAATAACATGAACACAAATGGGCCCGATGCCACAACAGGTTACAATATGGCCGAAATTAATGCCTGATTAGCTACTCATGCCAACTGCACTGCATCCTGACTGTGGACACTCATAAAGAGCAGAGTTTAAGAGAGTGGAGTTTGAGACAAGCTTGAAAATAAAATTTCAGTGATGAAGAGAGAACAATTTTGATTAATGAATAACACACGCATACACCTGATGCAGCTTAGCACATTTTTAAGGCCTATGTATCTGTCTTGTTACTATAGTTGCTGTCCCAGTATTTTTGCCAGTTTAGTCATGACCAATTCCCAGCTGACAGCTTGACCTCCCCCTATGGGATGCTACAAAGCTAGGTAGCATACCAGTCAGAACCACTGCATCTTTTCAAACTGCTGGTAATGCAATTAATGGACAGTTCAAGATTCAAAATTCAAGAGATTCAATATTCAAGGTTCTGTATCTGTCACATATACAGTTACACAAGTACAATGTGTAGTGAAATGTGCCCCTTGATATCTGTGATATAGTTACTATCAATTAAGTAGAAAATTAAAGGCTAGAACTGAGTTATATGTATTCACATAAACATTACAAGTGTAAACAGGTTTTGAAGTGTGCAAATGTACAGAGCAGACTATGCACTGTAAAGTGCAATGTACTGGTAGCTGTTGATGTATATAGACACAAATAGCAGATGGCAGATAAGATATAGTGAGGTAGAGAGTTCAGTTTGTGTTATAATGAACAACTTAAGAGTCTTATGGTTTGAGGATAGAAGCTCCTCCCGAGTCTCTCTGTTCTGGCCATAAAACTCCTAAAGCGTTTTCCTGATTTCAGCAGTTCAAACAGGCAGTTACTGGGACGAGTCTTTGATGATCCTGGTTGCTCTGGTCCTGCATCTCCTGGTATAAATGTCCTGCAGAGATGGTAGAGCTGAGTTCTGTTATGGCAGATAACGGACCTTCGCTTTGGTTAGCATTGCACTACTTGATATGGGGAGAGGGAAGGAGGACCATCCTACCCACAGATGGCTCTAGCATCACTTGGGATCAAACTTGCTTAAAAGGCAGCACCACTTGAGAAGCCCTGGCTTCTATCATTGTTAAAAGATTGTAAAAAGTTTTTTTTTTAGAAATTTCATGCAAAAGTGACCGCCTCTGTTTGCCCAAATGCTTGAGCAAAATGAGCAGTGTATGTAATTAGCTGTACTTCCAATATGTCCACCCATTTTCTGCATGATCCTCATCCAAATGCTTATGCATGAAGAAGTGCATTTTGTGCTTTTCAGATGCACATGGCTCATGAACTGCACTTGTGCCGTACATTACATGCAAAGATATGCATCTGATTAGCACAAGTGATGCTGAAAGCATGGGCCATCTGACCCACTGTGCGTGCGCTCTGGTGTCAAGTGTGTTTTCTATGACAAAACTGATTGCGGTGGGGCGTTCTTGACTTCTCGACTAACAGCATGCTAATCATGGAAATGATTAGTGCATGAAAGCCATGAGTTGGCATCAGCTTTGGCGTTCTACTATTTTTCCATTAATTGTTGGCATTTTTAGCTGAGGTAGGCTGTTTTCTTTCATGTGGTATGACACACTGATATCGGATGCTTTGAAGACTGTAGGAAACTTTTTTTTTTTACCAACATTACCTTGGAAACTGGAAGCTCAAAAGGGCAAGCACAAGGACACACATGCACAAGCCCAAAATCTGAACATGCCGCTGGGCCAGAAGCCAGAGAATTTGGTCTTGAACTGGGTTGTTACCATAATCTCTGCGGTGATCTCTCTGATCCTTGCTGATAACAACTTGCCGTTTCTGTAGTGCCCTTGAGCAAAGCGCTTAACCCAAGCTGCTCTGGGAACATCTCAGCAGTTAGCAATTAGAAGTTAGTGGCTAAATCGTAGGGGTTTTACAGTCTTGGAGAAGTTGGAAAGTTTCCTGTTGGAACCGTAAGCCATTAGACCATATTCTGGGATTGTGTTCAGGCATATGTTTCTCAAGCGGCAATCAGTAGTCTTGGTTCAATATTAGCATATTAGCAGAAAGACCCATTACAGTTTGACCTTTCCTTGTGGTGCTGATCGTTAGCGCAATGCCTCATACGTTAAAAAGCCTGCCTGACTCTGTATGCTTATAAAAGACAATAGCATTGATTGGATTCATAATGGATGTATTCATTTAAGATGGGTGGAGGTTTGCATTAACCGTGTTTGTAGTAAAGTAGTGTGTGTGTCTGTATGTGTGTGTGTGTGTGTGTGGGTGGGTGAGCGTGTGTGTGTCCGTATAGTGGTCTTATATGGAACCTTTGTTACCAGCTTGCAGGGTCATTGTGTCTGCAGTGAAATTACTGCAATCACTCCAACCTGGAAACACCCACTTATAATCAGCGTGGCTTATCCTCTGAGGTCAGAGACAATGGCAGCCAAGGTTGCCAGATTGAGCATGTTTTAATGGCCCAGTCAAAGTGGGATAATCACTACAGCTTGCCTGGAAGAACACTTCAAACACCTTAACACTATACCTAATCATTTCATTTTAAAGGGCCTAGATTATCTAACTGCAGCTTATTTTAAAGGACTGACTGAACTGTCTCTCACTTTAACAAATTCGATGTAGACCATTTAGTCCTCAGTCCATTGGGCCGATTAATGAAGCTGCTCACAAAAAATCGACACAAGTGAGCGGAGAATCTGCCTATAAGGCCTACAGTAGTTTAGCTCATACATGTTGAAGTTATAAGGAGTGTTTCCCCACCATCTTCTTTCTGAATTCAGAATAGAAGTCATTTGCATATATCGGTCTTAAAGACACAGCAACAAAATTTCAGTCTAAGTGATGGTAAGAAAGTTTAAAAATTGTCAAGTGACTTTGGCTAATAAGCCCACTAAAGTGTCATAAGTGGACCTCAGGGAAGAAGATAAAATGCAAGCAAAATGCAGGAGGTAGGTCCTTTAAGTTAGTGAAACATGCAGCAAGTTGAGTCAATCAAAAGTATGCTTGAAATCTGAAAAGTTGTATATGCTTTGTTTGAACGCTTGTCAGGCATCTCATGAGATCACGCATGAATTACATGCCAAACGCTGGCTTGTAAAATTAGAATTACCCAGCATCTCAGATGTGTGAACACCGAAGAGCGGACGGCTGAGCAGTGTGAGTCATTCACCATGAGGGAGACAATTAGAGGGATATCACTTGCTTAAAAATACACTCATATCTGGCAACCCTCTGCAGTTCCCATTTTATACTCTTCTTAGATCCTCCTTTACCGGAGCCGAAAAAAGAGAGAGAGATAGAGAGAGGACTGGCAAGAGTGAGACAGAGTGAGAGATCCTGATGAAGAAGGAGAGAGAAATGGTTGGGACAGTGGCTGCTGAGTCCGTGGCGGCTTGTGTGTGTGTTCTCAAACACGATCTACATCAAAGTGCGATTTTGTTCTGCCGCTTTTTCTCGCTCTTCCACTGGCTGGCCCGAGCATAACATTTGATTTTCTGCCCCAGTTTTTCTCCGCTCTCCTCTCTCTTCCTCTCATTCTCTCTAGGCTCAGTATTTCTGGTACACCAGAAATACCATAGACGGAGTACTTTTGCTTTTTTCCGTAAATGTAACTCATTTTTGGAGTTTTTTACACCATTTGAAGACACCAGCTGCTATCGTGTGAACATTTCATGCTGATTCATGAACATTCATGATTTCAGGAATGGACCCATGAAGTGGTATCAAATGGCATTAACTGCCGTTAACATTAAACTAAACACTTCTTTCTTTTTTTGTTATACTTCCGTATTATATGTATGAGGACCTACAGCAGCAATCCTATGCATTAAAATGTACAAAAATTTAAGGACTCTTTATGGCCAATTTCCATTTGGAGCAATCAGCTAGAAGAGCTTTAAAGTCCCAGCTTAAGCCCCGTTCCAAATGAATGAGATCATGGAAAACATATATTGAGCCCTATATTTGATGATGCAACATCAGATCTAAAAACTGGACCTCTGACTGCAACTTTAAAATGATGTGTTTCTGTAGCAGGAAAAATTAAATCAATAATGCATGGCATTGCTTAATCCAGTAGAGACTCCAAATAAAAGTGATATTTCTTTCCAAAGATCTCACCCTCTTGTAATTAACGTGAATCAATGGAAGCTTCACTACCACACTACCATATGTCTTCCAAACTGGATTAGCATTTTTAAAATATTTTCTAAAATTAAGAAAGTGCAGTTGGACCTAGATCCAGTACTTCTCATTCTGGGAACCTGTGTGGTTGGTAAAATTACATATAGACTAGTTCACTTTACTGGACTTGATTGTAGCTAAAAATGTTCCTTACTTTTCTTACTTATTGGAATAAACAGGATGCATACACTGTTAACATATATGTAGCAGAACTGACAAGCGTGTTACACTTGGAAAGAATACGGTTTATTTTTAAGGACCATATTGGTGCCTTTGAGAACATTTGGTATCCTATTATTTCTTACTTGGAAGGTAATTGTTGGTGGATGGTAGGCTCTGCTGGATGCAGAGTAGCAGCTAGGGAATTGGTGTTTTTTGTTGTTTGTTATGTTGTTATCCCTTTGGTTTTCCTATTATAGTCTGAAGTAATTGCACTATGTTTGGCAATCAAATTAAACATGAAATCAGTTGCACCGAAAAGGAGTTTCAATGTAAAATAAACCACTAAATTGCCTGCCCACCTGATAGTCACTGGACTAATGTTAAATAATCGTTTCTAAAATAATAAGGCCTGTGTCTATGGTGCATATTCACCATGACAAACAGACTCTTTCTGAGTCACATCAGTATAATCAAGTGCTGAGGAGAAAGTTGGAACAATTGATTTCCTGCTCTCATGTAAAACATGACCTTTAGAGAAAAAGCCTCTTACTTCCTTACGTTCTCCAATATGAGTTGTAAATCACCATTTATAAGCAAATAGAAAGATCTGTATTGGTTCATTTAAGCCTTTATCAACAAGTCAAAGGGTCAGTAAAATGAACCCACAAATTTCTAGCTTACTAGTCGTGCACTGGTTGACCTGTAGATCCTGATGGGTATGAAGGGTTCAGGTCAAATTATTAGAAAATTTGGGGAGCGCAGACATGGTGGGTCAAAATATGTCAAAGCAGTGTTCTGACTAAGTTATAAAGAACTTACAGAAACACTGCGGGTCAAGGTCAAGTTGATTAACAAATATTTTTGCAGGTCAGGCAGGGTGTGTTGACCCTCATAAAGTGTCATATGACTGTGGGTCATAAAAAACCCTTTCCTGCGCATCATTATCGGTTACATAGTATTGCTGACACAGTAAAATCTGAAATTTAAATACTTAGTTGTAGTATAGCTTAGTCCAGAGAATGCAAAGTCAGTCATTGGCGAATTTAATCTTCAGCATGGTCAGGAGTTCAAGAGCGCATATTTGGCCTCAGTCTCTCTAGTTGTATAAGATGGTCCCCCATCTTTTAGCTTATGTAAAGTGGCCCCTTATGGTCACGTGTGAACAATGTGAAATTCTTTCTCTGCACTTAACCCATTAACCAAGTGAAGCAGGGGGCTGCCACCAATGAGGGGTGCCCAGGGAGCACTGTATCTTGCTCAAGAGTACCTCAGTGATGACACTAGCGGTGTTGGGATTCAAACCCACGACCTTCTGATCACAGGGGCATCTCCCTAACCACTAGGCCACCAGCTGTAACTGCAAATTCCCCTCAGTGCAAAAGTCCCCTCAGAGCTAGTTTGAATTTTGAAAAGATGCGTTGCTTCATGTTTCTCAGAGAAACCAAATCACAGCCTTCACCCTAACAGGCTGGTGGCATCGTGTGATAGTTGACGACCTGTCTCGTGGGTGGAACTGCATATGACCAAATTGAGAAGAAAATTAAATTAAAAACATTGACTCTGAAACAAGAGTAAATTTAAAACACACAGTCTCTTCTATTTAACAAAAGCATTTCACAAAATCTACTAGGTTCACGCACTGACATAATCCACACTGTATTGTTAGGGTTTGCACCTATGATGACAAATCCATGAAACCTTAATACTGACTGTATAATGCCTAAGCAATGCGTATCAGTTCTCTAATGCAATTCATTATTACATGTATAAATGTAATAATACTAGCAGCTCCATCCAGTTCAGCCAGTCTTCCTCTCTTTTCCCCACTTGCAACTCACTAAAACAAACCTTTTCAAACTTGGTGGTGAGTGATGTCAGTCCTTTTCAAGTGCATGTGTATGTGTGTGTGTTTGTGTGTATAGATCAGATCTACAGACTCTTTCAGAATGACAACAAATCCGCTGATCCTGACACTGATTCTGTGTTTAATTGAGGCTAGAAGTATTGATTTGTGTTGAAGGCAATCCCATCCTTGGGGACCTCAGGCCAGTTCACTTTTTTACTTTGTTCCAGTAACAAACACACTTTTGCTAGGGACTGAAGAGCCATAGGATCTAGAACACCTGGCTGAGTTATTGTGTTCCGGATCATATAGCTTTACATTAACTAGGAAAAGTGTGTTTGTTGCTGGACCTCTATAATGAAAACCTGAATGGGCTGTAGGACTGGACTGATGCACTATACACTAATAGATCATTTTCAGACCTGGCCTGAGTACCAGATTCAGCATTATGTACAGTATATTTATTATAACAACATCATTAGTTGGACTTTCAGTCTCAGAAAAGGTTGGGCTTATTGGTTTATTCTGGATGAAGAATCATGAGTTTGAGTAGTAGGGTGTATGTATATATACAGCTCCGGAAAAAAATAAGAGACCACTGCAATTTATTTTTAAATCAGCATCTCTATAAGTATGACAACCATTCCATGCCAGTGTCTGTTAAATTCCTACACAAGCACCTCATTCTGCTTTATGAGGTACTGATT
>JBBPCZ010000042.1:33785850-33805538 GCA_037974445.1 Brycinus macrolepidotus
TGTGGAAAGCCTTCCAAGAAGAGTGGAAGCTGTTACAGCTGCAAAGGGGGGACCAACTCCATATTAAAGTCTATGTATTTAAAAGCAATGTCATTAAAGTCCCTGTTGGTGTAATTGGTCAGCCGTCCCAACATTTTGGTCCCTAAAGTGTAGTTCTGACTTGGTCCCAAATATACAACGCTTAAGATACCTGTGTGAGTGGTTGGGCTGCACTAGGAACATCAAGCTGATTGGCTATCAGAATATATAGCATTGACATGAGTTTGAGGAGTTGGGTTTTTGACATACATTCAAAGTTATTTTGTGGGTCAATTCCGTATATTCTGATTGCCAATCAGTTTGAGCTAGAGCAACCCAACCACACACACAAGTATCATCAGGATTGTATATTGGGGACCCATACAGAGCTTCCTGCCTAAGCTGAACTGAACTAGAGTTTTTCACTGTAGAAATCCTGGCTGACTTTATGATGAATGACCAGCCACAGGACATAAGCATTTCACACACACACACTGCAGTAAATCCAATGAATCAGGACTAATTATGCTCTCTTTGTAATGAAACATGCAGTTGGTCAGTGCTTTTTAAGTACTGATGATATGCACAATGTCCTCAGGAAAAGCATATCCGAGGAATCCTTCTTAAAATCTGCACAATAGTCCAATTGTCCGCCTGTTTGGCCTCAATTTAAGTGCAGAATCAGACACAGGCTTTTGTATGAGCTGATCCCGAGCTTTCCACCGAGGGAATCCTGGCTGGTATACTTTACGGAGAATGTCCAGCAGAAGGACTATGAGCAGAAAAGGGCCAACTCTAGGTCATTAGTGGCTGAAGTAGAAACCTGCACAAGTATGTTGAGGCCTAAACTGATTCATACCTTCTCTGACCAGTACTGCTGAATTTGAAACCACAACCAGACCCAAACAAGAAAAAAGTCTCATTAGAAAACAAACCTGAGCTCAACTCAAGCCCGTTACAAATGAAAACTCATCCCAGACCTGGTCCGACACCAGAAATTTTGGTGGACCATGTCAGCCTTGGGTCAATTCCCATAAATTAAAGTATCTTAAGCACTATATTTCTGAGAATTCTGAGAAATCTTAATGATAGTCCCGTACCCAGCCTATTTCGGAGCAAATTCAGACACAACTGTTTGTCTGAGCCTGAGCTTTTCACTGAAGAAATCCTGGCTGGCTCGCTTTATGATGAATCACCATCAGCAGGAGTATGAGTGGAAAAAGTCCAGCTCCAGGTCATTAGCAGCATCTTCAAACAGATTACCTGACACTTTATGGCTATAATAAAACAAACCTTCATTTTGTGTGTTATTGATCTACAAACAAAGCAAATGGGCTGCTCCAGCCGCCTGTGTGGCGTTTGGCGGGAAAAAACTCACCCATCATGGCCGCCAGTGCCGCGCTAATGTTTTTGGGCAGTCGGGGGAGGGAGGAAAGGAAAAAGCATTAGAGGGGATTTTACAGTGCGTTTGGGAGCCATCTCAAACACTATGCTTCTGGAGCTGTCTTCTGTCTGAAACGGCCACCGAATGCTAAGAAGGTGTCTTGAAAAAAAAAAGTAAAAACCTCACAAAAGGCTTGGGTGATGCTAGCACCCCTCTACTCGCCTTCCCTTTCTTCCTCCTCATTCTTTTTTCAACTCTCCTTCTGTATGATCCATATTTCAGAGTGGGGGGCTTTGTTAGAGCACTTCTTTTGACTGAAAGGATCCATGAGAGATGGCAGCTTGGGCCCGGCATACGCTTAAATCGCTCAGGATGACTCAGAAAGGCAAGGTTGCCTCACTTTAGGTCACACGGCATGAAGAAACGCACATGTTTTTATAGTGGAGGATGCACTTTCATCACTGCAGCACAAAGCAATTCATTGCTGACAGTGAAACTTCAGTAGAATTATGTGGTGTGAATACAGATTTCACACAGTGGCACCCTCAAAGCCCACTTTATTAAAAACTCCTACCTTGCACCTCCACTCCTTGGCCACTTTATTAGAAACACACACCTTGTACCTCCACTCCCTGGCCACTTTATTAGAAACACCTACCTTGTACTTCCACTCTCTGGCCAGAAAGCTTTATTGATCCCAGAGAAAATTGCTTATTCCATGACTGCACAGACACACAGAGACATAAAGACAAGAACAATGTAAAATATAATATAAAGCAAAATAAAACTCCAGAAATACATAGAAAATGCTTAGTACTATCCTATATACACAAACTGCTGTAGTTTACTAGTTAATACAAATAGTGATTTGCAGTCTGTATTATTACTACATACTATTGCATGATAATACTATTGCAGTAGTGACAAGAGTAGTGACATTAGTAGTGATATTGCACATTATAAGACCATTTCACATAATAACAATTGCACATAAGAATAAAGATTAGCGTACTATAAGAAACTGCACATCTAGGTAGCAGCAGGTTATCCAGATTTACCAAGGGTGTATCCAGTATGGGTATACTGTACAAATCTTGTCTTGTAGTATGAGCTCAGTATCATCCCCAAAAGATTTAAAATGCTGTTGCTTCGGCTGAACAGCTTATATCTTGTTCTTTGAGGAACAGATATAGTTTAGATGTAAGTATAACATCTAAAATATACCTTTGTAACTTGCTCCAGTAAACACTTGTGTAGCCAGGGTTTAAAGAGTCAGACATTGTTTAAAGAAATCTGTTATAGTGTTAGTTTAATATGCAAGCATGACCTGTTACGGTACACATAGTTGCCTGGTTCGATACAGCTTTCAGTCGTCCAGGTTAAGCAGCGGTGAATGAGCCGCAGGCTGGCAGTGAATGTTGTACCTCAGCTGTTTTTTGGGAGTTTTTTTTATTGCCTCCTGGTGTGCTCTGTCTGCATTATTTATCTCCTGCAACAGGATCCATGCATGGCTGCAAACGGGGATTTCATTTCTGACACTGTATTGGCTTTAGCGAGAGCAAACACAACCTGAAACGAGAGATGGTACGTTACCGCTTCTTCTTTCCCCATACAGATACTGAGACCTTGACTATTGGCTAATACCCTTTTTAATCTTTAAAAACTGCTAATTTTACTGATTCTCATTCTGATTCTCATTCTAAAGGGAGCTATTTTTACTTGAAGCACTTCACTTTAGATAGTTGTCGTACTCAGACTATTCAAACTCTCCACTATAACACAGGACAAAATATATACCCAACAAAACAGTGTTATCACTTAAAATAAAGCAGTAAACCATGATATATCATGTGTTATCACAGGTAAGCTCCTGGCTCCATGCAGCCAGAAAGACTAAAGGGATATTTGAATGTGGTATGGTGTTTTTTTTTTTGTTAATTTAACTAAATCTATTTGCCGATGGCTGATTTAGCCGACTTCAGTGTTTTCATCCTGCTTAATGTCTCACTTTGACTCAAAACTGAAAAGGCTAAACAGCAGATATGTTTAATGAACCAGAGCTCATTCAATGCTCAACACCAAAGGGTGAATTCTAGTGCAGCCATTTGACATGATGACACCTAAGAGTAACAGGATCCTTTATAATGAATCAAGTAGTTTTTGCATTTTTTACACCGTACATTTATCGTTTAAGGTATTTACACCAAGGTCAAAATGTCATTCCAGTTGTAGTTCCTTTAAAGAATGTTTTTTTTCGTTCTCCTGAAAAGTTACTATTTTTGATAGGTTTTGTTTCTACATTGGTGAAATGCTGGTTATGATGGTGTCATGTCGGGCGTGTAAGGTGGACACAGCTGTGGGAACCAGCTTAAGATATAATGAGCTTTAATGAACACAAGCATAGGGAATGAGCTTCGCAGAGCTCCAAACGAAACAAGCTTTAATACAAAGCTGGTGCTGGGGACGTTCCTGGAGGACCTTCACTCGAAAGGAACTCAAACTCGAGAAGGGAAGGTGAACTCGGCTGCTTTGCCGAGTGACTAAATAGTCTTAGGCACACTCTTAATGGCGGCCAGTAGGATCGCTCCAACTCCGTGGAGCTACTTAGGGTGAGCGCAGCTCACCTAGTCACGCCTGTAGAGACAAAGATGGGGGAGACAGAGAGAAGGGAGACAGTCACTGACACACATGTGTGTTTCCAGGCAGTTTAGTCTGGTGTAGTTCTTTCCTGAGTGGAGCCCTCTCCAACTGCCACTTGGGAGTTCGGTAGTTCAACGCTGCACTGGAAATGCGCAGGCACGAGTCCTTCAGTCCGTCTCTATAAGTACAGGCGTTAGATAAAGTCTTAACAAAGATAACAAACCTGAATAGCCCTGATGGAAGTCTGTGCTGACTAAGCTTGGTGGAGAAGCTTGGATGGTAGAGTTTGGTGACCGTACGTCTTCTCTCTGTACCAGCTGAGCTTTTCTAGTGCATCACATCAAGGGACTCGACTCAGACAACCAATTACGAGACAGAAACAATAAGCCTGTAACAGTACTCTCTTACTCACACTAAACAGGTGGACAAGTAATCAGGTGCCTAGCAACCCAGCTCACGAGTCAGTGAAGCTCAACGCTCCACACCTAGGTTGCTTAGGCACTGGACACACACACGCACACAACATACTATGACGTCACAAGCATGAGACTGAGCTTGGGTACCCTAATATTCGGGTGACGTGGACCGCTGGGGGCGTGACCAAGGCGGACCAGATGTGACAGCTGGTCTATGATGGTTTTTCTAGTAGGGCTGAGACCAGAAGAAGCTGCTTTGAAACTAAAACATGCAAAGTGAAGAAATATCTTATTTACAGTACATACTCCAGATATCTGTTTAAACCAGAGCTGACTCTAAATGTGAATGTAGTGTTGAAGTAACACCAAGGGCACAGATTTGATTTTGTCTTTGATGAGGGCATTAAAGCTGTAACTTTACTCCAGCCGAAGTGCAATTGCTAACATCTTTCAGACGATAGCATCAAAGTACATGTACACGTAATATATGGGGGAACCTACAGGCTGGTACTGTCATCCATGTGACCAAAAACGAACTACCATAATCACAGAACACAAGAAATTCTTTATTTTAATTTGTCAGTTTACTGGAACACATTCTAAGGCAGGTACTGTTGCCTTTTAAAACCAATAATCTAGAAATTTGTATTTCCATCTAAACATAGATAGGAAATAGGGATAGGGATAGGACAGCAGGACAACTGTTAACCGTTTGTGTTCCAAACACGGAGAGAAAACAGCGGTTTAATTTGAATTTTTTGGTGTAAAATTATTGCTAGGGACAATTCAGTAGTCACTGGATATTGGTAGGGCCGTGTCTCTACCATCCCTACCCAATTCTACACCCTGCAGTTCTACAGTTACAGTTTTCTTCCCAGCTTAGTTCAATTCTACTTGCTAGCTAGAACTCCCCCAATCACACAGTACCACCAACAGGAGGGTAAAGGTTAACATGTTTTCCTCCAAGTCATATGAGGCACCGTTGTATCTCTTTTAACTGCCTTTAGCACAGCATCATCGGACAGCTCAATGCAAGTGGAGAAGAACGCTAACTGCCAGTTCTGTTGCATCAGCTATCCTATGTCTGCACTAGCTATTGGGGGTATTGGGGGGAGGGGGAGGGGGAGGGGGAGGGGGAGGGCCACCCTACCCAACCAGAGAGAGCAATGCCAACTGTGCTCTCTTGGACTCCCGGCCACAGATGGCTGTGGCACCACTGGTTTACGTTTACGGCATTTTGCAGACGCTCTTATCCAGAGTCACCTAGATCAGTGCTTAGGCAGTCCACATCTGTTCTTCATACCTAGACTCAAATCAACATCTGCTTTTAACCAAGTTACTGCTAGCTAAGTTACACTGGTGATCAATCTCTCAATGATAGTGCCAACCTGACGGGACGTTATTAACATTTAACATATTGTCCGTTTAGTGTTGCCAGACGTTCTCTCCATAATCCTCTCAAAGCATTTTTTATGGTTTTGGAATAAGGTGGTTTGAACCACTTTGCTAATTACTTCAGTTCATACCTACACTGTCCCATAATGGCCGACGTCTCTCTTCTGATACTGTACTTCAGTGAGAAAGTGTGTGTGTTACATGAACAGGACACCTATCTATGCTTGTCTTGAATCATTTCTCACACTGAGGAAGCATAGGTTACATCTGCCTCACTTAACTTTACGGCGTGTTGCGTTTTTGAGTGTTGGGCACAGGGGGAATGCAGCGTATCTCAGGGCCATTCAAGACATTTTTTTTGTTAGATTTCAATACAGGAGAATAACTCAGCCTTCCTTCAGTTTACTAGAGTACACAGCCTGCAGCTCTCTCTCTCTCCTTAGTCTCTCTCTCTCTTTTCTTGCACAATCTCTCTCTTGCTCTTTTTCTCCCTCTCTCTCTCTTGCTCCCTCTCTCACTCTCTCTCTCTGCCTTTCTATCTCTATCTTTATGTCCCTTTTATCTCTCACACACACTATCTTTCCTTCTTGCTGTCTCTCTCTGTCTCTCGCTCTTTTCTCTCTCCGTCTCCGGCACTCTCTATCTCTCTTTCTCTATCTCTCTCTGTCTCTTTCTCTCTCTCTCTCTCTCTCTCTCTTACTCTTTTTCTGTCTCTCGTTCTTTTCTTTCTCTCTATAGCAGACTGTGGCACTCTGATGTGATTCTACGTGAATAGATTGCAGTCGAGTTTTACTGTCATTAACCAAAAGATTCCGTTAAGTTCAGTGCTGTATATTTAATAAACGCAGGGGTTTTTTTATTTTTAAGTCTTTTTTTTGACAGCTGAGATAAGCCAGACTCATGACTCTAGCATTGCTGTTTATCAGTTGGAAATGTATTTTGGAGAATCAAACTGCTTTGTCTTTGATTTCTTCAGCACGAGATCGTATGATCTACGGGTGATCAAAGATTCATGGAGATCATGTTTGATTTTGGGTTTTTTAAATCAAAGAGTAGATGTTGATCTCCAAAGATGGTCTACTTTATTGACATATGTAAATAGAGAACAGACATCTAGCTCTGAAAACAGAATCAGAGCTTTAAGGACTTGTTCCCGTTTGGGATGTTTGAGATAAATCAGCAACTACACTGGAGCTCAGGTTAGTTCTTTAATGAGGAGGCAAAAAGTGTCTATTTTTGCCTATTTATCCAAACTTCTCATTTAATAGCAAGAAACTGATGAATAGGAATGTACTTTACTCATCAGTGGCCCTTGATTGTTACTCTGGTGAAGGCCCAAATCAACAAGCATTTCCAGAGCAATGTGAATTGAATGCTTCCAAAAACAAATTCCAGTGCATCCAACAATAAGGGTAGCACGGTTCTTCTTTTATAGGGAAATCAGATCAAATGAAGGTTGGCCTAACTTGAAGCACATCCTCATTCTTAGTATAGGTAAATACAAACAGACTGAACCAAAAGCTGCTATTAGCTCAGTAAAATCTTGTTGTGTTTTATGTTATAAGCGAAATAAGCTTTGGAATATGATGATGGAATATGCTTGTTGGAATAAGTCTTTATAAATGTTTATGTCATGAATAGTATTTGGACATGTCATGGATCCTCACGAATAGTAGTCTTCAGAAAAGTGTAGCTATGAAGAACTGCGTCAGTATAAAGAACCTTTCCAAAGCACCATCATCCAGGCACCATTAAGGAACCGCTCTTTCTAAGAGTGTATGTACCACAGAACATTCTTTGCATTGGTGTCAACCAGACGATATCCACTGTATTCGGAAAGCAGGGATATCATTTAAAATATCATCAGAAAATTTTCTCTGTCATTATATACAGGAGCTACATTGAACAACGTTGATATGAAAGTGCTGGGAAAAAGCAGCCCTCTTTTATCAACGGCGTGCCTGCATGAACGTTCACACACACATAGACGCACAGTTCCCACTGCGCTGAATAAAGCGCGCACTAACAAACCGTCATCGCCTCAAAAACAAACAAAGGAAAGAGAAGGCTCTGCTGAGCGTATTCCCACCACAGAAGTCCCCGCTCTAACCAAAGTTAGAGAACGTGTTTGATGAAGGTACAAACCAGAAGACTCCAGGGTTTCCTCACAGACGCTCGCACGCCTTTGTTTGTAGGACAGCTATTTAGCACAATACCCCATAGAAAGGAGGAGCTCCAGCCGCTGGTGTTAGGGAGGGATATGAAGGGGGGGGGGGGGGGGGGGAAGGAAAACAAAACAAACAAAAAAAAAAACCCTGAAATATGAGCCTGGCACTAAAAATGATGGAATATGTTTGTTTGACCCCTCAGCTGTGTCAGTTTTTTAAACTCACTCGAAGGCTTTCATCTATTTGGAGCTGTCGTCTCTATCCATCTCTTTCTTTCTTTCTTTGTTTTTCTCTCTCTGTCTCTCTCTCTCACTCTCTCTCTCTCTTTCTCACCACAAATCATTATTTGAAAAGCCAGAAATATGCTTTTACACCAAAAAATGCACGTTCCAAACCCATTCCAAAGTTTAGAATAGACAACCAGACTGACCTATCCGAGCTCTGCCCATAAAACCATCCTTTTTGTCCAAATTCCTTCATTTATAGTGTTATTTAGTTGAAATGATGTTCATTTTCTTTTCATGTGAAGGATTTCACTGTCAAAATAGACTGAATGTATGCTGTGGTGGCAAATTTGTTGTTGTTTCCCACATCTTGTTTAGCCACAATACCACACAGTAGATCAGCAGCAGAGCATTTTTTACCCGGAAAACTCAACAGGATGTAGCGTCTCTAATAAAATATGGAATTTCTCGTTAGGATGAACAGAGGTCAGTTTTAGCCTGATCTCGCAACAGCCATGACAAAAGAGTGTATTTATGGCCAGAGAATGAATGGACACCACTGGTCAAATGAGATGTTTTGTTGATTCTCTGAGAGAAAATAAGTACATGTCCTCTATAGGAGAGTAACTCGCTATTAATGTCATTCAGATTATACTGGACTAACTGGTGACTACTAGCTTCCAGTCATTGTTACCTAAACTAGCTTATATGGTTGAACTATTCTTTTAAAGCTTGGCATGTATTCCACCCATGTGACAGCATGTACTCACGTTTATCTCTGGGGGGAAAGCAGTTCGAGTGTGGTGAACCCTAAAAAAGCACTCAGGCATCGTCCATGTGCTTTTCAGGACCTCGGCCAGCTCCGAGTTCCATTCATGCTCAAGTTTGCACTCAGCCAGTAATGACACAGATGCCCGTGTGCTGTTCAGGACCTTGGCCAGCGCCAGCTCCATTCAGAATGCAAAAAAGGAGCGCATGTGTGCAAGTGCATGGATGAGTGTGTGTGTGGTTGTGTGTGTGTGTGTGTGTGTGTTGGGGAGGGGGGTGTCGTCATGGTTACCTCAGGCAGCAGATGCGTCCAGAGACAGCCCAGACAGACTGTTGCTCACACGTCCAGAATGCTCACTGACCTTCGCTAAGAAGATCATCACTACTGTCGTTTTTAGACTCCTCGGTGGAATGCACCGCATGTTCTGGAAGGCCTTCAAAGAAAAGCTTGAACTGTGCACAGTTTTGGAATTTTAACAAATGTGCTCCAGTTTCTCTTTGGGTTGACTGGGATTAATGCTGGCGTTCTGTGAAGCTATCCCAATCTCACCAACAGCAGCAATGAAAGAACATTGATTGTTGGTGGAACGTGGATAGGTCAGGCGTGCTGTTGTGACAAAATCCCTGAAATAGAAACCTTATAGAAGAAAGTTGTTTTTAAGCAGCTACCATAATATGTTTTGCCCTGTATCCTTCTACCAGAAATGGTTTTAAGTTTTAGGCCAAAATCACGTTTGAAAGTATTGGACTGTTTAATGTAATTACTCTCTGTGAGGGCGTTTTTTTGGACGTCTGATTCCATTCACCACCACTGTAAACATGTCTGACTCAGTTTCTCTAGACCAGAGCATTCCACATCAACTCTTACTTGACTTATGAAGAGATTTTGAAAAACTGGTGGAATTCCTCAAAATTCCAGCTTCTCAGATTTCTCTCCTCTCCTAAAGTCACACAGTCTTTTGTCATACTACAACCATGTACGTTTTTCTTTATGCAAGTTCTACTGGTACATTTGTTATGAAGTGATTCCACACGATGCACTTCCATAAAAAACAGAAGCTACCTGGGGTGGTACCCTCAAGGGGTATGTCTTCTGTACCTTTAGTTGGGGAACATAATTGTCTTATATTCCACTGCCGTCCTTATTTTTAGGTTGCATTGACTCCATACATCCTGTCTGACTTCAAAAAGTTCTGAATTGGTTCAAATATACCCTGTATTCCTCTGGGAAAGTGAGTGTTCTGTACCTTTACTACTCATTTGGACCTTAATGATCATGTTATACCTTTGGGGTTACTTTTATATTGTTTATACCTTGGTTGACTCAGATTTTCCTGGACAGCAGCCTTTTCTGACTATGCGGTCATTTCCAATAGTGTTCAAAAAGGCAGAATAGTTTTGATATAACAGCAGCGATCGATGGACATGTTCTAATCCTTTTGAGTGTAATAAGACATGTATTTGTTTAGGCTCAGCACAGTCGATTATCGGACGCTGTTTCGATGTTTCGAGCTTGAAAGGGTGATAAGTGCTCAGAGGAGCGGTCTGGACCCAGCTGATTGGAGAGAGCTTCCAACGTGAAGTAAATGCCAGGGGCAAACTCACACCAACAAAGGCGTGTATCCCCGTGCAGTAATGAAGCCGGGTTCCGAGACTGGAGTATGGGAGGAGATGAAAGAGTGGGGCGGATGCACTTAGTGAAGATGCAGGAACGACTCGTGGGCTAATTAACTTTCCCTGGAATGAATGCTTTGAACTGTCATTGAAGTCTAGACATTTATGTAACCTATCCCCCTTTTCCAAATCCACCGTGACAATGCCATCCCTGCTAGATCTAAAATAACACACGCGTCCACACACACACACACACACACACACACACACATGCAGTACACCCTAGTACACTGCACAAATGGGGCCAAGCAAACAGGCTGTGCTAGATTTGGGGAAATGTCCCTTCTCGCTTGCACACACACGATTCCATGCTGAGTGATAGCTTCGTGCCCCAATGACTCCCTCCCCCTCCCCCAACCCCTCCCATCCCTGAGCGAGTGGATGTAGTGAGCCAGATGTAATCTGACTTGATTAAACAATTCAGCCTTGAACTGAGCCATATCTAGGAATCAGAGTGTGTTTGTGTGTGTGCGTGTCTGTGTGTGCACGCGCGTGTGTGTGTGTATGTGTGTGTGTTTCCATGAGTAGTGCAGAGTACAGGAAGAAAGGATTAGTGTCCCATGAGAAGGAGTGAAAAAAAAAAACTGAGCAAACAGGAGAAAGACATAAAAAGAACACAGTATTCCTTTCCAGGCTCCGCCCACAAAGGCTTTTTTCCATAGCTACTGTTACTAGGCTGGGCAAGCTTTATTCTAGATGAGCTGGAGTATGCTGGTATAGCTAATTGGAACTAGGCAGGTTTGGACTTTTTTGTTCCTTAAAGATCCTTTCAATATATGATTCTTAAAATATGGTTCCTCAGTATATAGTTCCATCTTTATAAATGAAGTGATTGTTAAGGACTTCATGGTTGTAATGGTTCTTTGAAGAAAGCATAAATTGGTAAAGAGGAATGTTGTGTGAAGGTTCTTTACACCTTTGATTCTTCACACTCACATTTGTGAATATGGTTCTTTAGGGAACTAGAAAGGTTCTGTGGCATTCATAAAAAAAATTTTATATAGTATTTTTTTTATATATAATATTTTATGAAGTTCTATAAAATAAAGTTCTGTAGAGCTTGTCCGACCTCTGAGCCAAAATCAGGAAGAACGGTTGAATTTTTAGGTTGAGCATGGTCAGTCTTAGACCGACTCTATAACTGGTGGATTGTGTGTTCTCGTTCTTTCTCTCTCTCCTGCTTCCTCTTTATCTCTCTCTTTCTCTCTCTCTTCTCTCTCTCACACTCAGTCTTTCTCTCCCTGTCTCTCTGTCTTTCTCTCTCTCACTCTCACTTTCTCTCTCTTTCCCTTGCTACCTTTCTCTCTCTCTCTCTCGCCACACACTCTCACTCTCCCTGTTTTTCTCTCTCTCACACACACACCCACTCTTTGTGTGTCTGTCTCTCTCTCTCTCTTTCTCACTCTCACTTTCTCTCTCCCTCTCACTGTCTCTCTCTCTCCCTTTCTCCCTCTCTCCCACTGTCTCCCTTTCTCTTTCTCTCTCTCTCTCTTGCTCACTGTCTTTCTCACTCTCTCTCTATCACACCCACACACTCTTACTGTCTCTCTCCCTGTCTCTCTCTCTCCCTGTCTCTCTCTCTCTCTCTCTCTCTCTCTCTCTCTCTCTCTCTCTCTCTCCCTTTTACATCTTCCATAATCAGTTACATCTAATTGAAAATGTAATCAGGCAGTGATCAAAGCCACAACAGCAAACAAATTTACACAAAACGGTCACGTCTCTTTGTCAGATTTTTGTAAGGCGCAACGCCGGTCGGATAAGCAAGCTGTTGTTGTTTTTGTCGATTTTGTCAGTGTGCGGCCTCGCTACAGGAGTCCAGCGCTCGGTTGCAGCTTTTGGAACGTGTCCTAAAGCGGCGACGAAAATACACGCGCGCTCGGCCGCGCCTGTCTCTGGCATCTGCGAAACGTTCACGTTCTCGGAATTATTTACTCTGACTGCGCCTCGCAGCTCACGCTAAATATAGGTCACTGCTCCGAGGAGCGTACGCATCACAGGCAGCGGATTACTCATACCTGAGCGGTAAAGAAACATGACAGTATGGGCGCTTTGTGTGGGTTGGGAAGGACATGGAAGCACTTTGCTTGAATAATTAATGTTCCCTTTTGGTCTGTTGACGATGGCACCTGTGAATTTGGGGTAAGGAACATGTGGGAACGGCTCCTGGAGGCAGATCAAACCCCAAACATTTTGGCAAATAAGAACAATGCCTGGGATCTGATGTCACATCTGCTTAGCTGGGAGCCTTGCTTCCAAATTAAAGACTCTGCTGGTATAAATGTAACAGTCCACAGAGAGTGAGAGACACTGAGAGAAAGAGAGGGAGAGAGAGAGAGAGACCAGGTCCTAGTTCTCTGGTGCATGATAGCAGCCATCATTATAGCTGTCAGGGGCTGACAGTGAATGGATTTGAAGCATCTTTAGGGATCTGGTACCCGCCATCTATTTTATTATAGAAGGACCTCCTGAGGACTGCCACTAGCTGGCCACTTTATTAGAAACACCTACTTTATTAGAAAAAAAATAATACATTTGATTCTGGTTCACATCTGATGCATCTTTGGGCTCCAAGTGGTGCAACTATCTACACATTGGCCCCATCACTGGGAGTTCACCATTTCAGTCCCCAGTGATGCCGGACTGGGAGTCCAACAGAGTACACTTTGCTTTCTCTGAGTGGGTCGAGTGCCCCCCTCCCCCATCACTAAGCGTAATGCGAGGCAGCACATGCATCTGATGATAACAGAACTGGAAGCCAGTGTTCACCTCCCAGTCCGTTGAGCATGTGGTAGCCTTCAGCCTCTCAGAGTTGGTGGTATCGTGTGATTGAGTCTTAGATAGCAGGTGCATCTGAACCCAACTAAGGGCACTTTTCCAAAGACATACAGGAACCATGCTTTACCCAAACCGTACTGTGATGACATGGAAGTTATAGCACACCTTGATTTTCCCTTATATCTTAGCTCAGTAACAGTGTTGCTGATGTGATTCCAACTCAATTCTCTCCCCACAGTTTATGGCTGTCCCTTGTCCCAAAACCGCGTCAGTGGAGTCGAACCTATGGAAAGCTTTTTTTTTTCTGTCAGGGCCGCTTTTGTTACTGTGGTCTTTTATTTTTTATCTTCAACCCAAATAGACTGTAGTGCTTGTACTTTGTCAGCTTTATAGTTGTTAGTTTGTGTTTCCATTGTTTTTTGTTTTGTTTTGTTTTGTTTTTTTTGCCGTGGACAGAAAATAAAATACAGTAGCCTCTTTCCAAGTCCATCTGTCATGACAACATATCGATCAATCAAAAAGCAGTGACACAGGCAGCTCGGCTGCGGCCCAGGGTTGTGACAGCACGGGTGTGGCTCGGGTATGGGTTGCTTTATTTGTAATGGAAAACCATTTGTTCACGGTACGGCACAGTTCGTTGTGCCAGTGGAACAGCGCCGTAAATTGTGGAGGAAAATTCTCAGCCATTTATCATTGGTCAGTTTCTGACCACAGGAGCTCTGCTGAGCAGAGATTATTTGGGTGGGGGTGACATAGTAGTGTGTGGTACTGGTACAAAAATATCAGGTGCAGTGGTATTGCTGGGGCTTTTACACACATTGGGTTTCCTTCTTGGCTGAGAGTGCTCCACCAAACAAAAACATCCAGCCAAGAGTGGCTAATGATGGGCTACGTGATGTCTTGTGGTTCACCAAGGAGATGGACCTATGGAAAGGGTTTCTAATAGTGTCACAGAAAATCTTGGAAACCCTATAGGGGAACATCAGTGGGCCTTGGTCTTGAGAGAGTTTCTTGAACACTGAAGTACTCCCCCAGCTGTGCCGCTCCAGGCCCCGAGCCGACAGCTGTTGGCTGTTCAGTTTACATATCCCATGTGTGGTGAGGTCATGCCAAAGTTTACAAAGGAACCTTCAGCCTTAGCGTGAAGAATATTGCAAATCTAAGATGAGATGTGTGGTTTAAAAATAATATGTCTGGTCCCTGATGGTCCAAGCTGGTTAAATAAAAGAGAGATAGGGTAAATGAACTGATGAAAGCCATCACTCTCTGAGGAGCAAAGGCATGCCCCCCCTTTCTGAGCTCACGAGCAAGTCCAGGGAGAGAGAGAGGGGGCGAGAGAGAGAGAGAATGAGAGAGAGAGAGACACTATACATCTCAGTAGAGAGATGCATATGCGCGTATGACACGTGACCATCGCTAATTGGGTTTATTGTTCGGTCCCTGCAGGATTCAGGGGAATGGAGCCTCAATTATCTTAGTTTTGCAGCTAATGTAAATGAGACTGGAGTATACCTTTTCTATTAGCTTCTTTTTTTCTGCCTCGTCTCCCATTTCCACTCCCGAATCCATGTCTCCTACTCTCTTTTTCTCGCTCCTTCATCATCATCATCCCCGCTTCTCTCAGAGCCTTTGTTTGAAGGGTCACATGGTGCAGTGCCCTCCATTAACTCTGGAACAATGGCATCAAAACCGATATTTATGGCGCATACTCAAGCTCATGTTCACCATATAGTGAAATTATGCTTTTTTCTTTTTTCCTTCAACAGTACAAGGCTTATGACAAACAACATGCACACATGGGTAATGCGAGTTACGTAACTTTGGAATTGTTGCACACAAGCATTAAATTGTAGCTTTTGGTTGTATTTTTTGTTTACTAGAATTATGGACCCCAGAATTATGTGGTTCTTTAGCATATTACCCATGACATAATAATTAAAATAAACTGTCTTTAAAAGAAGAGCAAGGTGAAACTCATAGTTAATACTTCTTGTATATTTCCTGTTCAATATATGATAATATTCAGCAGCATGAACAGCAGAAATGCTTAATTAGACTGTAGACTGTATCAGACATTGAATTGCAATTAGACTGTATTAGACATTGTATTGCTTGGTATCATATATAAAGTGCTAATGGTGTAGGATTGTAAAAATGACCCTTGTAGAACAGTGCTATGTTCACCAGTTATGTTCGAAAATACCTAGGGAATGCTTGACTGTACCAATATTTATGAATATATTTCAAGCTACAGTAATGCCTACAGCACAAATCTTCTCCTATGTTTTACCCAGTAACATATTTAGAACATGTGTGTGGTATTATGTTAATAAAATGAGTTCATTTTTACATCATCTTTCATTTTTCCAACTTCTCTTCATACCTTAGATTCAAACAGGCTGTTTTTGTTTCAGAATCAGAATAAGAAAACTTTATTGATCCCAGAGGAAATTGCTTGTGTTATGACTGCCCAGACGCACAGAGACACAGAGACATGAGCAATATAAAATATATAGTCTAAATAAAATCATATGAAAACTCTGCAGACAATACTGTATATGAAATACACTATGATATATACCCAAATTCCAGGGTATTAATACTATAGATAAATAACTCAGTTAAGTGATTTACTTGTAACACAAATAGTGGTTTGGAGTTGTTCTCTGTACAGAGTTATTCTTTATGCTGAGCATGTTATTGTATGTTATTCAGTCTTAAAGGCGCAGAGACATACCAAGACTGAAATGCCCTCTTGTTCTAAATTCTTGACCCCTTCCCAAGGGTCAAGTGTGTTCAAAAATCTACACTGCTCAAGATTTTAATGTCTTCGGGTTGGCTAAAGTGCTGTAGGCTGAATGGACAGTCATATGGAAATGTGTTCATGGTTCTGACATCACAACAGTGATGGATTCAAAACAGCACTTGTTTTTTTTTTTGTTGTTGTTGTGTTTACCCATATGGACCCCATGGGGAAGAGAGTGAAGGGTACATCAACAATGTTTACGTATCTCACTTCGAGATCGTTCATTTCAAATAAGCAAGAAACATTTGTTTTTCTATGATAAGGGGCCTTCAATGTCCATTCATTGCAAATGCTCCCCCAAAAAACAGAGAGACCTCAACCGCTCATGGTATTTTGGCTTAAATGGGGTTACTGATAAGTATGCCTATGTGTTGGAGTGGGAAGCATATTTGCATCCATGTTTGTGTGTGTGTGTGTGTGTGTGTGTGTGTGTGTGTGTGTGTGGTTTACTCCAAGCCCACTGGGACCACTGATTTTCAATTTGCTCCCCATTAGGGATCAAGCCCATCAGGCCAGAAAGAGTGTTAGAAATCCTCATTAGTGTGTCCCTCGTCTCTCCGCCCTCATCACCACTTCTCCCTACATTCTTCCTTTTGTTCTCTACTTCTTTCATTTACAAATTGATGTGGATGAGCCACGCACAAAATGTTTAGCATCATGATAATGACTCGCAAATTAAACGTGATAGGGTGATAGAGGGCCTAATGCATTGTTGTCATAGAAACGCTCTTTAAAATGCTATTAGCCGCCACCCCGACCACTGTGCTGCCAATCAAACGTCTGCTTTCTCGGGGTGATTTGCATGTGGGAAATGTGGACTGGAAGGAAGCAGACGTATCAAATGGGAATTTTGCAGTGAATTTGATCTGCATCTTGGGCTATTAGAGTATTTGTACCTAAGTGATTGCACTCAACTATGACACCAAGAGCTATATTGATTTTATTTATTGTGTTTAGAAGTTAAGATAAATGATTTTCAAATAAATTGCACACTAGTGTGGATGTTGAGGAATTTCCATCATCTAGAGCACTGGCCCTTAAGCTGAATCTTGTCAAAAATAAGTGTATGTATTATTATTAAATTATTATGGAATCCAAAATGTAATTGGATTTGCCACAACAAATTAACACGTTCATTTACATACAGTGTCCTTGGCAGCCTGATTCGCTAACATTAACTAGAAATAGTCACTAAATTAGCTTATTTAGTTACAACTGATATATAGGGCTAAAAAAACATGTATTTAAGACAAACAGAATGGAGAATCAACTTTTTGTCTCAGTATGAGATTTAAAAAATGGTTAACAGTGTACATTACCATTGTTAAATTACCATAAGAGTGGTATTAATTATGTATTTATCGTACATGTAAAGCCCGAGAGCAATTGCTCATGGAGAAAAGAGCATTCTTAAAGGTATATACACAAATCAGCACTGAACCCACCTGCCTAATTTTGCATTAGTCCCCCTTGTGGCACCAAACTAGCTCTGACACATCGAGGCATGAACCCCACAAGACCTCTGAAGGTGTTGTGTGATATCTGGAACCAATGAAGTGGGGCCTTCATGGATTGAACTAGTTTGTCCAGCACTTCCTCCAGATTCTAAATCAGACTGATATGTGGGGAATTTGGACTCCAAGTCAACACCTTGAACTCTCTGTCATGTTCCTCAAACCGCTCTTGAACAATTAATTGTCCTTCCTTGGACCACTTTTGCCTTTCCTTGGACCACTGTATACCAGAAACAACCAACAAGACCTGCCGTTTTGTAGATGTTCTGATCCATCCGTCTAACCATCACAATTTGGCCCTTGACAAAGTCGCTCAGGTCCTTATATTTGCCCATTTTTCCTGCTTTCAACACATCAACTTCAAGAACGGACTGTTCACTTGCTGCCTAATATATCCCACCACTTGACAGGTGACATGGTAATGAGATATTCGGTGTTGAACCATGAATGTTAGACCTAGACCTTCAAAATATGGCCAAAAACCAAGAAAAACGCATCGCTACAATTCTTCTAATTCCTGCTTGCACTTCTATATGATTCTAATAGTATTTAGTGCTAATTTAACATTGTACATTTACATTTTCTGCTGTTTTAATCATAGACATCCGGTAATGGTTATAGACATCCCACGTTTCATTTAAAGTTTGGAACAAATATTAACCTTTACTTTCTTCAGTGATGTGACTGCCTAACCAATAGGAAGCCTCACTTACCTAAATCTATCTAGATACCACAAAAAAATTAGAATCTGATTATTTTCTGTACATTTTAATCCTGTTGTTTCCAAATAGAACTTCATAATGAAATAGGAGTACTACTGCAGTGTTTGCCGAGTTTAAATGCAAATATAATTACCTTGAAAAAAATGAACAGAAAAGTACAAATGTGGATTTCTTTTGGTTTCCCGAAACTATTAGACCTACTGTGATATATAGGCTGCCCAGAGCCGAGGAGTTGCATTTTGCAGCACAGTGTTAACAATGTAGGCTTCTAAACAAACACTGTGCTAGAAGAAGTTAACAGATCATATGCTATTAGAGCCAATATCAGTTAATGAGAGGAAGCCCTTGGGCTGCCAGCAGCAGGAGGTCGAGGCTGTGCTTGTGCTAGAAATATAGCCATCCAACTATTCATCACAGAGTCCTCCAGACATGGCTGTCCCTCAGTGACGAGAGCAAGAGTGGACAGAATCAGAGTCCCAGAGATCGAGTAGTTTTGAGACTGTTCGTCCCGATGACTGTAGTTGGAGGTGAGGGAGTGTGTACTGTACCGAATAAGAGGGTGGGATTGCATCTTGCAGGACAGATGGCAGACATTGTTAGTGCTGTTATTAACCTGATCAAGCAGCTCCCCAGTGTAACTAAATCTTTTCATTCCTTACCCAGGAGTCAACCAGAGCCTGAGAATGAGCCCTCTGCATGTGTCTGTCTGTGCGTGTGTGTGTGTGTGTGTGTGTGTGTGTGTCTGTGTATGTGTGTGTGTGTCCTGCTGAGTGGAGCAAAAGAGGATTTTTCATGGTCACAGAGCACATTCATTTTATTTTGGATATAATTAGCCAAAATTTGTTCCGCTTTGATGCTTCCGGAGAGTTCAGGGCAGAGAAATAAGAGTCCATCAAGGGACCACGGTTGTGTGTGTGTATGTGTGCGCTTGTGTGTATGTGTGTGTGTGTGTGTGTGTGTGTATGTGTATATACAAGGTTGTACCCATCCACACAATTGCAAGAGGGTCTAATTTGGGCTCGGATTAGATGTCTCCCTTGTTAATATCTTTGCTTTATTCTGATCATCAGCAGTGCTTCTAGAGCTGCGCTCACATAAACAGCATCAGTGTGTGTGTGTGTGTGTGTGTGTGTGTGTGTGTGTGTGTGTGTGTGTGTGTGTGTGTGTGTGTGTGTATGTTTTTT
>JBBPCZ010000042.1:33819155-33829623 GCA_037974445.1 Brycinus macrolepidotus
TACCAGGAAATCGTGCATTGACAAAAGTTCCCCTTTGCTTGGAATGCAAAGTGTGATTAAATGCGTTATTTTTTTTTAACGCGTTATTTTTTTTCAAATTAATTAATCGCAATTAATGCGTTAAAATCCCACCCCTAATATATAGTGTGTGTGTGTGCATGTGTGGCTTAGTAGTAGTAGTTGTAGAACTTCTGAAAGGTATTATTATTATTATTATTGTTATTGTTATGATGATTATATATTTGAACTGTTTAACTCTTTTGCACTTTTGTGAACTCAAACCCAGGCTGTGACGGTCGCGCTCCGTCAGGTCGGCCTTTAAGCTCATTGATTCAAAACGGTTACCATAGTGACAGGCTTACTGTAATTACTTTTTTTATTTAGGGGAAGGGGGTTAGAGTGGATTTGTGTTGATTTATTTAATGATGAGTGTTTGAGTGCTGCATAACTTATTCACACTAAGACACTAATGTACATACATGGGGCGTGACAGGCTCCCCTGAGCACGCGTTAGGAGCGGGTTCATGGAGATTAAATATTCAATTAGTGCGCGTGATTATTTCTCATGTGTGCACTTATGTGAGTTTATGTACGGTTTTTCAAATCTTTAATAAGTGCTGCCTAATGTGAAACTCACTCTCTCTTTCTTCTCTCTCTCTCTCTCTCTCTCTCTTTTTCTCTCTCTCTCTCTCCCTCCCTCCCTCAGCTGATGCAGCAACAGGCGGCCATAATGGCAGCATCTCACGGCGCTTACCTTGCGCCCAGCATGGCATTTCCTGCTACTCAGATCCACCAGGTGGGGGCGCTCAACATGAATGGCCTGCCGCCCACCCCAATGACCCCAGTGTCAGGTGAGCCGGCACCCCCGCCTCATCATCACACCATCAGCGTAGCCCACAATAGTTTGGGTCCTGGAGGGCCGGCACAGTTCGCTGGCTTTTTATGAGCTCCACCTACCTTTTAGGTCATTATGTAGATAGATAGATAGATAGATAGATAGATAGATAGATAGATAGAAACTTTATTGATCCCTTAGGTAGGTTTCCTTCGGGAAATTCAGGTTACAGTTAGTTTTTGCAGCACCGTAGGACATCTTATAAAAGCAAACAAACATCAACAAAGAATATTCTTAAGCAATAGAAAGAAAAACAAGAGGATAAAGTGATAGTGATATAGTAATAAAGTGACATGGTGTGATAAGTGATAAAGTGACAAGTGACATCTGTGCATTGCGCAATAAGTACCAGTTAAAAGAGGTAGCTGCAGTTAAAATGGTAGATAGACAGTAATAATAAACATTGAACTGACATAAATAGTGAATAATAATAGTCTTTAGTTATTGGATACACTATATGATATGTGGTGTGATAGACCTGCACTAGACCTTTCCTCTGTAGTGTCCTGTGTCCTGAGTCCTCCCCCTGGTCCCCTGCCCCCTACTACACACCGTGGAGTTATATAGTTTGATGGCACGGGGGACAAAGGAGTTACACAATCTGTTGGGAGTAGCAGCCTGTCACTGAACAAGCTTCTCTGATTACTGACGACAGCGTGCAGAGGATGGCTGACATTACCCAAAATGGCCAGCAGTTTGTTGAATGTTTTCGTCTCTGCCACTGTCCTGTGGTACATAGATGTACCACAGGACCACTATTGACCAGATAATATTTTAACTGGTGGATTGTTCTCAATACAGCAGTGACACTGACTGGGATTTTTGACACACATCAGTGTCACTGGTAGATTGAGAGTGGTCCACCACCCAAAAATATCCAGCCAAGAGCTGACCACTGATAAAGGAATAGAGGATGACTAACACAAATTTTGCGTCAACAGATGGGCTACAGTCTCTGTACACCAGCAAGGTGGAGCTACAAGGTAGGGAATTCTAATAAAGTGGCCAGTGAGTGTTTATGAAATGCATGGTCAATTATAACCATTCTCAGTGTATCAGTAACATAGAGATAGTCCAATTAGTTTTACTCCCATTGTTTGACAGTAGCTATAGTCACACAACAAGGTAATTAAGATAAACACTACCATTCAACTGTATGGAATTGCTTTCCAGAATTTTAGAATATTTTTTTTTTACAATATAAAAAAAGTCTGGTTTCAGATAAATGTATCAAATTAAAAGTATGTGGATCCCGTGCAATTTCATAGCTTTCAAATCAATAGTTGGAAGCTGAAAAAAGAAAGAAATGTAAATGTGTCCAGAATGACAAAAGAGATGTATGTGCTTCAAAAATGACAATGAAAACTGTGTAACATTGAGAATGAAGTTATAATAAAATTGCCATCAATAATGCCTTGTATATAGAAAGCCTTTAGATTCTACAAAACAAATTGCAGTGTGTAGTTTATATGCATATAATAACCAAAAATCCTTAATATATTGGATAAAACCTATATAAAACATTTTGTGTCTAGTTTGAGTAGCATCTGACATTGTTTAAGCTGATTAAGTTACTGTGCAAAAAATGACACATTAAATTTCATTTCCTGAAGAGTGTATAGTGATTGCTCGGGTTGCATAGGTGATGCTATTTAGCTTCGTTGTTATTCTCAGTAGTTGCTAAACTGTTGCTAAGCAATTGCTGAGATACTGCAGGTGGTTGCTAGAGTTTCATTAGTGGTTGCTAGGGTATCTCAGGCTGTTGCTAGGCAGTTGCTATTGTGTGCTAGGTTGTTTCTGTGGTTTTTAAGTGATTGCTGTGATATTCCAAGTGGTTGCTAGGGTTTTAACAAACTACTCCAGGCAGTTTGTCAAAACCCTGGTTGCTAGGTGCTAGGTGGCTGCTACGGCATGCCAGATGGTTGCTAGGGATTTGATAGATGGTTACTGTGGTTACTGTGGTTAACATGGTTTTCTGAGTAGTTGCTAGGGAGCTGGTAGGTGGTTGTTATGATATTCAAGGGGGTGGCTACGGTATCCCTGGTGTTTTCTTGGGTGTTGCTAGGTGGTTACAGCGGTGTTATAGATGTTTGCTAGAGTGATGTTGGCTTGCAAGCCCATATATACAATTTAATGGAAGATAAAAACCAACACTAGTAACAGGCTGAATCACAGCAGTGTTTTTGATGTGTGCTGTTTTGAATCATTGTAGTGGCCGATATAGAACCAGCAGTCCAAAGGAAAGTACACTTGTTTGACTTATACGATTAAGTGTTCTTACAATAAACACAGGGTTATAATACAGACTGGCTAATCACTCTTAGTCTGAGTATAAGGAGGGGGGAGCCTGTGTGTGTGTGTGTGTGTGTGTGTGTGTGTGTGTGTGTGTGTGTGTGTGTGTGTGTGTGTGTCCCATCCTGACCTTCACCTCCTCTGTGCCATGGCATTTCAGAGAAGCTGTTGGTGGGGTTATAATTCCAGCCTCCAAGCCATCAGATGAGCTGCTCCCTCTGTTTCACTCCTCTTTCTCAATCCCTCACCCTTTCTGTCTCTACTCTGACTTTCTCTTTCTGTCTTTGACCCACTAAAATGTAGGCATGACATTCAGTTATTAATCTTTAAACTTAGTATGCAAGTAAACACTATAAAATTAATATTATTGCTGGCGAAATGTCTGTTTAATAATTTTTTTTAAACAAAACATTTTCAAAACATCATTTTAAATGTGACAGATATCAGTTTTGTGAAAATCTAAACATATTTAAGTCAAGGTTGATTGGGGTCTAGCAAAATGCATGACTGACATAGCTGGCTAATTAAGTTCATATTTTCAGTGTGAGTGAATGCAAAACATTTCTCTTTTTGATCATATTTTTGAAATATTTGTAATATATTTATTTGGTATGATTATAGAATTTTATACACAACAAAATTCAATAGGCTACATTGATTATTGTGTTGTATTTGTTTGCATTTTGAACAATCAGGTTTGTTAAATCTTCTTGTGGGATCATTGAAGCTTTAATTGTCAGCTGCGTTAACTGCAAGTTGCATAAGTTTGGGAACTCTTGATGCAGATGAATGGACTGACAAAAATGCTTTAAAATAGCACAAAATCTCGATACAAGTCAAGTCATTTAGGCTTAAGGTCATTTCAACCATATACACAGTAAACAGTGAAATGAAACAGGACTATGGTGAGACACAAAGAACAAAAACAGAAACACCACAAGACTACATAAGTGCAGGGCAGGACTAGTGCAAGTTCTAGTATGAATTAATACATTATTATGACATATTATATATATATATATATATATATATATGTATATATATATATTTATTAATGGACACTGAAGTTACAGCCCTTAAAGTTTCTTTTTTCAGTAAAGCCTTATTACCATGAAGTTTTAAGTTTTACAAGGTTTTCTCTCAATGATTTGCGACTAATGTAAGTTAAACGGTTATAAGAATTTTGCTTAGTTAACTCTGTCTCTCTCTTTTAATTCCCCTGTATCTCTCCCTCTCTCTGCAACCCCCCATAGACTGATAAGCAAACTTAAGCCCAACAATTATCTAAGAGTTTCCATGTGTCTCTCGGTGCTGATGGTTCTGTTTTTGAGTAGCTCTTGTTCGCTTTCTCGAGATGAGTGCAAAAATGAGGTGACAAAGCGAAGGCAACAACACTCACTGCTCTGTTTTCCACATTATCAGAAGACTGCAGATCGAGGTACTGGCATGTCCGCAGCAGACCAGTTAGAGTCCAGTGCATGGAGGGCTAATCAGTGAAGGGACTGCAAAAAGTAGGCCAGCTAAAGGTCACTTGCTTAAGGTCTTAAAAGGAATTCCAGATCACGTCCATGTTAAAGCCTATGTTAACCCCATTTCTTTTCATTTTTTTTTCTTCTTTTTTTTGGAAATGATATCTAGTGTCCTTTATAAATTTGGTTTTCTTTTGATTGAGTGTGGTAAGTGATTCTGAGTATCACCTCTTTCTAAAACGAAGGTTTTTCTCAGTACAGATCAATCCCATCTTCTCCTCTCTGCAGGGGGGAGCACTGATCAAAGCAATAAAATGCCTTTAATGTGATGATTTAGTGTGTTCGAACATGTCAGAGATGTTTTTTTAAGCTACCACGTTATCTGGGCTCGAAAAGAGAAAGCTCCCATTATCACCTTCCACAGAGCCATTGGAACATCTTATTCGGAAAGTGTGTGAAAGAAGCTTCACTGCTTTAGTGGTGGTCTGATGGAGGTGTCCTGAAACATGTCAGAACTGGAATTAAAGCAGGGATGGAAGCTGCCACCATGAATCATATTTGTAAGGTTTAGAGTCCTAGAAGAGAAGCATCTTATGGGACCATTTTTGAATTCTTCAGTTTGTCTGTGTATGCTAACAAGTTTTTTGCATTCGGTAGAACATTTAAACATCTAGAACTAGTCCTGCCAAGTGTTAAAGACCATTCTAAGCCACAAATTGGAATGCCATATTATCACATCTCTAGGCTAGATGTTGATCTCATGTGGCAGTATTTTATCATATCTTTAGCTGGCAATTCTTGAGCGTTATTAAAATGTATTTCTTATTTCTAAAATTTGAGGCCTGAACTATATTTTGAATCTAATAACAAAAAGCATCCGACTTAAGAAAGATCTCATTTCCACACTTTTAAGCATAACACAACTTTTAAACATGTGATGCCATAAAATCTGAAGGTTTTTTTTAGTTCAACTATATCTCGCTTCAAAATATTCATTGCAGCACATAGAACAGGCTACTGATAGCAAAAATTCTTCCTGTCATACAGATTAAAGCCAGCGTACACATGTGGATAGCCAACTGGAATGTAACTGACAAAACAGTTGTCATCATGTGAAATTTTTTAGATGGTCTGTGCATGAATGTGAGGCTGAAACTAGTACTGTTTAGAATGAATGGCTAGACTTCTTCTCCTTCACTCTCTTGAGTGAGTAAAAGGCACACATGCTGACACACGATGCCACAGCTGTTCAAAATGTAAACCTTTGCTGATAATACCAGAAAATTCAAACATCACACTCCCTATTTCTTAGTAATATTGTTAATAAGTAAACGTAATTTTATTAATAGTCCATTCATCTTTTTTCTGCAGCCATAATGTATCAGAGTAAATACCTGAGCTGGAATTAGGTCTTTCATTTCATTTTCACTGGAATCCACTGTGCACATGAATTAGGTCTTTCATTTCATTTTCACTGGAATCCACTGTGCACATGAATTAGGTCTTTCATTTCATTTTCACTGGAATCCACTGTGCACGTTTGGAACATGTGTACTGGAACCTTGAAGTACGACAAGTGGAAGCGATACTTGGCAACCCTGGAAAGACATGCGTTTAGATTACGGTTACAGCTCTCTCTGAGAGTGCCTGAGGTCTTTAGAGCAACATGTAATTCTACACTTTTGTTTTGTGGGGACCTGGGAGATCAGCACGCCGATACACATGAAACACATGAGCCCCATCGGTCTGGTCCACAACGGCCAGTTTGAGCCACAGCAGAATGCAGAAGATCAGCTTTCCCAGCCTGCCATGCTAATCAGTGCCAGAGGCTGGAGCGTGTTGCAGGTTCCTATTGATCTGTAGCAATCGATAGCATGGAAAAGAGGCAGCCATCGCATATGCATTTCAGATGGGCATCAGAGCTCCGTGCGGGAGCCTAACGAGAGAGATCCATGCTGCTGAACATGCGCTGGAGACTCCGTCTAGGCAGTTAATGATTTGTTTACTTGGTAAGTTTTTAATGAAATACACTTCTTTAACTTTTCAAAGTTGACGGCCAGTTAAAAAAAAAAAAAAAAAAAAAACGTTCACAGAGGCTGTAGAGTTGGCTGAGTGAAACTTTTTTGTGGAAGGTATGGTAATGCTTTTCCTGAGATTTTTGAACTCCAGTGAGCATTTAAATTGTGTATGTTTGGATTTGGCCTTATGAATACGTACAGTAATTCTGTTAGAACTGAAATACCAGAAGGTTTTAGCAACAAATTATTCTGACTGTAGTATTAAAATATTTTTGTAGTTCTGAGTAAGACAGAAGTTTTACAACAACAGGTATAGCCTTTGAGCAGGCCCACTAGTGGTGGTAGACGCTGACATCTACTGACATCTAGATCTCAAAAGAGAGTGTGGTTCCAGCAGTCGTGATGCAAGAGGCCCTACGTTGGATAAAGTATCAAATCGAATGCATTACAGAGCAGTGATAAAACTGCTGAAAGTTACAGATCCACAAAGATGTCTCAGCCTCTGTTCCATCAAAGTAACTATAAGAAATGTGTGAACTATGAGTTCTGTTCCTATGCGTTGCTTGCTCGGGTTACAGTAGTAATTTTTTTTTTGGTAGTTAATTTTCAAAACTCTAAAAAAGTGGGGTTGTTGTTTTTGTTTTGTTTATTTATTTATTTATTTTATTTTCCCCAAAATAGTTTGTAGACTGTTTTTGTGCTCATTTTGTGAGTAAAAAGGCTGATATAGTGTGCAGATGTTGCTGGTATTTTTGGTATCAGCACAGGCCTGGCCAGAAACTTTGTATTTGTAAAAATGGCCAAAATGTGTTAGAGTTACATTATAACAGGCGTGTTTAGACTAAGTGCTACTGTGCTCATCCCCTAAAAGGGTGATATTTTTCTAATGCCACCCTCTATAGATATGTTCCGTTACTTTTGTGGATTAAAAACTGCTAATCACAGATCTCACTTTGATATTTTACTGGTAAATATAAGGCTACTGTAACTACAAATATACTCTCTCTTCTCCTGCATGTGTGGGTCGTTATGTTTTTGAGGTCAGAGAGTTTATCTTGACTAACCCCTCATCTATATATTGGCAATGAATTTGGTGATATTTTAAAGCAGTAATCCACTGTAACGCATGGCTTCAGGTGACTTATTGTCTTTATGAAAAGGTAAACAATACAATATGGTAAAATATATCAGTACACATTTATTTTTACATTTCTCTTTGTCATAATCACAATAAGCAGTAGTACTACTAATAAGAAGAATATTAATAATGCAATTTTAGATCAAAATGGGATTGGAAATGGCACCACACCTGCAAATTTCAATTGCTGCACCCCCATTACTGCACCCCACCCACACCGGTTGCATTCACTGTCATTACTAACCACCAGAATAGCAACTGAATGCAAACAGGCAACAATTACATAAGAATAAGAATAAACTAAAAGCCAGAATTAATCATTTGTCCCTCTGCGTAAAGAGGTTTCTTCAGACAATCGCTCTGGTAGAAATGAGCAGACTGTGGTAGTCTGAAAGGAATGGCTGCAACCTCAGAAACTAAAACCACTTTTCCATAGCTATACAGGAACCGTGCTATACCTAAACCATACTGTGATGGCACGGAAGTTGTAGCACGCCTAGATTTTCCAGTGTAGCTCAGCCCGTTAACAGTGTTTCTGACATGTCAACAGTGCAATTCTGTCCCTACAGTTTATGGCCGGTCATCATCCCAAAATGGTGTCCATGGAGTCGAACCAGCTTAAAGTTTTTCTTTCAGAACCTCTTTTGTTATTGTGGCCTTTAACTTTTTTATAGTCTTATCTTATTTTTTCTCGGCATTCTTATCCATGCAATAAATACCAAACCCAGCTAACTTGTTAGCTACGTCCTGGTACACCTTCGTATTTCAAGATAAATTTGTTAGCGTCATAGAAAACTCCCAATGAAATTCACCTTCAGCCCAAACAGATAGTAGTGCTTTTACTTCGTCGACTTCCCAGTTTGTATCTCCATTTTTGTTCTTTGCACGGACAGTAAAAAAAACAATGGCCTCTTTCCAATGTCGTGATGGCAACATTTCGACCAATCAGAAAGCAGTGACCTGCTTCTGGCCCTGCCATCGAGCAACATGGGTATGGCTCCGGTATGGGCTGCTTTATTTGCAATAGAAAAACATTTGTTCGCAGTACGGCACGGCTCCTTGTGCTAGAGGAAAAGCACCATAAGTGAGTCCACCGGCTCTCATTGTAACTGCCTGAATATAGCGCTGTGTAAAATACAGAACTGTGTTACTCATGAACATGTTCACACATGTATGTGTGTGTGTGTGCAGTGAGCACCAACTGTGTGTGCGTATTGTGGATGTCTATTCCAGTGTGTCCAGGACGGGCTCAATCAGATCAGTTTTAAAGAGCAGCTGTCGGACTATGAATGAGTCTCTGTGGGACAGCAGTGGTGTGTTAAATTGGAAGGCACCATATCACCCATCGCTGAACACAAGTCAGATAGTGACTTACAGTCACAAAAAGACACACACACACACGCACACACAGATATATACTGTCTCTCTGACACAGTGCCTTACCGTTTTTAGTTTCTTACATACTCATTGATTTTTTGGTTTTTACTCTGACCGCCCACTGAACCTTATAGCTCTGTGTGTGTGTGAGTGCGTGTGCGCGCGCGTGTGTGTGTGCGTGTGCAGAAGCAGGCACTGAAGAAAAAAGCCTAGGCTCTTGGTGTGCAGAGCAGACAGTGGTAGAAATGGCAGTCTAATTTATCACCACTACTGAGGACACTCACTGCACAAAGTACTGCAAAAGACACAACAGCTCTCCTGGGCCACCACTTCACCACACACACACACACACATACACACACTTTCTGTAGTAGTAGCTTTAAATCATGGCACACTCACCTTTCAGTGTAACACAAAGGGAAAATATACGGTGATGTAACTCCCTGAAACGCCAAGCACATCTGTAGTTTACTAGAAGTCTATTCAGTCCAGTTCAGTTCAGTTAAGAACATTTAATGGTTTACTGGATTTTAATTGAATTGAACTGAATTGAATTTGATGTGGTGGTGTAAGTTTTTATTCATGTTTTTGCCTGGACAGGTTTTAACCCTATTGTCTAGAATGTGGGGCTTTAAGGTTAAAAGGTGATCTTTTTATGTTTTTAAGTCGTTATTCATTATTCTGTTCTGAATCGGATTTTGCAATATGCAACTCAGCGGTTTAATCTGTGAATTGATTGAATGTCACTGAATGTTAATCTCAGTTCCTTTTCATCTGCTGCTATTTTGTTGCATTTATTTTTACTGCATTAACACTAAGTCACTTTCATAAGCCATTTTGCACTACTGACCTGCTGGTGCAGTACACTACACTGTTGTTTACACTAATGTCCTTGTCATGGTGTTGCACTATTGTTTATTGTATATCTTTTTCATTTTTTCTGTTATCTTTTATTCTTTCTTGTTGCACTGAGCATGCTAAGGACGCAAGAATTTTCCTCGGGATAAATACAGTTCTTTCTAATCTTATCTTAACTACTACACTAACACTGAATACACTGCTCCCTTTAAGATGTCCACATTGCCTCACATAAAATTGTGCTTGAAAAACATCAGCAAGTTATTAGTGTCCTTTAATGCTGACAAAAGAACCACATTATTGAATCTGATTTATATATATATATATTAGTGTTGTAGTCAAGGCCGCCTAAACCGAGACCAAGACATTGCCGAGACCGGAGGGTATCAAGACCAAGACACTGCCGAGACTTGAGGGTACC
>JBBPCZ010000042.1:33845767-33866946 GCA_037974445.1 Brycinus macrolepidotus
TATATAAAACAGCTTTCCAGCTCATCAGCTGTTGCCTGGACAACAGCAAAAACAGCCAGACATCAGTAGGAGGGGCTTTAGCAAAGGGGGTGGGGCCAGACATCTTTTATCCCCGCCCCCCACAGAAGGCTCTGGCTAGAAAAAAACAGCAAACCGACTTTGTCCCGTTCCTCTCTCCCTCTTGAACTTGCTGCTTTGACAATTAAATGTGTAAAAGGTTTTATTGTTTTCTATTTATTTCCATTAAATTATTGGAAGGAATTTTATTCTGTTTTTGGTTTATTTATATATTTATTTATGAATGAGGGGTTTTTTTTTGTTGTTGTTGTTTCTTTTATTTTCATTTCTGACATTAATATGTATGTATAAATAAGGCTTATTGGGGCTTTTTCTCTCTTTCTCCTTTTTTCAATTTTACAATAAAAAAACTTTAAATGAACTCCACTAAGCTGCGTTGCTTTCATTTTTTGTGTGTGAAGTATAGGAAACAGTTTTTAATATAAAAGAACGGGGTCATGTATGTATGGGTGATGCTATTGATGCTAATGCTACAAATCCACTGGGTGCAGTATGCAAGAAGAAGCTAGGAAATAACCCTATGAATTTGGTGACAAAACATGTCTTAACAAAGGCGAAGCATAGGCTAATTGTGTGCACTGCTCTCCGTTACCCCATGGGTCTGTCAAAACTGTTTTGGGATACGGCCCAGTCATTAAAAAGACTGGGAAACACAGTTCTAGAGCTCAGGATCGGGAAAAGCAACTTGAGTGGTTTAATTATGCAAACAAAAGCAATCTAGTGTGTTGTGTTTTGGATTTTTAATCAATGTCCAATGACAATTAGACTAAACACTGCAGAAATCTCTCCAACACATGAGGTCAGCAGTATATAGGCCTCACCAGGAGTCAAAAGTTTTCCGAGAGACAAAATTAAAAGTTCCCCATATTTTATTTCGCACTTGGCCACGGACCGATCAGAAGCTGTTGACCCTTTCGCTTGTGAAATAAATTGGCCCAATTATGATGAAGCACTCTGCCTGGTCGATGAGAGAAGCTGTCAGTTCATCTTTATTAGGCCCAGCTAATGAGAATCAATCTCTCCTCGTCCTCTCCCCCGTCTCTTCATCAGCACTCTCCTGGGCACGGCCCACCGCTCCATGGCCAGATTATGAATTAGGATTATCATTATGAATTAGGGTAATATCGCCTCCTGCGAGAGAGAGGGATTCGGCAGATTATTTTATCTACAAAATTTATGGCTGAGGTGCTTAATGCCCAGCCAGTCTTTTCAGGGGGCAAAAGTAACATTAAAAGTGCGAAGCCAAAGGCCTGTCAGCGAGAGAGGTGTCAGAAACGGATAGAATGGGAGTGTGAAACGGCAGATTTATGGTGTACCTACATGAAGGACAAGCAGCCTTGCGGATGGATCTTGGTAAATCATTACTGAAAACATTTTTATAGCTCTATAGACTTTCCCGCAAGTTTCTTTAAAACTCAGCAACAACACGACCAGCTTATATCAGCTTGATGTAAGGAGAACTTGAAGCAATGGTTCGGCAAAAAAATTCTAATTTGCATAAATTTGCCCTCGCCCCAAATCGAGCTGATCAGTTCAGACACGTCTGTCGTCCAAAGTTTGCTTGATTAATTCTGCACTGGGGCTATGAGGATAATGTGGCCAAAAGTATGTGGACATCCTTCAGGTTCAGGTGTTTCAGCCACACTCATTTACACCAGGTGTATAAAATAAAGCTCATGGTCATGCAGTCCCCATAGATAATCACTGGCTGTACTATTGGTTGGACTGAAGAGTTCAGTGACTTTAAATGTGACACTGTCATAGAATAGCCACTTTTACCACAAGTCGGTTTATGACATTTCTGCCCTTCTAGATCTGCCCCAGTCAACAGTACGTGCTATTTTTGTGAAAAGGAATAGTGTCAACAGTACGGGTCTGGTACTGTTTTTCAGGATTTAGGCTAGGCCCTTTACTTCTAGTTCAGGATAATATTAATGGTTAGACATACAAGACAGTTTAGACAATTTTATGCTTCCTTTTTGTGGCAGCATTTTGGGGAAGGACCTTTCCTGTTCTAGCATATGACTGTGTCCCTGTGCACAAAGTGAGGTCCATAAAGACATGGTTTGATATGTTTGGTGTAGAGGGACTCCAGTACCTTGCACAGAGCCCCCACCTCAACCCAACTGAACACCTGAGATGAATTGGAACGTAGATTGTGAGCCTTCATCAGTGTCAACAGTGCATGACCTCAAAAATATTATTTTGTCTGAATTGATACAAATCCCCAAAGACATGCTCCAAAATTTTTTGGAAAGCATTCACAGAATAGTGGAGGATGTTACAACCACAAAAGGAGAGGGCATCACCATATCAATGTCCATGTATTTAGAATGGGAGGTCCAAAAAGCTCATATGGCCATATAGTGCCAACAAGTAGCAGAAATGTATAGCCACCCATCCAGGTTTATCCTGGATGTCCATTTTGTTTATCTGTCCGGGAAAAAATGAATTCCATGCATCGACACAAAATATTTGCATATCTTCTGAACTTTAAACAGCTTCTTTTATCCAATCAAACCATTTCTATACAACAATCAGGTTTGATGGCTTCAGATTACCCTCAATGTAAGGACAGTTGTTTCACAAAGGTGACACTCAGAAGATTAAATGTCTAGCTAAACTGTGAGTATAGCTACCCATTCAATAAATTTAGCAAAAAACCACCACTTATTGAGTGTCCATGAATCTTACAGGGCTGAGGGTCAACTATGATAATCACCTATTAACATAATCAAACTGCATGTCAAAATCATCATAACCTCAAGTCGGTTGTTGAGTAATCTCAAATAGACTTGCATATGTGCTTTCTGACTCTATGAAATTCTGTTTTTTAAAAAGTGGACAAAAATGGAAAAAAAAATAGTTACAGTCATACACAGTAGCACCCTAATTCACACAGCTAGTAGCCTGTTTTATAGATAACGGAGTGTCATCCAATGTAAGAAACCATGTAAGCAAGTCTATTTGAGATTATAGGCAAATCATCTGGCCATGCTGTTAGCACGATGCTAAACTAGTAGCTTTGAATTGCTTTAGCTTAGCTACATTAGTCTCACAGATTCAATACAAAACTAAAGAAACAAACTTTACACAAGCTCGATTCCATTTACTGTAAGAGTAAAGTTGATTTTCAGCTGAACCATCACTTTAAGCGTATGGTTCAGTGGTAGTCTGAACTAATATTTGTGAATATTCTAATGAAGGCTGTGTTTGTATCATTCAGGGACCTGCAGGCCTCTCAACAATGCGGAACTTAAGTGCTCATTTCCACGTCAGTAGGTTTTGCTGAGTTGGGCAAACTGAAGTGCTGACATATGGCAGTGAAGCACTCCGTCTTGATCAGATTTTAATCAACAAAAAAATTTCTATGTAGATGGCTATGCAAACCGGCCCACACCCCCCCAACCCCCAACCAGACTGCAGTAAGTGAACACACACGCATTCACACAGACACAGTCTCCATTCATCTTACTAACACATTCATTAAATCAGAGTTAATTCCCTCTTTGCAAAAATCAATCAGGCAGGTGAGCTTTTCCTATCAGTTAACAGATAAATGTTCACACTGGAGGCATGCTTGACATTCGTTGTATTTAAACAGCAAATGACATTGTGGAGGTGGGGATGGGTGATGGGGCTTTCCTTGTTAGCCACAATCTCTGCCATGTTGAGCTTTGATCAGGATTTTAGCTGAAGTGGAAAGAAAAGTGCTTAACTGGCAGTTGTTCACTCCGGACCACAAGAGTGCCTCACTTACACGATTTGTCAGGAAAGAAATGATGTTTCGAATAAAGAAGAGGCTTGATGGTGTGAATTTAAGGTGTGAGTCCAGTTTATTAAATACTGTTTGCTCTGTCAGACTCTATAACTTTCATTAAGCCCCCAAGGAGTCGCTAGGTAGCACCTGTCCAAACTATTTTAGAAACCTACAGCCAACTAAAAACTAAAAACTTACTCTGTGTTAATTAGTCAGAGTCAATCAGAGTTTAAAAAAAAAAAATTAAAAATTAAAAAAGGACCCACACCTCTAATAACCTATCAGTTGAAAATATGGTTTAGCATTTATTTCTTTATTTTTTGTTTGCACCTATTTGATGGTGAGACATAACTCATAAGTATACAGTCATAAGTATGCAGCAGTGTGGAGGCTCCATTCAAATTCAGCCACAATGAGGAGCTCTCAAGTGGCATACCTGTCTGAGCGTTAGCCATATCATCGAGATACATTTAAAAATAATAGGTGCTTGCATAAACAATCAGATCTTTGCACCCTGAGTCGAATTCATAATGAATAATAAAGCCCCAAGAGACTCCCACGCAAACTAATAAATGTTTTAAATGTTTTATCTTTCACATACTCAGCACTGGTTTATGATAGCATTACTGCCAAAAACCAGGACTGTTCTGAACTATCCTAATCTTCATTCATTTTGCTGGTCTTTGAATCTTTATTTAGTATTGGATAGCTTCATCTTTCTTCAGTCCACAAAGTATAAGGACTGTACATGTACGGAAAATGTTTTTGAAAAATAAGAAAAAGATAGCTAGCTTAGACACCTACAAGGAAAAAGAGCAGAGATATCTGAGAAATCGCACATGGGAATTCTTTAAATTGTTGTATGACAAGAAAAATGCTCTGCAAAACATTTAAGATAAGAGGTTGGTATGAAGACACAATACGTTTGATGAATCATCTCAAATACACAGGCATACTTATCCGAGAAGGCTACTACTAAGCTATGGAGACGTTAAAACTGGGAACTCATAGCAGGAACACTAATTACTGCCATTGCTTCTGCTGCCTCTAAAAACTAAAACCCTGACAGTGGTCATTACAATGATTCTAATTCTACAAAGCTCAAGAAAGCGGTAGTTAATGAGAGGCTACAATCATAGCTTCTACAGCTACATGTTGTACATCAGCAGCTAACTTTTGCTTTATTGCTGCTGCCTTTTTGTCTGTAAGATTTATTCTGAGAATGAGTCTCCAAGTTCTTGTTCAGAAACACCAACAAGTATTTGAAGTCTGTTAAATGCTATCCAGGCCAAAAATCGCCACTAAGTGTAATGATGCAGACCTACTTGCCAAGAAAAGTCCTGATTCTTATTCTAACAGCGTACTTACAGTTGCAGCAGGGCTACACTAATGTGTTTTCCTTGCTCGAATGCACGCAATTTTTTTTTTTTCAGCTGTTAATGATCAGGTTGAATCAGGGGTGACAGAGCATAGAAACACTAAACTGTACAGTGCTAAGAAGCAGTCTTTAGGATCGGTCTCTACAGTTACTGAATGGTTGGCAAAACGCAGGCAATTTCCAAAGCTTTCTTTAGAGTGAGTGCAAACTAACAACACACTATGTATTTTGTATGTAGTGTGTTACGTGATTTCTAATAGTAAAACTGGCTATACAACATGGTAAAAAAAAATCTATGAAATATAACAATGTTGTTAAAGTACGGCCGGCCTGAGCAAAACACAGCTCGTCTGTACTGTCACAGCTGAAATAAGCATCTCAAACTACACAGCGGAGCCAAGTATGTGTTACCTGATGCTGCCACCCTGTGGTTAATGTAGCTGGGGTATGTGATTAGGTTGGCACTGAGGTACAGGTGTCATGTTTTCTGTGAAGGAAAAAAAAAACAGTATAAGAATAGTAATGATCTAACAATTACAAATAAGTAGTCTTAACAGTTGTCTGTTTTTCACTGATTCGTATTTTAAATCTAAATCATCTTAGCTAATAGCATTTAAATTGTGCCACACCATTAAAATCAGTGACAGGTGAAGGGAATAACACTGATTATCTCGTTACCATGTCACCTGTCAAGTGGTGGGATATATTAGGCAGCAAGTGAACAGTCAGTTCTTGAAGTTGGTGTGTTGGAAGCAGGAAAACAGAAAAGCATGAGAATCAGAGCGATTTTGATAAGGGCCAATTTAGGGTGGCTAGATGCTCAAAAGCGTCCCTTGCAGTGATTGGTACCTACCAAAAAAATTTTTAAAAAATAAAAATAAACACATATATATCTATATCTATATATCTATATATATATATGTATGTATGTATGTATGTTTATATAGTGTTTGTCGTGCAGGGAATTTTCAGAGCTTTTGAGCGCTTGGATGTGCTCCAGCAACCCCTAAAATCTTAAAAGCTTTTTCACACATTTTATTACCTTAATGTTTTAAAACGTTTTGAGGATCTGCTGGACCCCTAAAATCGTTAACCAGTTTCAGCACTGGTACTGAAATTATGAACCCATTATTCTAATGTCTGCATTTTGCTGGTAAGGTTTGAACTGCAGGGCTGTGGTGTTAAGCAGCACCCGTCTGCTGTGGCAGTTTTGGCCTTACTGATTATGTGAGTTTATTCTGGGCAAATCCTTACTTGGTAAAGGACCCTGTGTCACCAAGGACAGGTTGCCATGGCAACCTGAGCATGGCACAATGACAACAAGATCTGATCTGCAGATCTGTCTTCTTCTAGCGGGGTCATTGGTGACTACACACTGGGGGGAAACAGCATGGTGAGGTGCGGCTAGGATGGGGCAGAGACTTATCCCACTGAAAAAAAAAGCCAATGACTATGATGTAGATATTTTCAATGCAATATACACTATGGACAAAAGCACTGGGACACACCTCTTAATTATTGAATTCAGGTGGCCCCTTACTTCCAGTAAAAGGCAATCTAATGCTTCAGCATACCAAGCCATTTTGGACAACGCCATGCTTCCAACTTCATATTAAAGTCTATGCATTTGAATGCAATGTCATTAAAGTCCCTGTTGGTGTAATGGTCAGGAGTCCCAATACTTTTTCCATATAGTGTATATGCTCTATTACCTACACACAGTCCATTTCATTATAAACTCTGTGTACTTCTACCAGCTGGCAACTGTATGAGCTCCACCAACCTCATAGGTCACCATTAAGGTGTACAATTACAGACCATAGCCCACTTGTTGCTGCATGATTTATCACCCCCCTCTACCCAGTTTGTCATTCGTCAGTTTCTGACCACAGGCCCACTGTAAGCTGATAATATTTGGATTATGGACCAATCTCAGGACCACACTGACACTGACAGGGTATTGGCAGTATGTGTGCGTGTATGTGTATGCACACAGCAGTGTTGCTGGAGTTTTCACACATCAGGTTGAGAGTGGTAGGTTGAGAATGGTTCACCACCCACAATTATCTGTCCAAGAGTAACTCTGAGGTCAGAAAATGACCACTGATAAAGAGCTACACAATGTCTAACCATATGTAGCAGCAGGTGGGCTATAGTCTGTAACTGTACACCAGTAAAGTATGGTAAAAAGTATGGGTGATGAGTTTTCCCACTATGCAGTGGTTAGTATCTACCAAAAATTTGGACAACGGTAGAAGAAGATGGCCTGGTCTGGTCTGCATTTTCTTTCACATCACGTGCAAGGTTGGGTCGCTTACCTTGGGAAGAGATTGTGCCAGGGTGCACTATGAGAACAAGGCAAGTTGGCAGAGGCAATGTGATGCTCTGGACAATGTTCTGCTGGGAAACCTTGCGTCCTAGCATTCATGTGGATGGTACATTTTCCAATGGAATGCATCCTGCCACACTGTAGAAAAATGTTTAGGAATGGTTGGTTTGGCCTCCAAATTTCCCAGATCTGTATCCAATCAAGCATCCATGTGATGTGCTGGTCAAACTAGTATGATCCATAGAGGCCCCAATTTGTAACTTACAGGACTTAAAAGATTCGCTGCAAATGTCTTGGTGCAGTAACCACAGAACACCTTCAGAGGTCTTGTGGAGTCCATGCCTCGATGGGTCACAGTTGCTCTGTTGTTTTACTAAAATGTAGAATTCATTCCCGACTTCACATATTATAACGTATAAAGTATATTTTGAGTATATCTAAAGTACATCTATATACTTAAACGTTATATATATAACGTTCAAATATATCTTGGCTAAAACACTGAGCTCATGCTGAGCACAGGCCAAAGAGTCCATCTCTTTCCAAGCTGGCTCTGAACACACATTTGCAATTCAAATTCACAAAATCTGCTGGAAGTAAGTGCATGTTCTTCAGTGCAATAACCGCTCCTCTTATCACTTATGATGGACACTGTGTTCAGTGCAAAAAATATCTCTTTTATTATTTATGATAGCATTGTTACACAAACAGACAACATGAACAGTTTTGACACTCCGTAGCGTTGCCTACCGAAAAGTTAACTTTGGCAAAAAGCAGCAAAGTAACAGCAACACAGATCAAAGAGGGAACCGGGGGAAAGTACCTTGCGGGCCGCACAATAAATCACATTTACGGAGGAACCGGAAAGAGAATTACTTATTCACAATTGGAGAGAGAGAAAGAAACGGATAATGCAGCATGTACATCATTCATATTTGCTTTAATCAAACATTTAAAAGCTTGAGACAACTTTATTCCCCTTCTGTTCGGGGCGGAGATGAAACTCTCAAGATGAGAAATAAAGTATAGTACAAGTAGTTATGAGGGCGTGTTTAAAATGGGTGCAAGTGAATACATAGATCCCCCCACCCAGATGAAACTGTCATGGAAAATGGAGTAGGAGAAAGCAAGCTTTAGCTGCATCCACAGGACCTGAAAAAGTGTACAGCAGGGTCAAGTCCACTTAAGTTTCAATGCCAAAGATACAGCGAACGAGCTGAAAACTTTAGAACTTACAAATAAAGGTGCCACAAATGGTTCTTTACGCAATGCCACTGTGGTCATGGAGCCCCCTATTCGGCATATTTAGTGCTATTTTCCTGCTATTAACACACCAGATCCAAATCTTTAATAAGCCTTTCTTGGGTTGAAGAGTGTGCTGAAGCAGTAGAACACTGAAATGTGCACTGCAGGGAGGCTCCAGAACCAGAGTTGGCCTAAAAACCTTTTCAGTGGTAGTTTCTTAGAGCACACTCCCAATCCTGCTCCTGAAACCTCTCTGATCTGCACATTTTAGTGTGCTCCAAACACACCTAATAAGCCTTTATTGGGCTGAAGTGGGTGTACAAGAGCAGGAAAACGCAAACATATCTAGGGCTAGGGGTCCAGGATCAAAGTTAGACACCTGTGCTTTTGAGAACAATGAAAAGAATTGGTATGGAACCTTTATCACAATGTGAAGGTTCTTTAAACGGCTCTTCACTCTCATACATCTCATTTAAACACGGCTCTTTAGGGAAGCAAAACTTGATGGCATTGTTTAAAGAGTACCTTGTGGCATATTTATTTAAAAATGTGTATTAGGATAAAAGCTTGTTCTATGTGAAGGATTTTATCCATTTATGAAGAGCCCCAAATTCAGCAAACGGTGCACTCTTGATAATTCTATACAAATAACTGGTAGACTAACACACAACTACCAATTTTCTCTCTCTTAGCACATTGGCACTAATGTAATATGGAGACATGAAATTTTGTCTCAGGGACAATAAAACTGAAGCAGAAAATGCTACAAAAGGAGGGAAAAAAAAACCCCAACAGAAATCTGCACCCCAAACTCAAACAGGGCGAACCAGTATTCAAATGCAATCATGTTCATGCACGAGTACTGTGCTTGTAATTTACATATTCAAAAATTTTAAAGTGGACAAAATACATGTGGTAGGAACATGAAATTCTAATTTTGATCAAACAAAAAAATAGATATTTTAAAATTAAACTTTTAACCACTTTCCAACTCATTTTATTTGCTGAATCAGAAAAAAAAAAAAAACTAATTGAAGTCACAAGGAAACATCATCCTAAATCAAAATATGCCTTTGGCAAATGTCTAGCAACCCATTTTATACCTTTCAGTGTCCATCTGCTCAGTTTAAAGTGTAAAAAAGATTTTATTTCCTCAACTGTCTGAATGAATTTCATCGTTCCATTCCTCCACAACCTGAGGAATGAGGCATACTAGAGCTAAGATAAAGTGCGACTGCTATGAGCAAAAATAGGCCAACATATAAACACAAACAATAATTTCAAGCATATTTGCATTATTTACAAAAAGAAATACATTTAAGTACACAGTTGTACTTAAAATTACATTTAAGTACATACTCTATTTACCCATTCTGAAAAGGAGCACATTCTGTGATTTGTCTAATGATGAACGTCATCTGTTTCTAAACAACATGCAATAACATGGGCCCATTAGAGGTGATGCTAATATCTGGATATGCATAAGTGGGGAAAAAATAAATAAACCCTCTGGGTTAATATAGTTTAGTTCACCAGTTGTTTGGGATGCTGATCATGTTACAATTTTGGATTTCAAAATTTTCAATTTTGAAAAAATGAAAAAAGTACACATTCCAACACAAGAGCCTGAAAGTGCTTAATTTATGAATATGAATTAGATGTATTACTGACAGAACTCCTACAGTTCAGATTTGAAATAAGTAAAATAAAATAAAAACAATAGATTCAACCTATTAAAGCTGTGATGGAATCTGAAGGTTATTTGAATCAAACCAGTGACGTCTGTTCCCGCAGTCATGCCGATTTCAAAGTGCTTTCAAGAAAAAAAAAAACCCTCGTTTAGATGATAGAATATCTGGCTTACATTCAAGCACATTTATTCTAATGTATAATATAAAGCCGGGTTTGTTAGCTTAATTATAAAATGCAACATTAGCATCACTGTTCACTTAGTTGCCCTCTGCTGCTAGGTCAAACATTCCAAACGGCACATAAAGGCCACCAACTGACCAAGAGCCCGGGTCTGAACAATAGTTAATTCAATTTCTGTGTTTCAAAGAAGGTTGAAAGATTATTTTCAAATCAAAATCACAATCTAATTTTTTTTTTTTTTTTTACATTTCAATTTTTGGAGCATATTTTATCAACAATGTGGCCAAGTGGGGAAATTTCACCCAACTACACTGAGATGACCAATCAGAAGCAACCAAACATCCATGTGCTGTGCACATCACCACCTCAACTAACTTCCCATCTGGTACATTACATTTAAGCCTCAAGCTAAAGAAAGTGGATCTGCTGGTGTTGCTGGCCAACAAAACATGTTCGGACTTCACTTTTTGGAAAATAGCTGCAATCACAGTCCTAGTATTAGTCTGAAAAATCACAAATCATGCAGCCCTTGTTCAGATTCTTGTTGTGTGCCTAGCATAAGGTGCCTGCAAAAATCTACTACTGTAGATAAAACTCTGTACGCTCTGTATCACACCAGCTAAAACATCCCTCTGATTTAAGAACTGGAAGGAAATCTCCAAACAATACACATTTTATTATTTGGTTGTATTTTTTTTTTTTAACTTATCCAGCCTGCTGGACAGAAGATACATCTGTTTTCTCTGAAATCTTCAGAGAAAATTTAACTGAATCATTTAGGCAACTAACTACAGTCAGCCATTTGACTTTGTGTTTGTTGGGTGTAAAATATCAAATTTGTGTCATATATAAATAAAAATAAGAATTAATTCTTATTATTATAGGGAGAAAAAAAACTGTTTAGGCAGAACAGCTTCCTTTTCATGCCGAAGGTATTATTAAAGTTAATGCTCGGAAGTTGCTTTCTGTATGTTTTGTCACTACATCACGTAGATGCTAATGAACTAATGCTTTTGAGTGCACAGACAAACTGCTGTTCACACTACTGAAGACAAAAAGTAATCCACAAAGAAGCATGAATGATTTCACCAGGGAAAAACAGACTACCTCTATGCCCTTACTGATGCTACACATTGGGTTTTAAAGAGCTTTGGGTGACTTTATTTCTATGCTGGACTTTCTACGCTACAAGTTCTTCATAGAAAGTTTTAGGTTGCTTCAAATTGTTCTATGGCAAGTGTAGCCATCTTGCACTGAGGATTTAGTGCCAGCTTTGTAAAATGACTGGAATTTGAGTGACAGGTGACAGTGATACAGTCGTATTTAATGCCAAAACTATCTGAATCGCAATGGGAAAAAAAAAATCTAAAAGCTTTTAATTGATTAAGTCAATAAATAGTTTTCTTTTTTCTTATATAAATGATATCTATTAGCTTAAGAAGTCTTAGCTCGAGTGCCATTTGCTGTCTGAATAACTGGCTGTACAAATGCGTCAAGGAACACTGAATGTGACCATCGGTCAAAGCTTTTTCTGTTTAAAATCCACCTTGTCTGTGTGAGGAGGTAAAACAGACTTGTGTTATTCAACGCCATGTCTGGGATAACTGCCTACTTTATCGCCCAGTTTCAGAATTACTGTAATGTCATGTCTAATGGCTTATACCATTGCAACATACTATATGATAATTACACTTCAATAAATACACTGTGCGCCTGTGGGAACACCTGATTCCAAATTTCCAAATTGTTAAACCCCCAATCAGGAATGACTAAAAGTGGCCATCTAGACAATACCATTCCAACCAAAACTCAAAACTTTTGTCTCTGTTAACGTCCTAGACGTTTTACCCATGCAACTAGGAATGCCTTTTAGTGATTCCTGATTGGGCTGTCAAGCTTACGTCAAAGGTGTGACATACACGAATATGACACGTGTTAATTAACAAACCACAGACATTCCACATGGTTCCACCCCTCCACGCAGCACCCCTCCATAGCAACTCAAGGTGGAGACAGCACAACGAGTGGTGACAACGGAAGCTATGGGGAAGTGACGGTGAGTTTTGTTTTGTTTTCGTTTTCTTGTTCCTGCTGTTTTCTTTAGGTCGTCTTGACCAGGTCGTAGACGTGAATGTGGAAATCGTCGTCGTATTTGATGTAGTAGACGGAGGGCTTGGCGGGGACTTGGTAGATGACTAGGCCGGTTCTCTTCACTCCTTTATCAGTAACATATTCCACTTGCTTACCCACAAGGCTCTCCGTCTCCTCGCCAGGCTTCCGGTCAGCAGGGAGCAGATGCTTGTTTTCTGGAAAACAAATAAGGACGGAGAGATTTTTGCATTTTCTCCAGAATGGTCTTTCCATTGACAAATATATCTGGACACATGCCTTAAAACAATAGTTTGGGGGGGACAAAAATAAAAAATAAATAGGCAATGGCGCTGTAATCAATTGGATCTGCCCAGGAATGACAGGCTGTTATCCATAAAAATGGACAAAAGAACATCATATACCTAAAAAGAAGATAACAGGCATCCAAAAGACAATTTTAAAACTCTCTCAGGCACATTTTTCAGTGTTGTCTCTGTTCATTTCTGGTGAGCATCATAAAAAGGGCCATACATCATTCACAACTGACCAGTCAATAAATAGTATGGCTTTTCTCTAGCAAGTCACTCTAGTTAGTCCAACATGGAAGAAAAGCTCGTTTTATTTGTTTTAGAACATCTAAACTGTAACTTTCTACACACTGATTATCACAACATGAACATGAAAAAGAGTATAAGTCAGTTTCGAAATGTTTATTGCCTTGGTCTTGCGCCTTCTCTCAGGGTGATGTTTTATGCTTCACCACTTGTCAATCAAATGCAGTGACTCACCGCTCCAAAAATGCCTCCTGCTTCTTTTCAAGCATGAGATGTGGCGCGCCTCACACTAAAAGGTGACATCTTGTTGACCCTTTATCGGCCCTCTGGAGACCAGAGTTTTGTCCATTATCATAACAGTATGTCGCAGGGAGTTAGAAATTAAGCATCAGCCTGATGCTGTTTTAGACAAGTGTGTGGTCATTTAGTCATGCAGTTTTCATAATGCTGTAAAAACCGTACGTAAGATTCCATTAGTCATTAGCTGCAGTAGTTTGAAGCTCCGGCGGAAGCTAGTTTTGACTGCTTGAATGCATTTGGGGTACCTTTATCATAAAAAGGAACCAACCCTGCCTACCTAATAAGAGCCTGTTCAAAAGCAACTCGCTCAATGAATACAGCCTCACCAGGAAACCTACTTATGTGCTGCTAAAAGACTTTTTCACTCCTAATCTGGAATCACTAATATCTGGCAGACCTCACTCACCAGACTATATCCATTCCAGTCCAGTGAGAGGTTGCCCCAGTCCAGTGAGAGGTTGCTGTGGCGCCAGTGCGGCACTGTACTAAGTATCTTACGCTGGGCTGTAACATTATCCATTCATTTCTAACTCGGATTCACAATACTCTGAAACAACACAATCCTTGAATAAAAGATTACGCCGTTCACTGATTCCCATGCCAACGCTGGGCTATACCGAGATCTACTGAAATTACACACCGCCTCGCTATTCCTGAAAAAGGCCGCACGAAACCAAGACGGGCTGTGCTTTATGAATCTCATCTGGGAGATAACCTTACTCAGCCATCTGCAAGTAGCAGAGCCACAGAATTGTTTATTAAAGGGTTTTGTTATGGTAACTGAGCACTTAAAATGACGCCCTTATAAAATCTATCAGCCCACATGTATTTTAAGAAGGAAGTGAAACTAAGGTGTTTACTTCTACATGCAAAACTAAAACACGCTGAATAAAAGAATGCACTTCATTTGCTTGTTTTAAATGGGTACATCATTGCCACATTAATGCAATGACTTTAAATTATTTACTTTAATAACTATTTTACTTTACGTGTTTATAAGAAACATATTTACTAGTTAAATACATTTTACTACTAAATTCAATTCATTCCTTTTTTTCAGTGCAGTAAACTACTGGAGTGACACACCTAGAATATTTTTAAACACAATAACAAAGCATGTGTTAGGTGTGTGGTTTATCGTACGATCAGGCCCAAAGCGAATGACGCCAGCATCACTGCCGGAATGAAAGAGTACACTAGTTTCAAAAGTGAAAGTACTGACAAGAAACAAACACTGCTACCAGCAGGGAAACGAAGTTATGATACAGTAATGCATCTCTGAGTAGTCCAACTGAGTGTGACTTCTCAGGTGCACTTAAGGCCTCCAGTAACTGACCTGCCTCGGGTAAAATGCGGAGGTCGCCGTCCTTGTAGTCGTCCCACAGCTGGTACATGTACAGCACTGGGTCTTTTTCATATGTGATGTAATACCAGTTAGTCATAATGGGGGCGCGAGACAGCACCATCCCTCTCCACTCGTTCTTCTCTCCATCTTCTTTCTCGAAGAGATGCTCCACTGCTTTCCCCACTAACTCCTCTGCATCATGCGGTACCTTGATCTTGTTGTTTACTGTAAGAAGCAGAACAAATCTCATTAAGCATTCATCGCCTGAAATGGTGAGACTTACTAAGCAAGGATCATTTACTAAGATAGGAATCAACATTATGTCTTAAGATTAGGGCTGCAGGCTTAAAAAAGTAAGCGTGTCATGTGCTTAAACACTCTCTATAGGGCTATATAGTGTTCAAGTAATGCATCTGGTCATTCTAACAGAACGCACTGTATGGAGCACCGGGAGTGACATGACTTCTGTTGTTTCATTGTTCCATAATAAAGAAAATAACTCTGAATGATAGCCGAGTATGATGGAGCAAAAACAGAAGTGAAAGCAAAATACTTCATTATCTGATTAATCAAGTAACATTACACTAAAATATTTGATTAAAAGAAAGCCATTACATGCAGACTCATTTAAGGTAGCTTTTTTATTATTTTGGTAACAAAATAAATAATAGAATAAAAGTTATTCAGTAACCTTAATAACTTTATTATTTGAAAACTGAGGATACAAAAATCATGAACTTCTCATGATGGTGAACCTCATGATAGTTAACAGAAAATCCTATGACGGTTGGTAAAGGACTTCATAAACTTCAGGAATTTTCACACTAGTAGCAAACTGGGCATCGGGTTTGCAATGTGAGTAACAAGCAGCCAGTGGCTAGTCCAATGAGTCAGCAGGACAGGAGTCAGTAGGCCTGAGTCAACCATGAAATTTTAGTTGATGATATGTTTTATTTCTTCTATTATTTTATTTTATTTTTTATTCTATTCCTGCAAACCACATTGAGTGACCTTTGTGAGTGATAATGTGCTATATAAATAAACTTGACTTGCCCTGACCAGTTGCTAATTAACAAACTGCTTGTCTACTATATAAGTAAGAACTTTATTTATCCCGAGGGAGATTCTTTTGTCATTCGCATGCTCAGATAAGACAACAAAGAAGATTTTTAAAATATAGACAACAAACAATAGTGCAACCATATACCGCTGAGGCTAACATATTTGCCTATAGCTAACAATGTTATATCAGAACACAGCTTTTGTCACAAATACTGCACTTTTCTAATGCTGAATCTTCAAATACACTTAAAGTAGAAACATTAAAACATGAGCATAAGGCACATTTTCAGCCACTTCTTATTTTGCTGTGTTGAATTCAGATGCTACCATTTATCATATATCAAACTGAATTATGAACTTTGTTTATGACAACTCAAACAGAAAACTGATCTAAAATCAGATTTTAATTAAGAATTCTAAAGCCTGGCTCGGAGCAGGGCATCTCAGATATTCAGTTTAAAGACCGTAACAGTAATTTCACAGCTACATGACAGAGAAGATAAAGCATGACTGTTTTTTTCCGTGTCTGGAAAAAAAAAAAACTGTCCCTAACGCTTTCTGCATCCCTTTCTGCAATGTGAAGTGTGCACAGCTCATTTCCTGTTTAGACAGTTTCCTGTTTAGACAGTACTCACCCACTTTCTCAGTGAGAACCTGCAGGTTGGACACCCTCTCGTCTTTGAAGAGCTCGATGCCGTAGACGCAGTCGAAGCCGTCGTACTTCACCATGTACAGAGAGGAGTTGACACTTAGCCTGTCCAGCACTGTGCCTTTCCACTTCGTGAGCGCACCTTTCTCCCGCCAGCTGTGCTGTATCCTCTTACCCAGCAGGTTGTTGGGGTCAAGGGTGAGCGTGTCACTCAGCTCCCCACTGCTGCGCTTCCTGAGGGAGGGATAAAAGGAAAAGGAAAATGAAGAATGAAGAACACGCGTCACATTGTGGGGCAGAACTAACGGCAGAAGATGTCACAATAACATGATTATACTTAACTAAAAAGAATTAATAAATTATTAGTTCCACTAAAAACTAATCAGAAATGATCAGTTGTGCTAAAATAATGCATAAATACCCCCAACTGTCGTCTCTTACAGTAAGAAGCACACTGCTTGACACATTTTGTGCCATAGAGTAGAACAGTATTTTTAATAAAGTTTTAAAGGTTTCCTTTCTAAAACACTACTGGAGAATCTTTAAAAAAAACTATTGTTCAGCTAAGTCTACTTTTTCCTTTTGCCCTTTCTTTAAAGCAGATTTCTTGATTTACTGCCAAAATAATCAGATTACTTTATTGCTTATGAACAGAGACAGCAATAATAAGTATAGCCGTGTCAGTAGTACTGGAAGTTGAAAGCTGTTAGTCATTATTATGATACTGCCATTTGTAAGGCTTTAAGATGCAAACTACTGTAACAAATCACTGAATATTTTATTACGCACTGTGAGTGTCCTGACTACTCACAAATATATTCTGTGTTTAGATAAATAAAGCCATGAACATTTTCAGTGTTCGTTTTTGTTTTGTTTTGATAAGATCCTAGAACCTGGCCCTTATCAACATCTGCTCTTCGTTCTCAGGTGCGTAAAGGTCAACATGACCAAGAGACACTCCAGTCAGTCATGCTGGCTTCAGACAAGATTCAGTCAAATATTTGGAACAGGCATTCGGTGACTTGTATTTGTCCTCTGAGCTTGCCTGAGCACTTTATTTATTATTTTAAAATCTGTCCTTTGGTCAGTACTTCTGGTACTACTTATTTTTACCAAAATCCAAATTTAATTCTGAATAAAAGTATGCCAATTACATTTATTACATGAAAAGTAAGGTACTATTATGAATAGTATTTATTATGAAACGTGAAAAGTTCCAAGCTATGCAAAACGTCATTCAGTTTAGACAGAATCTGTTCTGTTTTCATTATCACACTACATTCAGTCGCAGGACATGAATGTTTCACTTCAGCGAACAACAGCCTGACCTGCTCGTATGAACGATGTTAATGTTTACTTATCTTACACTGGAAAGGTTAGTCCACTTACCTGCCCCTTTTCTTGGACATGTTTCCAATTCAACGACGGCTCCTGGCAAAGAGTCAGAAAACAGAAGATTAGGGCAAATGCAGATTTAACTGTGCACATTTTCAGCCACTTCTAAATTTTGTGACACATCAGACTGAACTATGAATTTTGTTTATGACCACTCAAACAGAAAGCTGATCTAAAATCAGATTTTTTACTGAGAATTCTAAAGCCTGACTTGGAGCAGAACACCTCAGATTAAAGACTGCAACAGTAATTTCACAGCTGTCAGAAAACAGAAGATTAAGACAAATGCAGATTTAAGTGTGCACATTTTCAGGCGCTTCTTACTTTTGCAGTATTTAATCCAGATGCTACTATTTAATATCATATCAAACTGAATAAGGAATTTTGTTTATGACCACTCAGACAGAAAACTGATCTAAAAATCAGATTTTTTAATGCAGAATTCTTAAGCCTGGCTTGGAGCAGGGCATCTCAGACTTCACAGCTGTCAGAAAATAGAAGATTAAGACAAATGCAGATTGGACTGTGAGGGTGGGATGAGGAAGGGTAGGGGTCCATACCGTACAGTCACAATGACACTTGTAACAGGAGGCTTTTAAATGTTTGGTCAGACACGTGATTTTGACAGGCATAAGTGCGACCACCCGCTTGTTTGGGTTTTTTGTCGTCTCTTTCTTTTCATGCCCTAATCTCTTGGTCTGTTATAACAAGATTAGTGGGATGAGCTACACAGCTTCTTGAGCTCAGTGTAAAATGCCCTTTTTGTCATCTGATGCTCTCTCTGTCTGACTGCTGCTCCGGATGTCAACAACATCGCATTACATAATCAGCTCTATAAAATTAATCCAGCACTGCTTCGATAAAGTGGCTGAGCTATAATCTAAATCATACATGCCCTGGCTGTGTGTGGAGACAAGTAAAACTTAAACAACATGTAAACAGTGTGAATACTGCAGCATGAGGAGAGACCTGGCTAGTCACTTAGTCAGCAGCCTCTTTTCCACTGCAGAAACAACAACAAAGGTGTTTATGAGCTTTTTTCATACCTAAAAACAAAAAAACCCAAACGTTGCTGCCTTTAAGGTCTACAAGTAACATGTACATACATTCAAGCTTTCAATTATGTATGTATATTAGGCAGAATTGCTCAATTTTGGGCTTAATGTCACCAAAAAAGCAAGCGAGCGATGCTAGCTAGGCTATCTAACGTTAGCTCATCACTGTCTTTACGCCACCATGCGCAACAGGCTTAACTATCGTTATTTGACTCCTTTATTTTTTATATTTGACCGGTCAGGGACACCTACAAGCCATCCCCTCTTAAAATACTACATTACCTGGCCTTTATTTTCATGTCTATGATGGACTTCCCACTGCAGAGGCTCGTCTCCCTCACACACTGGCCCAACGTCAAGGAGGCGCCAGTCATCTAGAACAAAAACTACAAAGACCAAGATGCAATGTCGAAAGAATCTAGGACGAGCGAGCAGTATGGTTTTCGCAAGATGTTGTGGGAAATACAGTTCGATTCGCTTCTCGAACGAGAGAAAGAAGGGAGGCGCATTCCCTCACTTCACATGAGCTCAGTACACATTAGAAACTGTTTTAATATTTCAAGCATGCCTGTTTCAACGGAGGTTAGTGATCTAATTACATCTAACACGCCTCAGTTATAAAGGCGATACATGTTGAAGATTTATACATAATTTATATTCTGAGATGGGAGCATTAAACTAATGCAGATTGTGGGACCCCCTGAAACTAAATTAATGTATGCTTTGCTTTATAATTACCACAAGAGGGCGCACTCCGCCTGTGGATGGAATTTGTGCAGACACCAAGATACAGTGTACGTATATATATATATATATATATATATATATATATAAAATTTGTGCCCGTTCATTCTGTAGAGTATTTATGAGGTCAGACACTGATGTTGGACGAGAAGGCCTGGCTCGAAATCTCCGTTCCAGTTCATCCCAGAGGTGTTGGATGGGCCAGTCAAGTTCTTCTACACCGAAGGTTGTGGGTTCGAATCCCAACGCTGTTAGTGTCATCACTGAGGTACCCTTGAGCTAGGTACCATCTCCACACACTGCGTCCCGGGCGCCCCTCATTGGTGGCAGTCCACTGGTTCACTTGGTGAATGGGTTAAATGCAGAGAAAGAATTTCACTCTGTTCACACTGTGTGCTGTGGTGTGTTCACGCGTGACTGTAAGGGACCATTTTACTTTAACCCCATAAACCAATTCTCATTAGGAAGAAAATCCAGCAGGTTTTAATGTGAATGATTCTAATGACCTCTTTTCAGTACACTAAGCAATTTAAAGTTGTATTTGAGCTTCTAAACATCTAAACACCTCTATATGTACACAAAACACAATAAATGTAAGAAGAGGCTGGTTTTAATGAGTACTCTTTAAATGATTACTCTTTGTCCCATTAAAATTTCCTTTGTTTTTTGGGAGAGTACCAAATGCCTCATAGATGGCAGTTTGAGCTTATCTTTATTCCCAGCTTGACAACTACTTTACAAAAAAAGCTGTAATAATGCTGCAAGGCACTATAAGATATCTACACAGTATAATGCTTTTATAAATATATGTAATGCTTTTATAATGCTGATACTTTCACACAGTGGTGCCTGATAATAATCTGTGGCACCGGGGTGTGTAGTAGCCTGTAGAAGTCAAGAAGTTTATTTCTATAGCCCATCATCATACACAAAGGTCATTCAGTGAGCTTTATAGGAATAGAATTAAAAAAATGAAGCATAGTAACAGTAGCAAGTGATAAAAGAAATGAAAGAATACAGAGAAAATCAATAAACTATATGGTAAACTATAGTAGCAGTCTGATTTAAGAGTCTATTAGGAGTCCTGTAGTGTCACCATAGACCTTTCTCATTCGGGTCTGATAGAATCTGAATTGTGCTCTTCGGCTCTAAAACAACAGTCTGAAAGACCAGGTAAATGTTAGTGTGTTTACATACACTATATGGACAAAAGTATTGGGACACACCTGTTTTCCAGTGAAGTGCAATCTTAATGCTTCAGCAGACCAAGACGTTTTGGACAACGCCATGCTTCCAACTTTGTGGACACAGTTTGGGGAAGA
>JBBPCZ010000042.1:33881703-33892071 GCA_037974445.1 Brycinus macrolepidotus
TGTGTATGCGTCTTTACTCTGTATATTGCAGTTTTACAGTGAATCATTCAGTAAATACTTGAATTCAAGGCTTGAATACTGAATATTAACTTATATACTTTAGCCTTTTAGATATCTTTTGGCCTGTTTAGCTTGCTTGCTTTTGGCAGAGTTGTTAAGGACTATGACAAAGGCGATGCAGACACACTGTTCCTTGTTAGCATTCCTCAATAGTCATTTACACACAGCAGTATTAAATAAAATAGTCCTGATGGTCAGGGACAGTCTTGATTTCTAGAGTTCACTGCAGTACAAATGAGAAACCAGAGACAACCTGCTGTAGCTGGCCATGATGTAGCAGTTTGCAAATGATGTACCAGGTGACAGTAAATGTCATGTTTATTCAAACAGATGGGATGTATGAACCATAACAGTCTAGCGTCATTTGCTTTCTGAAGTAGAAGCCTTCTGTCTGTAAGAAAGAGCCAAAAGCAGGACAATAGCATCACCCCTCCTCTAATTTCATGAGCCGTTCTATTTCTATTTTGTAATATTTACTAAAACTGCTGAACTGATCTCATAGCCATGAATGGCCTGTGAGGTGTCTAGTAAAGACAGTTTTCAATGAAGAGTCTCAAATTCAATGGCAGATAATTGATTAGCGTGGTGTCCAATCTGTGAGTATTTCTGCACACACACACTCACACTCACACTTGTTTCCTCGATTTTCATAACGATGTTTGATGTATGAAGGGCTTTCGTCAAGGCCGTTACTCTGCAGACTGCTGGGAGTCGCTATAAAAAGAGCACAGAGAGAGACAGACATCAATCATTCATTTAAAATATCTTTATCTTTTTATTTTTTACAGGAATTTTTCTTAATGCTTCTCCACTGCCCCGTCATTCTGACAAACAGGCGGAGTAGATACAGTGTGGGTTTCCTCCTTCAGATCAATGCAGAAGTCATTACAACCTCCTGCCATCTCAATCAACCCCCCATGGCATCCCACCAGGGATTTGAACCAAGAATGCTTCAGTTCTTGGTTCATTTCTAATGTAGCTCTTTTGAAGAAAGGCAACACAGACCAACGTCTAAATGAACCAAAGGGCATCATTCCCTCTCTGCAGACCTGCTTTGTTCTGCGCAAATCACGCTGTTTTGAAATGTTGCATGTGTTTATCATCTGTGCTTTGTAAAAGCAGTGAGCCATTCAAGGCCATGTGTTACAGGGACTTCATTTCATGCAGAACCACAGTAATGCAGGGCCTCTTGTGGCTTCAGAATATCACAATATATAAATAAAACCAATGAGCCCAGACAGAACAGAAAACAGCATGGCTCCAAAAGTTTTGTGAATATTATCATTGGTTAGTCAGTGTGAACTAAAATACAATATACCATTTTCCGCTTTGGTTTGGACCAAGAGAACCAAACTGTGAGTATAAACGCACCCTTAGATTTTGACAATAGGTTGTAGGCATGTTTAATCTGTGGGGGTTTTTGTTTTGTTTTGTTTTTGTGGGGGTTTTTTTTGAAATAGCATTTTCAAGGTTTTGGCTGAATATCTTCAGTGGCCGATTTCATTCAGTCATTCATTCATTTTCAAAGCCGCTTATCCTAACCAGGGTCATGGGGGGGTGCTGGAGCCTGTCCCAGCACTCACAGGCCCGAGGGTGGGTAAACACCATGGACAGGTCGGCAGCCCATTGCAGACACACAGACAAACACAGTCACACCAAGAGGCCAATTCCAATTTATCTGAAATATGTCTTTGGACTGTGAAGGAAACCAGAGCTCCCTGGCCAATTTCAGTGCATCCTTAATAAAAACCAGGCTCCAAAACAATGTATTTTAACTTTATCAACACATTTACATATGACTGTTTATTTAGCCAGTATTTAGCCTTCTATTCAATATGAAGTGATACAGAGTGTTGTTACTGCAGTCTGTAGGAGAGTTACTGGAGTAGAATATAGGGGGAACAGGATTCAGTGTTCTATTCCTTGCTGTTGGGGAAGCAAATCATTGCAGCCTTTGAAGATCTTCGAACATCTTAGAGGAGTGATTTTTTTTTTTTTTACATGTTTTACTTGAGGATTTCTGTCCTAACAGTTCGTTCCACACATTTCAGCCCAAATTACCTTTTGAACAAGACACAATGCCTGACAGCCAATCAGAACAGAGGTCTTTTGAATATGTCGGTTTTAAAGGCACAGTAACAAAATTCTAGGAGACAGAGCTCAGACATCGTCATGTAAAGATCACGAAACTAGACATAATGCTATGAACTGACCTTAGGGGAAAAATGCAAATAAAATATGAGGAAAATGTAGAATTTGGGCCCTTAATACATGCAGTAGCATTTCAACTTTTTTTGAGACTTTAAATGTTACCCGGGCCTGTAGACTAGGTCCATAGAAGTTGTCTGAAACACCGTCCTGTCTGACAATAACAATTGCAAGAGGGACTTTCATTCCCTCTCCAGCCAGTTACATTCATTTCAGCCTGCGGTTCATTTCCACAAGCTTGCTGGGTAGGAGCACTAACACAGGGGCCGCTACGCTCCTCTGGGAGCAAGACTCAGCATGTGGAGTCTCAGAAAAAAAGCTGATTGAATGATTCCCGAGGGACATGTCCACGTATTGATGTCCCTCAAAGCGATACCAAAACACTCTGGTTTCTAGATTTAACTGAATCCTGAGGGACACAAAGCATGCAGGCAAGTGTTCGTTTGGTTCTGGGTTTGAAGGACTGAAAAGATGAGTTTGAATGAAAGTAACAAGGAGTGAGTCGTCAGGGACAAAAAGGTTTTTATGTCCTCCAGAGCTGTGTTGAAGAGCGGAAAGACGCTTCTACATGAGTCCAATTATAGATTCTGCACACAGAGAGACTGAATTGGGGAGCCGACTGCAACTTCGGCCTACCCTCAGAAACAGTGCGGCTGCATCCTGTGAGCAGTGAGAGCAGAACAGGGCAGATGAACCAATGTTTGGCCCAGAGCAACTATTTTTAATCAATTGAAAAACCTTGTTTAGAGGTTTTACTGCTCTTTCTCGTTGGCTGGACACAGACTAAAGCTTCAGACCGCAGAAATGATTGTACAACATGCCTGGAAGACCATGACTATTAGGCTATTCAAGTCATTTCTCCAGTATTTGTCCATATTGTTTCTCTTAGCCTGTCTCTTACTTTCAATTGACTTTGGTATGATTTTAACCCAATTTTTTGTTAAAGTTGAACTTTAAACAGCTCATAATAGCTGAGTTGTAAAAGGTTAAAGTGATAATGTGATCCATGCAATCTTTGGCAGTTAGTGAATATTTTGTTGTTCACTGTTTTATACCGCATATATGCGTAAGCAAGAGTTTTCTTACTGACTACCGACCTAATATAGCTCTCAAAAACATCCTCAACATTATTATTTTGTTTGACATTGCTTCACATTTTTCCACTCTTATGTATTTATTCATTATTATTGAAGATTACTTTTAAACATTAACAAAACATATTTGGTGTACATTTAGAATGTTATATCCTGACATTTGTATCATGATGTCATGATACTTACTGCCAATACTCAACCCTAGTACCATTCGGGATCAGGTTGGATTGGGACAAAATTAACAGTTAGTTAACGTGCATCCTTAAGAAAAACCAAGCTCCAAAAACAATACGTTTAAACTACATTAACACATTTATATATGACTGTCCATCCAACCAGTATTTAGCCTTCCATTTGAAACAAAGTGATACAGAGTGTTGTTTCTGCAGACAGTCTGTAGTGGTGTTATTTGAGTGAAAGATATGAAGAACATGATTCACTGTGCTGTTCCTGGCTGTTAGGGCGCAAATCATTGCAGCCTTCAAAGATCTTCAAACATTGGAAAAGAGTGACTTTCTACATCCCTGAGGATTTCAGTCTCAACAGTTTGTTCTTGATATTTACTGCCAATACTGAGCCCTTGTTGCAGAAGCGTTCAGGTTGGATTAGGGCAAAATTTTGATAAGGTTTGGATTCAAAACTTGGTGCTTTGACTAAGGCCGAACTCAAACAAAGTGATCTTGTTTTCTATTAGAATTCAGATCAAAATATTGGGCCAGGTTAATACTAATAGATTTTTGTTCAGAACTTGGAAATGGGCACGATCAGATAATATGTGTTTAGGCTTGAAAACAACAATTAAGCCAGTGTCAGGCCTTTGGAGGGGAAAAGCTGTTTCGCTGCCAGCCCAAAAGCTTTCATAATTCTTATGCATAATCAGCCTCTCTGAGGAAAGGAAAGGAAACTGGATGAGTTCTGGACTGCAGCCCCCTCCATTCCACACCTCCACACTTCTCCATTCACCCTGAAATGGCACAACACAAGGAGATTTGATACGGCTGAGATTTCAAAGGAGGGCTTTGCTGCCAAGAGCCAGCACTCTTTCAGCTATTTCAGATGAGCTTGTAGGGACCTAGGGAGATACGGACACCTGAGATTATTGAAGCACAGCCCAGGCCTCTCTCAGGGGTGGCCTTTGGTTTCACCACTTCACTCCAGACTGTCACGGTGTTCACATTTCAGTCTAAATGGTCACATCCTTATGACCATCAGCTTTTAGAGAAGGGGGCGTCTGTTCGCTGACGTGACAGAATTGGCAGTTAGCATTCTCTTCCGAGCGCATTACGCTGTCCAATGATGTTAGTGGCAGTTTGATAAGATGTGGTGGCACTTCATGAGCTAGCCGTCATCCTCCCAGAGCTGGTGGTATCATGTGATTGGAGGAGTTCTAACTAGTGGGTGGAACTGGCCACGACCCAAAAATTGGGGAGAAAATCAAGCAAAATCCACCCAAAATGGCCAAAATAAGATATCTGTATAGACAGTTCTGTAGTATATACACATTCAGTATTATTTGTGTATGTACATTAGGACTGTCACAATTACTTGATTGTAATCCATTAAAAAAAATGTTGTCAAACTTATGTTCTCAATAAATCAGTTTAGTGATTAACTCACAATTTGAATGATAAACCGAGTAAATGCAGTCTGAACGTTCTCCACCACAAGTAGCTATTACCACTCAATTACCAATATAATCGATAGTGACAGTCCTAATGCAAATAGAGTGGAGTTTTTTAAATATGGTTTTAATTTGATTAAAGTTATTGTTATATCTATCCTTTACATTTCTTAAATGTTTCTGTCATTTTTTAACATTGAAACAAACACAAAAAGAACAGCCCTGGAAGATTTTTTTCCCTCAAATCTCAATCATACCCCACATCTTCAAATCCAGCAGACAGAAGGAAGGCGTGTTGTGAAGAGCGTGTGCCCTGTCATTGAACCAGCTTTTAGCCTGAGCTTGAGCCGAGGTGTTCTCCAGCCCTTAAAGTGTTATTAGCTGAAAGGCCTGACCCCTCAAGTTCATGTTGCTCCATTAAAGCATCTAAGTGCTCTGCAGGCCTCTGTTCTTGACTCCACGGTCCTCAAGTCACCTTCCATCGGTGTCCAAACAAAGCAGTGAGCCTGGCTCTGGGTTACACTGATTTTACCATGGTGACCATGATTTTGGATTGTTATTTATTTATTGATTAACTGAACAGTGTGTTGGGATGGATTTTGGTTTTTAATTTGGTTTAATTTGGTTGAACTTTTGATTTGGCTACAGCATTAGTGTTTTAAACCCAGGGAAGAGCTACAGTCTGCAGTAGCCTGGTTGGTTAGCAATGGCTAGCTAGCTAGTTACTAGGTCCAGCACATTTTTAACAGCTGATGAACATTTTTATATTAAATTATAATTTTTTTTATAATTACAAAAAGTAAAGTTAATCAAATTAACAAAAAAGTCAATTACAGCACTGCTATTGTGCCACATGTTTGGTTCTGCTGAGAGGTAGGCTACTAGTTTGACATGTTTCTTTAAATACAATATAGTATTTAATATCCATTTAATGACACATTCCTAATGCTAGTAATTAATGTAAGACATTTATGAGGGGTCAGGTGGTATGTCGTCACGTAATATATGTGTCCCCCAAGTGTTGAAATGAACTTTATGGCATTCATTGTAGGGGTGGGATTAGGGTGTGGGGTGCCTTAGGTGCTGAAGAACTAGCCGCTTTGGCCATAGTGCCCTTTTTTTGGCAAGATGTGTGGCCCCTGTGTACAAACATTCGGTTTGGTTTTGTTGTGCACACCAACCAGCCCCACCTCAATTTACCAAAAAAATTGGTGATCGTCCACTTTGAAGTGTTTTACTGTGACTTTACCACAATTACAGGTGTTTACTGGGCAACACAATGCTTCTAGCAAGCTGAAAACTGAGACCTTGGAGACCCAGAGGGCTATAGTGAGGACTTTGCAATAGCTTTGAATGCGGCTCCGCTAGTCAGATGTCACAACCGGAACTGCTATTTTTATGATAACTGTGTGAAATGGACCTGATTTAAACCTTGTGCCCTTTATGTAGCAGGAGCACTAAAACTGATGAAGATTTCACAGACAGAGAAGGCCTGGCTCATGAAGACTTTTGGGCAGCCAGTGCTGAGGCGGATGTATGTGAATGTTATGCAATGAGAAATTATTAATATGGAGAGGAGGCTCATCCAGGGTCTATTTAGGAGAATTTTGACTTGACAGGAAGTCAGCACAGTGACAACCCACATACCACCAACCTACTGCCTGACAGACACTTTTCATACACACGACAGCACGCAGAGGAGTGTGTGTGTGTGTGTGTGTGTGTGTGTTAAAAGAGGAAGCAAGAGAAAGTAAGAGCGGAGGAGCAGAATGAAGGAGTGTAAAGGAGACACCAAGGAGAACTACAGGAGTGTGTGAAGGCCTCTCTTGTTGATTGCAGTGGTTTATTGTGAAGTGGCTGACAGGGGTACATGGGTAATGTAGTTTTAAGTGGTGAAGAGGTAGGTGGCTGAGTCACTGCTGGCGTCATGAGACACATCAATATTTCACATCCGAAAGCACACTGCTGGAGAGTGCTGTCACAATGAGGTGTTAAACATCTGATCATCACTCACACGGGCACACACACACACAAACACACACACACACACACGCAAACACACACTCACAGACTACTTCACACTCACACACATATACACACACCTCTCTCTCTGTCTCTCAAATACACACAATCCTCTTACTCTGTCTTGCACACACAATGCTGTGTGTCTCCTTAACAACCACACACACACACACACACACACACACACAGAGCTCTGCTGGCAGTGTTTTGTTGAGGAGTAATTAGCTGACCAAACGCCATCATTCACACATATAAACAGATTGGACACATTAAGAAAGACAGTCTGACAGCTGAAACTGTCTCAAACTGTTTGTTAGTGTGAATTTCTCTCCCCCAACCCTCCCCCCCCCCCCCTCTCTCTCCATCTCTCTCTTTTTCTCTCCCTCACTCTCTCTTTCTCTCTATCTCTTTGTCTCTACCTCTCTCTCTCTCTTTCTTGTGTAAGAAGATGTTAAAGAAATAGTTAAATCACACATGCTAATATTGCTAACTATGAGTCATAATACAATTTGAATAATGCAAATCGGTGACCTCTGGGTTTCATATATTGTTATACATTGGCGGCATCATTAGCATTATTGACTATTCCAGTAAGTTCCAGTGCATCCAGTGCAACAGGAAAATATAAATGGGGGTATATGTGTGTGTATGTGTGTGAGAGAGAGAGAGCGCAAGAGAGAGAAGATATGCTGCAGTTCCATCAACCTGCCTGAAGTGTCCAAATTTGTTACATGCACCTGATCTAACAAAGTCACCTTTGACACACATACAAAACACATCTCATTTGAACTTAAAATGAATAATCTGTACAAGTGTCTTATTTTCGACAAAAAAAGTTCTGTAAACCTTTCCCAACAGAAGCATTTGTGGGCAGAGCATGTAAAGGTTATGTTTGAATTAGAATAAAACATTTATAAGAAATATATAACTATATAATAAGAATGACCTCGTTTTAATTTTGTTTTCACTGGTAAAAAAAAATGTAGTTATGTCAGAAGCAAATTAGGCTAAAACAGCTAACCCTACTAAAGCCATAGCCACATCTACACACACACAGCTACAGACACATACACACACACACACACACACAATTTAGAAAGAACAGACACTACTCCTGAAATGAATTGTAATTCAAAGCAGCTGTTGAGGCTTCAATTCAAGTCACTCTCTTCTAAACACACGTTTCATCTACAGGGACTTTTCATCAAAGCCTCTCGCTTTAAACACACCGTCTCCATCATTCTGAGACAACTGAAGCAAACGGCCCTCATTCCGCTATCAATTACGGACTGAGACCCAGAGGGAAATGTGATTAGGCCTGCAACTGTGGCTGTAAACATGATGGAACACTATCCAAGTCCTCAAACTCACCGCCATTGATGGTCAGAGACAGAGAAGCCCAGTTTCCCATGTGAGATGTGGCAAAGGTCACCAAACTCATACTGACCAATGTGATCTCTGTCCCCGGGTGTGCTCTTTCATGACAATTTAAAATGCACTACAGACTACATTTAGAATGCTTTATTGATTTCAGATTATGTTTATTTTGCATGTATAATGCTGTGCAAAAGTCTTGTCACCTGCAAAAATAATATTTAAAAACTGTTTAGATGACCAGTGTGTATTTTTTCATGTTAATATCACTAAACACACTTAAAACTTAAAAGAATAAATACAAATAACATTATACAGTAAAAAGTGATTATATGTAAAGTGTGTTTATGTGTTCCTAGTGGAAGCCCAGTATTACTTATAGTTTCCATCAGAAACCTGGTTTGACTCAATCAGTCCTTCATTAAATTAAATCAACTACTTAGTATATCAAAAAAGGATATCAACTACTTTTTTTTACAAAACAAATCTCGATACATTTGACTGCTTTCTTGTTTGTTTTGCATTTATTCTAAGGTTGACCTCACACAGAATAAGTCGTTTTGTTGTGTCATCAGGCTAATGTTAGCATGGTGGCAACTTCTTTGGTGGATGTTCTTGTCATTTGCAATCTGCCTAAGACCCTTTTAGATGGACACTGCAACCCTGAACTTGTCGTGGAGAAAATTGGAGCAAGAATCCAAGTCTAAAACTTTTTCTAAGTCTACAAAATCATCCGCAGTCAGAAAGTTGAGGCAACGCTGTTTATTAAGGACAGCTTAATGGTCCCTGGGAGCAGTGATCAGTTGCTCTCCTCAGAAGATTTTACACACAAGTTAAAAAGACCTTAGAGTAGTACACCCCTTTTCAGATTCTGGCTTTTCATTGGTTGTGCGTCAATCATTGAATATTCAAATCTCCACCTCTTTTCTAATGTCTCCACCTTCTCAAGTGTTTTTCTATAGATATGAGGTCAGGTATCACTTAGTTAATATTCCTCCGTCCTAACTAGTCATGTTCTCATTTTTTCTATATCATGCCTTGTGCACGTGAACACCTTGTGAACAACCTTTGAGTGCAAAGATCTCTTGCAGTCTTCTGTTTACTTGGATGCTAGACCCTGAATGGTACAATGGTCATGCCCATTAAAGTATAAATGTTTTACTTTAAGTTTGAGAGGCTCCTAGAAGGGCATCCCCTAAGAGTTCTCTGGATTTTATTAGGCCCCTTCAACTGTTAGAAGTGAGGGACACATGTTGTTACCCATTTGTAGATTGCCTTAAGAGGCCCCTTCAACTTTTAACCCTCATTCTCTGTAAACACTAATGGTAGCGAAAACATACCATATTGAATAACCTTTGTTACCATTGAAAATCTCCCTCAAACTTTCCTGGACGTCACCCGGAGGAGCTGCATGTGAGAACGCAAATGTCCGAATCAGTCAGACTGGACACTAAATGGACTTTACCCTGCCTGCCCCTTGGTACAAAGTTGATGTAGTCCAACTGAATCCATGTATTAATAGAGCAGGTCATTGTCAAGAGAATGCTGATGATGCGACTGGTGCAAAACATCCGAGGGTGGAAAAGAAGGGTCATTTTGGCTGATATTCCTGTATATTTCTGAGCCTGTTCTTTGCTTGGTTCTTGTGTTTTTGACCCTTGTTTTGCCTTTTGGATTGAAATAATAGATTCTCCATTTGTGTTGCTGACTGGTTACATCATCTGTGATGACTATAGGTCCTTGACTGTCTCTAATAAAGCTACTCTGCTAAAGTTTCAAGGGGCAACATACATTCATACATACACTATATGGACAAAAGTATTGGGATACACCTGTTGTTCAGGGTTTGGGCTAGACCCCTTACTTCCAGTGAAGGGCAACCTTAATGCTTCAGCATACCAAGACGTTTTGAACAACACCATGCTTCCAACTTTGTGGACACAGTTTGGGGAGGAACCTTTTCTATTCCAGCATGACTGTGCCCCAGTG
>JBBPCZ010000042.1:33897568-33909114 GCA_037974445.1 Brycinus macrolepidotus
ATCGTGCATTGACAAAAGTTCCCCTTTGCTTGGAATGCAGTGTGATTAAATGCGTTATTTTTTTTAACGCATTATTTCTTTTCAAATTAATTAATCGAAATTAACACGTTAAATTCCCACCCCTAATATATATATATATATATATATATATATATACACACACACATATACATACATATATATATACACCTATATATATATATATATAGGAATCATATCAGTGAATTGGGATAGGGATATTGTGAATGATATCAATCCCTAGATATGATGGATTTGGGACTAAATAATTACATCACCCCAGCTCCCTATACCAAACCACTGCTGCCTGACCAGGGCTATAGGTGCAGCCAAGGTGACTGAAGGGAATGAGGAGAAAAGAAGGAAGGGGCTGTAGATTGCTATGTGGCTGACATAGCCCAGTGCACTTCAGTCGACCTCCACAGGCGGCAGATGACTAATATCTGCACAATGCGGCGTGTCAAGGAGTGCTGAGTGAGTGTACGCGCGCACACACGCACTGACACACATACCTATACACAGCTGATTAGGGCCGAGCTTCGAACGTCAGGAGTACTGCAGCAAAGCCAGAGCTCTTCCTTTCATGAGCACTGCAGCAGACAGACTGACAGCACTTTTTTACACTGAGGTTGTCCTGATTTTTCACCAAAAATACTGATGCCAGAACAATACTGTGGCAACAAAACACCTCCTATCATCTAAACCCCAGAAAAATCTCCTTACAGGTGCATCAATATGTTTAAAATGAATACAAACCTCTTCTAAATCTAAAAAATGTCTAAATCGCTGAAACATGGTCTCATTCATTAGATAGTAAAGGGGTTTAATATCTTTTGTGCTCAAACAATCCTGACTGCAAGTTTAGCCATCTACAGGCTAATAAATACAACCTACCTAGCATAGCTAGTAAAACTCTTCCCTCAAAAGTCGAGCAAAATCGTGAAACAGCAGTTCTATCGTTATTCAACACAGAATGGAGGCTGAATAACATTTTACCCAGAGATAGGAGGCCAAACCGAGGTAAGGTAGCCAGGTCACTAGGTTGCTAACTTTAGCTGTTATCCTGTTGTCCTCATCTAACGAGCTAATTAGATATGTTTACAGATGTGTTGATGGTTAAACTTGACTTTAACATTAAGATAGGCCAACGTTTATCATCCTGTGTTTGAACCGAAAATGTGTTCTTTGTTTGTTTCTAGAAACATGTGGTGAAAAACTTCCTATCTGAGTCAAATTAGCATGCTAAATATGATTGCGCTAAAAACAGTTGTGTTATAGTATTTAAAGTCCCAGAGAAAACATTATACGCATCTCCACTGTCTCCACGGCTCGAACAATTCCTCACTTTACTGCCGACTGTGTGTCCAAGAAACGATGGCATGGCTGCGTGAATGAACTAATGCAGACCCAGGAGCTACTCTTCTAGCTGTGCTCAGTTATGCTAGGTTGTTAGCTTTCACTCTTGTTAGCTTTAACAACTGCATGAGTGGGACAACATACATCAGACATGTGATTGGTGAGCGGACCTCTGATGCACACATGACCCAAGATAAGGGATGCCAAGTTTATACCAAAAGTGGAGAATTTTGGCAAATATATTGGCCAATTAGCAGACATTGGAAAGTTATTTGTTGGACATACTTTGCACATGTATATTGTGTGGCCACAAGATCAAGATTAAAGTACTTTGATAGAAAACACAGATTCCCTGGGGCTTTAAATAAAGTACCGAATGCTGTTGAATGCTAGAATGTCGAACTGACCCGATCTATGGGGAAGCATTAATGCAAAAAACCCATTCAACATAATGATAAGTTGTACCACACAACTAGTTACCAACTAGCTGCCTATCAGGGTGGACGATGTTGTTGTAGGTAACAGACAAATTGGCAACAACAATAGCAGAATTTGTAACTGCAAGCATTTTTGGTACACTAGTTTGGGTGTTTTACAACTGCAAGTTTAAACCCTGCTAAGCACCCTTGGAAGGCCTCGCTAGCATTCACTTTGCCTCATCGGGGGCTTAGCCGGCCTCGAATCAGCAGAAATAGACACAAATCCAAAGTATTTTATGCCCGGCAGCTAAAAAAGTACTTAATCTGACACTTCTTCAAATCAGTGCTAGTCTGACTGTGCAGGCCAGCTGTAGTTTTATTGCCTCTCCACCTTTTGGAGTCATTCACACACAACTACGGCGAAAACGAGAGAGCCGCAATGAAAAGACATCCATGTTTAATCAGAGAAGCTACAGAAGATGTGTTTGCGCTTGGAAAGTTAATTTGCTCTTGTAGAGAAACACTCAACAGCCACGCTAGCACTTAAGACTACAAGGCAGGATGGAACCACATGAATATTCAGCTTTGAAACATGGAAGAAAATCTGTCATCCACTGTAACATTCACATTCAGATCTGCGGGAAGAGCTCACCATCTGCATTTTAATGACAGGCAGGGATCTAACAAGGCTTTGCTACCGTACTCCACTCATTTGCTTTCGGAAACAACAAAAGGCCAATTAGGCCTTTGCTAATGCATTTTAGTGTTGTCCACATTTCAAGGGAATTCTGCAACACTTGCAAATCTCTGTAAGTTCCCCCAAAAAACTGATATGCTCCACTGAGACTCAGGCATTGAGCTTGATTGATTCAAACATGTACATCAAGTCCACATGAATAATATATGTTACATCAACATAATTTTGGCTTCAAGTTTCCTTCTGACAATAACTGTGTTGTTGTAACATTTTTTTTTCATGTAGATTGTTACCATTTTTTTACCTTTTAAAGTAAAGAAAAAAACAAAATGAAATGATTCCAGCTGTATGATTATATTTTAAGTATATTTATGTTATATCATATAATTTTATGCACATATCTATGTAAAATTACCACTTTTATATACACTTCATTAAAACTATATATGCATGCTTATATCTTAATAAGGATTTTCTAATAGATTTAATAAATTCAAACCTGCGCTGTTTTTCTCTTTATCTTTGTGTGCTTAGCTGATGTCCAGCCTGTTATAGAGGTGGGCTTGATTTTGAAAAGCGGCAAGCCATCTGGCGTGATGTCTATGGATTGCAACAGCGGATCCGCCGAACACCAACGTTCAGGTGGAGCCAGGCGTTTTGGCAGGAGCTCCACAATGTGCATCCCAGCAAGTCAACTCAACCTTAGCGCACCATGGGTACAGACAGCGCATGCTGTTCAAGGGTCCAGGACAGACATGAATGTGCAAGTCGTATCCTCCCGCACAGGGGAAGATAATGCTGGATTATTTGTTTTTCATTTGCTAACAACTATTCAGCAGCTATATTGTACATATATTGCAAGGTAAAAAAAAAGAACACATAGTTTGCAATTATTATTTTTTTTTACAGAGCCACGTACCACTAAAAGAGACTATGTGGAAACTAGGTATACTAGGCACTAGGTATGTACATTACATTGTGCGTTGGGGCACACTGTATATATGAAGAGAAAAACCCAAAACAAAACAACAAAAAAACACTTCTCAGAACAAAAAAACATAAAGTACCCTGATTTACTAAGACATTTTATATCAAGGCATTTTGTACCATTTATGTCCTGTACTGTGAAACAGTAGGAGCTTTTGGATGATGGTACTAATAAATGTCCATCCGTTAGTTCAGTCAAGCTGACCTGGCCTTCAGTGCTGGCCTTTCTGACCAAAAGAGTTGTTTTTTTTTTGTTTTTTTTTTCCAGGGACTTCACATGAGCTGCATGGCAAGCTTACAGTAAAACACAGAGGGTACTACTCCACGTGTCTGCTTGAAGGAATACTTCACCCAGTGTTACAAAAATTTGCTAATAGTTAAAAAGTCAGCGGAGGCCAGCGAGTATTATGCATGAAATTATTCGAACGGATCAATAGCTGTGGTCACTCACTGTTAACCGTGTTGGGCTGGCTGCACATGGTGAAACATTTGTGCAACTTGCTTGAAATTCACATGAAACTCAATTTAACATGCACTGCTTAATGTATAGCCACTGGCAGCTCACTCGAATTTGTCTGAAACTCCATCCATCTCAACTCCATTTGCTGTTTTGTGAAACAGCAAATCAGATCATTGGTAACATGCCAAAAATGTGTCAAACGATATTTCTATCAACAGATCTGCTTTGTTAGCCTGTTGTATTATGATCTCCCTAGACAGGTTGTTCATTTTCGCCTCTTCTGACATAAAAAAAATTGTACTAATATGCAAATCCAGGCTAAACAATGCATCAAAGATGATTTTATACAGCCAGAACAATGCTATATAAAATACTAGCTACTAATCTTGCAAACTATTGGAATAATTAAAAGTGTTACACACAGCTTTGAAGATTTGCTTTGAAGTTTTTTTGAACTGCTTTGTGTAACTGTGAAATTCTCTTTCATGAACGTTTCATGCCAACATTTCCCCATGTAAAGCCAGCCTTACAGTTCGTGGTGTAGGATTCCTTTAAGCCAGGGGTGGGGGTTAATATATTTGCACTGACTGTGACCACACTTCACACAATCTTCTCAAGTCATTCCAGTAGAGCCAGAATAGCAGCTTAAATAGGGCTCCATCATATGTGCATGGATACAAAAATAAACAGTTCCAATCATTTTGCAGTTAAACCACAGCGATACACGCAGCAGGAATCCATTCATTTGATTCAACTCACTCACAATACAGCTGTCAGTAGGCTGGGGATTTATGGTAGACACTTCAGATAAAACAAAAACAAATGCAGCATTTCACCTTGTTTTCCTCTGGCAATAGGTGTTAGAACTGTAACGCTGTCCAGGCGAAAAAGGACAGAATGTATCATTCTTGTGTAATTAAAGACAAGTGATAGCATAACAAATCAGCAATCAAGTTACATGGAGCCCAGCTGGATGGTCACCCTATCTCATGCCACTTTTCCTTTCTCCAGGACTCATTTAATCATATTACTGCGGGTAAATGGCATTGTCAGCTCAAGAGGGCCAGAAATGGGCTTTTAGTTGTTTGCACATATGCTAATTGTATCATATAGCGCTAATGCCAACTCATGACCCCTGGTGAAAGACCGCAAAATCTACAAATACAATTAAAACAGAAACATCCCACGTACCAATGGGAAGGAAAGGAAAAAAAATGTATAAAAAAAGAAAGAAAGAAACAGACCCGAGAACGAGATACATAAACGTGAGTTATGATGTTAGCATCGTTGTGAAGCAGAAGTGTTTATGGTGCTGATTTACCACCCTCATTAAGCTGCCTATATTCATTTCATCCGATCGTAAAAACCACCGAAGGTCAACTGAGTGAGACCATTAGGAATGTTGCGATCTACCTGCCCTCTGGAGGGCGCTCGTGTGGATATTGTGTGCTTCGTTTGCTTAACGTCTTCATGCAGTTTCAAATATAAGACCTAGTCTCCGGCAGGGGGACGGTGGTAATAACACCAGACGTAAAAAAATAAATAAATAAATAAAAGTATTTGAGAAGTATCTAATTAGCATAATCAAGAGTCGATCACCACAATAAACACTCAGCAAAATTACACACGCGTTCCGTTTTGCATTACTTAATATGATCCTATTTACATGGCAGTAATTGATATTCACTTTGCTGTCATAAAACGCCAATTGGCATACATTCAGAGACTAAGTACGCACCTATTGCCATCTGAGTTTGGTTCTCTTTCTCTTGAATATTGAGTCCTTCCTCTAGCTAACATTGCTCTTCACACGTTGATTTACAATATCATATTTACAGCAGTCAATCCATGTTCAAGTGAAAAAAAAACTGCAGCAGTTAACTATGAAACAAGCAACTATGTACTGCTTAGGTGAAACATCTTTATGATCGAGACAACAAACGATGTTTCAGCCAGTGACCAAACAAAAGATCTGGTCAGTGTCCACAACAAATGCAATCGAAAACTCTCGCTCTCGTCCACAGATCAGTTATCGTCCAGATAAACTTGGTAAGACCAACCTTGGAGGTTTCATTAAAGTGCAGAACATTGCAGAAACACTGGTTAAATTGCACAAATAATTGGTTGATGCAACAGAATGCCACAATTTGTGAACAACAAAACACACATATTTGACTTTTTTTCACTTAAATTAGGCTACAAATAGAAACATTTCAACCGAAACACGTACGCTGAACTTAAATTTGACCACTACAATCAAGTATTTTAGTGCAGCTCTTTAAGATGTTAAGAAATGCCACAAATTTAAATACCAATAGCAACACCTTTGCAGGAAAAACCCATTTCACCAGGTGTCAGTTGATAATTGTAAGGAGCAGCGTCGATGTAAAACCGAGAAATTTATGCCTGAAGCTAAACTTATTTTCCCCCTTCATATCTGCAACTCATTACACCAAGAGAATAAAATAAGTGCTCTGCAAAATTAAAATTGGAGACAATAAGCAGAGTATTGCAGTATCATATTGCATGTAATGATCAACGTGGATCAAAAAATAGCAGTAGTCTTGTTATATATATATATATATATATATATGTGTTCTTTTGGTTCTTCTTTCTTAGTTGCTACCAGTGACAGAGAGTCATTGGTCTTCATCAGTAAAGGCTTTCAGTGCAGCCCAGAGTCTGCCAAGTATTGCCCTAGCCATCATGAACAGATCCATCAAAAAAAGCCCAGCAGAACCCTTAAAAAAACACAGGCGTTTCACCACAATAGCTTTGCGCTCTCTTGAGAAAACAGATCAATGAATAAATAACAAGCTTACATGCTCCTGCACTCCCACATAGACACACACAAACCATGTATATGGCTTCTAAACTCGTAATCAAGGCAGTTAAATAAATGGCGTTTCTTTAGACTTGTTTTTCTCAGTTGACACAGACACAACCAAACTTTGTGTTCAAGCTCAACTTTGGTTTTTGAGTAGATACAATGATATTTACTTTTTTTCCCCCATTTATCCTATTTACATATCGATGTAAGATCGACCAGCGGTCTATAATACTATTTTCATTAATATTTTACAAGAATATGGACAGTTAATTAGTTGCTACAATTATAGCTTATTCAGAAAAAAGGACACTCAAAACACTTTTTCAAAGCATAAAATTTCATCATTGTCATCTGATGCAAGTCCCTGATTTTTTTTTTTCTCCTCAATTCCCAGCTCAGGCCAGATTGCATTTTATGGACTCTACAGAGTATGCAACAGTAACATACAACAGAATTTCCTCTCCATCCCTTTTCATAGCAAAGACAGCATGGGGGCATTAGTAGCAGAACGCGAAAGTGACTAACTACACAAGTGGGTCGACTAGAAACATCCCACCCACTTCAATCTAGTTACAGTAGTGACGTTATATCTAGTAATAAGTCTGTCTGGTTTGTCCCCCATTGATCCCTGTCATCAGTTAAACACCACACATTCTGCCTCTACCGAAGGCTCTTACATGAGTGCGGAAAAACCGCACTGACAGAATTCGGGGAACAGAATTCATTGTGACTCACAATAGTGTCGCCATGACAACATAAGTTGCCAGTGTTCTGGTCAGAGGTTCGAGGACAGCCTGGATCTAGCTGAGTCCGTTTCTGGGAGACTAACTATTGAATCTTTCTTGTGCACTATCGGGTCGAGATGACCTTGTCCTGCAATACCTGCTCCACTGACCACTGGAGGGGTACCCATAGGGGGCGGAGTGGAGGGGAAACTAGGTCCTGCTGCTGATGTCTGGTGAGGCAGTGCCATTCTTTGAGGCACGGCACTCCTAACCCCAGATGGCCCAGGAATGGCTGGGTGAGGAGCTTGTGGTGGCCCAATGGATGTTGAGGATACATGGGTTGATGGTGGTGGGCTGGGACCCACAGCTGTTGGGCCGTCCTGGGGCAGGGAAGGTTGTGAAGCAGACAAGGCCCGGGCATCCTGGCTCAGGGTTCCCCCATGCTGCAAGGGATGGGAACTCTTCTGTGGGGTGGCCCGCGTTGGACTGGGCACATGTTGCTGAATGAGGGACAGTTGTGATCCCGTGCGCCCACCCATTGGACTGCAGCCATACTGGAATGTCCGGCCACCCATTGCTGCTAACGGGCTCTGCACAGGTGGGCTTGAAGTGGCTGCAGAACCACAGGCCCCCCCAGGAATCATGCCAGGTGGCTGTGACTGCATGGGAGAGATGGATACAGGACTGGAAAGGTTTTGGATGGCCTGGAAGCGTCTGACCATTCGGGGGGACTGCAGCACACCCTGTCCTACTAGAGGGCTGGCCATCTGGGGACAGAAGCTCATGGCTACAGCTTGCTGGAGGGTGGCAATGGCGGAGACACCCTGGGATTGGTTAGGTGGTGCGAAGATGCCTCCAGGGATGGAAGGTGTCATAGACATGGCTCGTGGGCGCTGCAGGTCTACCAGCTTTACCATCTCACGGTCATACTTGACAATCTCCTGGATCATCTCGTTCTCACGGTTGTTGAAGACACCCGAGTTGAGATCATGCTGTACTTTGTGCATTAGGATGGAATTCTTCTTACCTGTTGAGGAACAGGAAAGTAAGCAATTCTGTTACAAAGAAGGTGTAGCACATTCCTGCTCACTTCCTGATGTTAATTAAGCCTAGTCCCGGAATACCATGACAATGCACCTTTCACCAATTGCTCTGCTCTAACAGACCTAATTCATCAGCTAATCACCCAAAATTTCCAGCTAATTATAAAGCCCTTCATGAACTGAATCAGCGTGTTAAAGCAAGAAAAACACTATTCTGTGGACTACAGGGATACACCTGAAGTTATCCTAGGACACAGTGCTTTTTCAAGCATTCTCAAGGAACAGTCCACTAAATAGCAGGATTTGGGGTAGAGGTAAACAAGCTTCAGTGAGACAAATTTTCTTTTCACTGGCTGTTCTTCCCTCACATCAAGCCTCTGTCTGAGTAGATGATAGACCCTCAGTGCTTTAGTATGTGTGAGAAGTGGCATCAAACTGTGGGGTATACATTCAAAAGATAATTCAGCCATACATATTTGCTCCCATACCCCTAATGTAGTCCATCAGTCAAGTCATTTAAACCAGACTTGCTTGTGTGACATGGCGTGAAATACTTTAAGTGATAAAAAATTGACAAAAAGGATTTAAGGCAAGTATGTATTAATTAAGGCATGCTGTTTGCACAGTGCTAACTGGTATACATAAACTTTCAATACCTCTTAAATACAATAGAGGAATAGCTCCAGTGCAATAACCAAACATGACACCATGACAGCAAGCATGTTTTCACTGCAACTGGAGTTAAAGATTAAGAAATAATATAGATAATGAATCAATATTTATCAATAATATAGGTAAATATAAAAACAAAAAAGGATTTGAGTTTACCTATGCGGTCAAGCCTGTCGATGGCAACGGTCTCAAAAGCTCTCCTCATCATGGGGTACTCCTCCAGCACCTCGTTGAAGTGGTCTACCGAGAGCGAATAGAGGCGGCAGTATGTCTCCGCTTGAACGCTCGCCGTTCTACGACCTCGTGTCAACAAACAGATTTCTGCCACAGGGAGAGATGCACAGCACACACACACACACACAGAGCGACATGATTTGCATCTGTCCTTCTGCTATTTTATGTAACACCACAAACATTTTTCCATTATTCACTCGCTGAGAACATGTTCGGATGCCCTTAAGCATTCAAAAACTGAACTGTATGAGCTTAATACTGAGATAGAGGTGTTTTAAGGGTATGAAAGATGGGCAAACATCATGGAGATAAAGCAAAATGAAATTTTTGTTGTTTGAAATGGCATGTTTGCGATTATGTCTCCTCCGGAATAGAAACTGACTCTACCGGCAGTTTCTTTTCGGTGATAAGGCGTGCTACTGATCTCCTCACTTGAGTGACAGAAATGTTCTAGAACAGCTTGTCTGCATTATAAACACTGGCCACTGCATAAGCAGCCCCCTCCATCAATCAGAGCCAGCTCTCAGCTTGTGCTCTGAATCAGTTCTGGATCAGCAGACGCAAACTCTAATATCCTCCTTCCGGGAGGCCGCAGCTAATTATAGACCGCCCCGTCATTCCAGACCACTCACTGTTGGGTCTCATTCATCAAGTCAAGAGGCAATAAATCACGGCATTTCAATCAGAAATGGAGGCCCAAATGAATGCCCAAACACAAACATGCAGGCACAAAGAGAAACAGAGACACACACAAGTTTGCACTGCTGCTTTTGTGGGCTATTTCCACAGAACTAACCTAAGTAATGCTACTCCTAAAACCAGGCCTAACCTTAACATCTCTTATCAAAAGGAAATCTTTTGGCTATTTTACTTTTTGAATGAAATAGTTTAGCAGAAGGAAAATCAAATGTACAGAGAGACACTCAAAATTCAGGCTTCAATATAGTGTTTTTACTGTGAGATGGTTCTGTCCATTTTTATAGGTAACAGTCTGTCATACACAGTCAGAAGTCTGAGATTACTACACAACTCAACATGTTTTTTGAAAATCAAGTGATGATTGAGGCATGCAGTTTGCGTCATAATAATTGGTTATTACTAGTTTGCTACATTACCCTCATTGTGCCAGTATAAAACTACATATTTCAGACACGTTTATCACCTACAAGATCTAGAATCTTTCACCAAAGTATTGTTTAAATGAAAATTGTACTTTTAAAGAAAAAGGCAGTTTCCTTCATAGCAACTGTTCATGTCCCCAGAATGTCACACGTTAGGTTTTCCATCATCCTAGGATTATTCAGACTCTAAATACATAGCCAAACACAAACACACTCACAAACAGCTTGACTCGCATCCAGTTTCTGTCCTACTGCTATTTTGCATAGCCCCTGAGACCACTAGCATGCCTAGACTGGGAAACGAATGCTGTGCTTCTGCTGCTACTGATATTTCTCCCATGATCCTGCTCAATATCTGTCGAGCTGAATCTCCCAGGGGAGGCCTTTCTACCACTCTTTTAACTCCAGCTACAGAAGGCATCTGTTCATCTGCGACCTTTCCAAGGTCACGCTCCTGCTCCTGCCTGCCCACTGTGGCTGCAGAGTGCTGAGTCATCAGGATTTTAAAGGCACAGAGGGATCGTCTTGCGCTCCTCTGCGACGCTGAGTATGCTCACCACACACGACTTCTTCAAGTCAGAAATCTCCAAATCTTTCAGCAGACACAAAGCCACTGAACCTGCATTCCATTTCAGTGCTTGGCACCATTTTCAGAAAAAAACTGAGGCGCTTCTCAAAAGTGTCTTCAGCATTAGGAAGTAATATACATCACATCAACCCATTAAGCCAGCCTATATATATATATATATATATATATATATATACATACATATGTGTGTACACACTGTATGGACAAAAGTATTGGGACACACCTGTTTTTCAGGGTTTGGGCTAGGCCCCTTATTTCCAGACTTTAATATGGAGTTGGTCCCCCTTTGCAGCTATAACAGCTTCCACTCTTCTTGAAAGGGTTTCCACAAGATTTTGGAGTGTTTCTGTGGGAATTTGTGCCCATTCATTCTGTAGAGCATTTATGAGGTCAGG
>JBBPCZ010000042.1:33909160-33921221 GCA_037974445.1 Brycinus macrolepidotus
GAGAAGGCCTGGCTCGCAATCTCCGTTCCAGTTCATCCCAAAGGTGTTGGATGGGGTTGAGGTCAGGGCTCTGTGTGAGTTAGTCAAGTTCTTCCACACTCATCCAGCCATGTCTTTATGGACCATGCTTTGTGCACTGGGGCACAGTCACGTTGGAATAGAAAAGAGCCTTCCCCAAACTGTGTCCACAAAGTTGGAAGCATGGCGTTGTCCAAAACGTCTTGGTATGCTGAAGCATTAAGGTTGCCCTTGGCTGGAAGTAAGGGGCTTAGTCCAAACCCTGAAAAACAAGTGTGTCCCAATACTTTTGTCCATATAGTGTAAACATATATACACACACATGCACATACTTTGAAACAATATTTACTTCATAAGGTCCAATGCTCCAGCCACTGAACAAGCACTTTCTATAGAATATAGGAGCTAATGCTGTATTCCACTATAGCTCATAATATGGAATTTTTGACTTCCAACTTGGAAAAATCAAATGAAACATTCCCTGAATTGCCCACTTCCACTAAGCTGGAGTGCTATTCACAACTCTGAATTCAGTGTTTGATGTCAAATTACATGGATGCTCACATTGTAATCAGTAATAGCGCACCACTTCATATATTTTACAGGAGATTTGTTTTAGGTCAAACACACAGATGGAGCGGCTGGTTGAATCTCTACTGACCATAAAGTTCAACGTTTTGAGAAGGTAAAGGTAGCACTCACATCACTGTCACTGGCAGTCTGGCTTCTTACTAACAATACTCGCTTTCCTGAAGGCATCCATGCTTTTACCCACTTTAGTGTGTGGAAGTTGAAAACGACATTATTAAATTTAAAGTTAAAATGACCGAATAAAAAGAAAATGATAAAAGAATACAATATCTATTTACCTTCAATCATTTTTTGAAAGTGAACAGAATATATTGCTGATTTGATTTGTGATTGATTGATATGCTATAATTGTTATATAGCAAATATTATTATAAATATTCAATAAAGTATTAAAGTATTAAGAGAAGTGTTTAAGATAACATGGGACCATCTTTTGCAGCATTTGCTCTTTGCCGCACACGGTGCTTCTTGATATAAAATCTGGGAACTGAAAGTATACATTTTGGAATTGCCTGTTGAGCGTGGGCTCAGTCTGATTAGATGCGGAGTGTGGTAAGACGGTAATTATTGCTACGGCCTACGGTCCTGTCACTGAAAAACATAGAAATACATCGAGAGTATACCTGCAAACAACTCATTCTGAGAATTACAAAAATCAACTTGATCCCCCTTTGGTTTCACAGAGGTCCCTAAAAAGCCCTGGCACTCTGGCTTGGCACCTGTCTAAGGCATCCGATTACAGCATGTCACCACTACTCCCATGCAATCTCTCTTTCAGCCCAGCCTGAGGGTTTGTGGGTGGAAGGCTCGAGCGCGAAACAGGCTGGATATTTTGCCATTTACTGTACAATAAACTCACCACTGCTCTCTAAATAACAAGGCTATAATTATCAAGCGAACCTGTCAAAAGAGCTTGGATCGTCTCAGCGAAATGATGTCGCTGTCAAGAATGACAGAGAGGGCTGAAGACGAGTTATTGCAAATGAACGTCTGAAGGAAAGATATTGAGGTTGCAGATGATCGTGCCCTTAAATATCCAGCTCTGCCTTAATTCTCATGGATGTGTGAAAAAATGAGAAGGTCACGCCAACCACCTTAAACCAAGCTTCCAATGTATTAGGAGTTTAATTAGAATTTGGGCACTTTAATTAAAAGAAGTGACAGTTTAATCTGAACCTAATTTAGGCAGTTATGAAAACAGGTTAATTTCTCAGGCAACAGGAAGGCACACCTCCAAAATAGGAGCCGTCCGAGAGCTTCATTCCCACAGTTCCTTTGGTGAGGACGTTGACCACGCCGTGCTGGATGAAGTACATCTTCTTGCCGATGGTGCCCTCGCGGATGATGTAATCTCTGGGCTGGAAAACCTCGAAGCGCAGTTTAGTCAGCATGGCTGTCACAAAGTTGGGCTCAGCGTTGGCGAACAAAGGCATGGAGGCCACCAGCTTCCGGCAGTTGAAGTTCACTATTTCCTGAAAGAGGGGGAAAAATCACAAAGAGTATCTGCTATTAACCATTTACACCATGAAATCAAACAAGCAGCACTGAAAACCTACTTTGTGTAGCATTTTTTTAAAGTGGAAGATACGCATGTATATGTATGTGTGTGTATGTAATATTGATATGTGTTACAGCTTTTGTTGGAATGTGTGTAAGGGATTATGTGTTTGCTTGGAGAGAGCATTTGCATGATGTTGTTTTCCTTCAAACAGGCCTGCTAATTTTTTAATGTTACTGCAAATCGCCAAAGACAACATGCTGAGTTTGATTAAAAACACTGCAAAAACTAGGCATCCCCAAACTTTTGACAGACAGCGATCACTTGATGTCCAGCAGTTTGTAGACACCTGCTCATCCAACGTGTCTTCTGAAATCCAGGGTATTAAAAGGGGATTTGTCCACTTTTTACTGTAGTTACACCCTCTGCTCTTCCAAGAAGACTTTGCACTAGATGTTGGAATATTGCTGTGAGGATCTGATTGTATTTAGCCATCAGTGATGTTGGATGGAGCTCCATCACACAAGAGAATGCAGTTCCACTGCCCCACGCTGGGGAGCATGATGCCCCTCTAGTCTACACTTCGTATTGGGCCTGGTGACGTGAGGCTGCTCTAGAGCATCTCTTTTTATTGGCAGTGCTTTTCTAAAGCGATTATACAAGCTGCCTGTGAGCAACTGAATGCTCATGTTGTTTTTAATGTCATTACATAGGTCCCTCTCTTAAAGCAACAGTGCTCACTTTTAGATTTACATGTAAGTTTACTGGATAAAAATAACACCAATTAAAATATGCTGCACTTATAAATGAATAGAAATGGATATTTTTAAATGAACACTAAAGGAATTTAGTGTTTAAACCACATGTTAACACCTTACATGAACTCATCTTAAAATACTGAGCCTTTGCTCTATATCCAAGCTTTACAATAGAATGAATGATGCCACAGCACACGGAATAAGACATGTGCCTTGCTTTCACATGGATTGCTTCGTACAGCGCAACACATTTCATTGTCAGCATCCCTTTATTGTTTTGGAAAGTGAGAAGAGAGCAGGGGAAACTGTAGGGGCCTCTGGGGGCGGTTTTTCCATGGATGTTTACACACACAGACATCTACACTAACTTCCCCATGCACACACACACACACACACACACACACACACACACACACACACACCCTTGTACACCCTCCGTCTCACCTCTCTGAGCGGTTCATTCAGCTCCTCCAGGATGCTCTCTTCATCGAACATCTTGCCCTGATAGCGGTGCTCGTAGTAATCATGGATTTTTTGTCGGAAGTCCGCCGGAAGTTTGTGGAAGGACATGTACTGCTCCACTTGTTTGTACTGAGGGAGAAAAAAACAGACTGGGAATGTGAGGAAGGCTGTTTAAAGATGTACATGTTTTTATACAAGTGTGTGTTTTATATCTGTTACATGAATGTGTAACTGCTACAGGCCAACCAGGTCAGGTGGGTTCGGGTCAGGTTTTAGATCGTTTTGCAGGTGTGGGTGACAGAGCAGCGTTCTGTTAAAAATACCTTACAGAAGCATTGCAGGTCGGACGGGTGTGGGTTAAAAAACCCTGACCCGCGCATCACTAGTAACTGCCTATATTGGATGATATGTGCAATTTTAGGGGTGGAATATTATCACTGGGCGAAATGTGCAGTTTATAATGTGCAATTTTTTCTGGTGCATTACTACTCTTTTTATCAATGCCTGTCACTCCTTTGTGTACTTGTATATATATATCCACAGTGTTCTCACATATATTTCTGTATCCACTCTGTACATATAAACATACATATACCCATTGTACATGTGTACATACATACATATACTTATCAAAGTTTACATATACATATATATTTTCCAATACATGCATCCATATTTTATGTTTCTAGATTGTATAGTGTACATTTTATACTTTATTGTCGGTATAGTTTTTATTCTATTCTATTGTTTTTTAATTTTCGCTGCTCTTACCTTTGTACTGTTCACTTTCTGCCGTGACAATGCAAATTTCCCACTTGTGGGACTATTACTTGTGGGTTTATCTTATCTTATCTCTTATCTTATCTTAAAATATTGCATATATAATATACAGAGGCCTTCAGAGGCCTAATGATCTCTACATTTGTGTCATTTGTAGTTCATTGTTCTTCAGTAGAATCAGATTTATATTTAAACTTAGCAAGTACTGCGGTGTTACTAACTTCTTTAAATTATTTAATTTCATTTCATTATTTAGTGGAATCAACTAATCACATTTTGATTTACAGTAGGTGGGACTGATTTTTTGAGGGGAACATCACTCTAGGCCCCCCTGGAAGTCCTACATATATAGTTCATTCCAACTCATTTTGGACACACAGTAGGAAGGATCTGTGCAGAAGGGTTAGGGAGCACCCTTTCATACATTTAATTTCCATTAAGTAAAAATTTAATATCAGGCCTGTCAGTATTGTGTGTCCACCCTTTGCCGTTATTACAGCTTCCTTTCTTTTCAGGAGATTTGCTTTCAGTTTTTCAATTTTTGCTCCATTTCCTGCTTCTCACCATCCCTCTTACTAATTTACATTCATCAGTGCATAAAACTCACTTCACATTTCAGATCAGCCCACTTTCAGTCTTTCAGTAGTGTGGATTTTCTTGGACAACTACACATCCTTTTAGACCCACATATGTAGATTTGATATTATATTTAGTTATGTAGGGTTCTGTGCAATTTTCTGTTTACGTTCCCCTGACTCTGAAAATGAATGTGCTTAATCTCTGTTTCGTCAGGACCACTCCCATTAGGATACAAATGTTCCATCACAGGATATAGAAGATTAGTCAGAATAATTTTATGTAGATCTGCAGTGACCTTTCCCTCTGACAAGTAGACCTAAACTGTGCCTGCAAATTGTCTCAGCATAAAAGAGCCACTAGTAGCCCCTTGGTGTTCATCACACATGCACTCACCCACTTGTGGAGAATATGGTGTTGACCAGTGCCTTCGGTTTTTACACCACTGAATGATGGTCATTTGTCTTTGTAATGAGGCTTTTATGCACTGCAGCCCTACTGTAATATCCCTCTGTATGTAGTGTGTGTGTGTGTGTGTGTGTGTGTGTGTGTGTGTGTGCATGTATGTGTGTGTGCATGTGTGTCTGAGTGTGTGTGTGTGTGTGTATAAGTACCTTATACATGTAATTTACAACGTTAAGCACATCTTGTTTGTCTTCATATGCAACAGTGATTTTTACCACACAGCAAACCGTGCAAATGCATGGGACCCCAAAGGATGGGAGGCCCTCTGCTGCCTCTGGTGGTTGGCTGAATAAACAAATAACCTTATTAAATGTGGTTTTTTTTTGTTTTCTTTTACATTGAAGAAACACTGCAACACCTAAACTATCTAATCAGAGCTCTTAAAAGCAAATGATTGTGTTCTGGAGAGGAAAACTGAAAAAAGTCTAATGACAAGGAGGAGCTGGACACAGTTATATGGTCTTCAGAGGAACATGCTGAATCTGTGACTGAAGTTGCCACTGTTCCCCCCTCAAGACTTCACGTCATTAACTGTAGTAAGTGGTAAAACCAATGTTACAGCTAGTTCTGAGGACCCAAACTATATTGGATAACATATTCCATATGTTAGATACAGAGGCCTCCAGGCCTTAGGACTTTGGACCCAGAACTTTGGCCAGAAATGTAAACTGGTCAAGATGGAGGACGTAATATAAACATCAAAATATTTTTATTCTTTACCAAGTGAAGTGGCCCCTTATAGTCACACAGTGTGAACAATGTGGAATTCTTTCTCTGCATTTAACCCATTCACCAAGTGAAGCAGTGGGCAACCACCAACTGGGGGTGCCCCAGGGAGCAGTGTGTGGGGACGGTAGCTAACTCAAGAGTACATCAGCAGTGCCACTAACAGACCTGGGATTCGAACCCACAACCTTCTGATTGCAGAGGCAACTCCCGAACCACTAGGCCACCAGCTGCCTCAGTCTGGATATACTACAAAAACAGACCCAGACACTCACACAGCAGAAGCAGCTTTGCACCCACAGCATTGCTGACCTTCTATAGTATCATTAGCTAATGAGGAAAGCATCCCTCAGACTGGGTTATTTGTAGGGACAGAAGGAGAACAGTCCTGTTCGGAGAATTTATGCAAAAAACGAAGCAAAAGGAGGTCACGTCAGGCTCTGGCAACCCTGGGGGATAACATTAACTTTAGAGCAACACGTATACACCCTGTGAGCAACTCTTCTCGCCTCCCAAAAGCAGCTGACCTGAGCATTTGTGTCGTACCTGTGTGTCTGTGCAGAGTTCGCAACTTCTGCTGAAAGAGTAATAACTGCAACACAAAGGCCACGCCAACCCCAATGAAGTGAAATCATTAACCTTAGCGCAACACGTACACGTCCTGTTTTACTTTCATCTCCCAACATCTGCTGATGCAGGTGTTTGTGAAGTACCTGTTCAAGCTTTAAAGCTACCTGTGGAAGAAAAACGAGGCCAGTGAAAAAGCACTGCATTAAACTGTCCACAATCTGACCATATTTCAGTTGCGTTCACATATGGAAAGTATAATTTTATCACTATTAAACATTACTTTGCTTAAATAGTCTAATCTTCAATCTCTATCAGTTTTTCAAAGTGACCGCTGACCTACTCCCAGCAAAAAATAACAATAATAATAATTTGTTTGGCCAAAAATGATGACTGTGCCACGGATGCGCCCTTGTTTTCTGCAATTCACCATGGAGGTGAAATGAGTCATGAAGAGATAAAAATAAAATATATCTGCAGCAGGCAAACATTTTTCTTTTTTTTCTCCTCAGCGCTTGGGCTTTCGAACTCAGGGACAACGCTTGCTGGCCACTTTATAAGGAAAATCTTGTAGCTCCACCTTTCGGGTGTACAGTTAGAGACTGTAGCTCATTTGGTAATTTAAAATTTATGTTAACTCCCCCCACTGGGGCTCATAAAGTAGTCAGTAAGTGAAAGTATAAGGTAGGTCTTTCTAATAAAATGACCAGTGACTGAAAGTACAAAGTAGGTGTTTCTAATAAAGTGGCCAGTAACTGAAAGTACAAGGTAGGTGTTTTTCTCATAGAGTGGCCAGTGAGTGAAAGTACAAGGTAGGTGTTTCTAATAAAGTGGACAGTAAGTGTAATTGATAAAGTGGTCCTTTGTATGAAATATTCAGACCAAAGCAAGGCAACTCCAATGAAACTATGAGAGAAATTTAACCTTGAATTAAAGAAAATGTTGTATAAAAAAATAAGACCCTGTATCATTTTTTGAACAAAACTGTATGTTTTAATTATTGGCCTTGTTAGGATATATGATATGGGCACTGTGAGATTTGAAAAGGAAATTTTAAGTGAAAACTTGACAGCCTCTGCCAAGAAGAGCCAAAACTGGGTCAGTAGGACAGTGATCCAAAACATAAATCAAAATCCACACAACGATGGTTTACTGACCACAGAATCAAGCTGCTGGTCCCGTGAACTAAATACCCCATGGAAAACTGAAGAAGAGAGCCCAAAACTTGAGGTCTCAGAAACTTGCTCTGTATTCCATTAAGCATTAAAGGAGAAAAGTCATTGCTGTTACGTTCGCAAAGGGTTGCACCACCAATACACTTTTGAGCTTTGATTTTTTTTGGTGCCAATAATTACAGAGCTGACTGTGCCGTCATGTTATTTCTAAACTAATTTCCACTTCTCGCAAAAACCTTTAAATCTGAACCTCACGTTGGCCTGAGTACTAATGCCATTAAGCTACTCTCCTTTTTTAACAAGAGACGCTGATCAATGAGCATTACTTTGGAAAAAGAAAGCTCGGTTCAATAGCTCACGGCTCTCATTGATGACTTGATAAAGGTAAATGTGTTTAGTGGTTGACTCAAGGGGAAGAGGCAGAGAGGGGGAGGACAACAGAGTGAGAGAGATAGAGAGAGAGGAGGGCTAGGAAGGAGAAAAGAGAAAGAAATAGAGAAGAGAAGAAAGGGAGACAGAGAGAGAGGACAACAGGGCGAGAGAAACAGAAAGAGAAGGAGGGCATGGAAAGAGAAGAGAAATAGAAAATAAGTTAATAGGTACAGAGAGAGAGAGAGAGAGAGAGAGAGAGAGAGACTAACCCTTCTCCATTAAGGCCACTTGCCTGGATTGTGGTTCTTCAATGTGACGTCAAAGAGACAGTCTGCTCAATCTCCCCACTCATTTAGAACGGGACTGAATCCAAATGGACAGGAATAAGCAACCGAACCATTTACCGCCAGGCGTGAGCAGGACAATATGTCATTTTCTGCAACGCTTCCATTTCCGTAGGGATTAGCGGCTTAGCCACTCAGTCCGGCACCTCGGCACTGTGCTTGTGATGGGCTGAAGGGAGGCTTTAGGAGGAAGTTTATTACCCGTCCACCGCCAGAAAGGCTACGGATAGGGGCGAACCTCAATGCTAATGTGATCGTTTTCAACAAGCTTTGATAATGAAATGCACTTGTTTTCTCTGCATATAAAAGCAAACCTCCCCCGGTTAAAACTGCTGTCAAGCAGGGATGAGCATGAGACACAGTTACCACAAAATTTACATCGCATTTAGTTGAGCTGATCCCAGTTATTTTTCACAGTTGTTAGATTTCATAAATGATGTTTGTACGCTAACCAGCAGAATGTGAATTGTTGCCGTTTTTATCTATATGGTTAAGGCGAATGCATGCAAAGAAAAAAAGCAGACAATGTGCTATAACACCTTTAGAGGGCAGCAGTGAGTAAAGTTTGTTTATTTGAGGTGGCTTAATAACAAGTATAGAGGACAGCAGTGGTTGATTGTTTATTCGATGCTTGTTTATAACGCATTTAAAGGGCTAAGAGTGGGTAATGTTTGTTTATCTGAGGTTTATTTATATCAAGTTTTGACCAGCCAGTTCGGCCACTTTAGGCATGAACTTTAATAGCTGTCTACAGTAAACAAACCAACGAATAAAATATAACTTTAATAATAATAAAACACTTCTGTTCATGCAATAAACCAATATTAAATCCTGAATGAAAAATGTTTCCATTTTTTCCCTTGGCAATTTAAAATGTTTCTTTTCGGAGACTTATTCTTTAACGATCCACATACCCCTGTAGTAAAAAGTGGTAGCCCTATTATCATTATTATAGCTTTATAATATAACTATTATTAACTAAAATATCATGACTGATATATAACTATTATATCATTACTGATATTTCGATGTGCTAATCACACAAGTGTCCAAACACAATGCCACGACTAATTAAATAATAGACATAATATACAGACATAAGATACATAGTATATTTGATTTACATTCTGTATCTGTATCAACAAGTTTGTTTGATATTCTTGCCTTTTGTTTCAATGTCAACAAACACATGGATAAATATAAAGGATGGTTTGTTTTCCCTCAAAATAAGACAACAATGACTATTAAATTGAATTCCTTTTCTGTTTAAGAACACAAAAATGAAATGAACTGAGATTTACTGTCTAAATTTCTGTTTATTCAAGTGAGCTACTGCTGGAGATGACAACACCTTCTAAGGGTGAAAATGCTCATCTCTCTCTGCTAGGTGCTGGGTGTGTCTGTGTATGTGTGTGTGTGTGTGTGTGTGTCTGTGTATGTGTATGTGTGTCTGTGTATGTGTGTGTGTTTGTGTGTGCATGTGTGAGTGTTTAGTGTTGAGTGATTTAAAGGTGTGTGTGTGTGTGTGTGTGTGTGTGTGTGTGTGGTGTAGTGGAGTGTCGAGTGATTTAAAGGTGTGTGTGTGTGTGTGTGTGTGTGTGTGTGTGTGTGTGTGTGTGTGTGTAGTGTAGTGTAGTGTAGTTTAGTGTTGAGTGATTTAAAGGTGTGTGTGTGTGTGTGTATGGGTGGGGGTGTGTGTGTGTGAGAGAGTTAGAGAGAGCCAGAGGCCAAGCTGTCATCAGGATTACAGTGTGGTGGCAGTTAAGCTCAGGGACACTGTTTGCTGTTCCATGCCAGCCTCGGTCTCTCTGATTTACAGCACACTTACCAACAGCTTTAATACAAGCACCAAAGCACACATTGCTTTAACCAACAAAATACACACGCAAATCCCTACACACATACACCTGCCTGAAGGGTTGAAGCTGAAGCCCACTGTAGTAGTGGCATGGTCTAGAAATGATGACCACAAGCAGCCTCATAACCTACCTTTTTACATTTTTTTTATTGTTTTTTACATCATTCAAATGTAGGCCGGTTATAAACGCATGAAGTTTCCTTTTTTCCCGTTCCCATTTGGTCACAGGATTTCTTACAGTAGCAACACATACGAAGATGCTACTCTTGTCATGTCTGATACTGAAGGCCATCAAATGGATTTGGCCTGGGGCCAAATTTATACCAAGTAAATATTCCTTGGACTGCACCCCCAACATTTTATCAGATACACTCCCTCATGCGTGTTTTTTTCTGTTATCTAATCGCACACTCACTCCCATCAAAGACACATTAAGGATGATTCTTTTCCCTGTCAAATAATTTGTTCAGCATAAATATATATATAAAAGAAATCATAAACATGATTGTTGCAAAATGTCCAAAATGGTCATTTTACTGCACAAACACTCAAAACATTCTTCATTTTTTAACACATAATTTTATTTTAAGTAATCTGCAAGCCTTTTTATTCGTCCATTCATGAAAATACAATATAAAGGGCAATTGATGAAGAAAAGTGGATTTGAACAGTGACATTATACTGAATTCGTTCTGGTGTTTATAATGAATCACATCCAAACAAGCACATTCAAACTTTTAGTGTCATATTTTTGAGGACTCTCTAGAAGCAGGCACTATTAATGTTTAAATTCGTTTTCGTTTGCATCATTTAAAGAAAGGAAACTGGTGTGAAACCACACCGTGTCAGACTAAAAGACTTACTGAAAGAATCACAGTAAAGCTGCATAATAAAAAGTGAAGGATATTGTCACTGTTCAGTGAAGTAAGTTTACAGGAGAGGGAATATTTTCAAATTATGTAAAAAAAAAAAATCGAGCTGCCATAAGTCATATTAACCCAAAGTAGAACAGTTAATATAGTCTACAGTTTTCTTGGTGCTAACATGACGTTGCAAACCCAATAGACATACTAGCAGAAATTTGCATTATCTTTGTATGTTAAAATGAGGAGATTTGATGCCAAGAAGCAATAAAAACTGGTAACTATATTTAATAAAATAAAATATAAGAAAAAGGCAGCTTGATATCAAGCAAGGTTAATGTAGAACCCTCTATACCACACTCTGCACAGTCATTCTTTTCTATATTAGTGTTAGAATATTCCTTTTATGTGCATTTCAGTAGATGTTGACGGAAGAATTGTGTTCAGTGGTTTACCCCTTGTTAAATAGATTCATTATAATACTGATCATTTATAATTCTACATTTTTAAGTGGTAAGGTTTGGAAGCAGGTAAGGTTTGGAAGATGTTTTGGGGGTATATAAAACTTGCCCATGGGTTGGATCTGATCTTCAGGCCTCTATTTGAGGATCCCAGTCAGAGGCTAACTCCTCAAGCCTTGCAGAGCGTAACACAAGTGTCGCCTCGTTCAGAGCTCAGTGCAGAGTTTTTAGCCACGAGTGACTGCTGCTCTTTCTTCATGCCTCACAAAAACGACAAGCCACAAATAGAGAGCGTGTAAAATGGGCCTTGGAAATGTACAGCCCCTCGTGGTGACAGATCATTGTACGCTGGGAGAGGGGTAGCGGATGAGCAATGGGACTGATCTATAAGGAAGGCCGCATGGGTATTACAAACGCCCCCAATGTGACCTTCACTGCTGCCTCCAGCTCTGTCTATAGGCTAAGAGAGATAGGAGAGAGAGAGAGAGAGAGAGAGAGAGAGAGAGAGAGAGAGAGAGAGAGAGAGAGAGAGAGAGAGAGAGAGAGA
>JBBPCZ010000042.1:33929949-33945100 GCA_037974445.1 Brycinus macrolepidotus
TCCACAAAGTTGGAAGCATAGTGTTGTCCAAAATGTCTTGGTATGCTGAAGCATTAAGATTGCCCTTCACTGGAAGTAAGGGACCACCTGAATTCAGTAATTAAGAGGTGTGTCCCAATACTTTTGTCCATGTAGTGTATCAGTATTGGAATTGAAATATTTAATTTTTATGCCATCTAAGATTCTACCAGTCCAATTGCACATTCACCTTATGGATCTAATCGTTTGCCCCAACAGCCTTAACAATCAATGTTCCTTGACGTTTCTACATAGGTACCTATAGGAACATTTACTTTGCATTATATTTGGAGGTACATTAAACTAAAAAAAAAATGTTTTTTCAAATCTCATTCACAAAAAAACTTCGAATGATTAATTAAAAGGTTCTTCAGGGAAGCAAAAGTGCCTCTTCCAAATAACCCCCTTTGGCACCTTCGTTTTTAAGAGTATCCGGTTATAAACCCTCTGGAGGTTATGCTTTTACAGTTTTGTCACAACAGCTAGAGGAGCGTGTCATCTAGGTCACGGCCCCAACACCACAGTAATAGGCCTCTGGAGAACCGCTATGAGGTAGGGGATGCATCTCTTGAGTCTTTTCACTCCACTCTTTAAAACAATAGGTCAGTTATGCCTCATCAGAATATGTGCTATGCATTTCTCCTTTAATCTCAATGGGCAGTTGAATCCTGGGAGCTGAGCCACTTTTGAAACACATAAGTCAGTCAACTATCGATGACGTCAATTAAATATTGAAACGAATAAGAGCACGGTTCAATATACGAACAACCAATTAAGGTCCCATAGCCGCTGCGAAGAGACTTGTGGGATCAATTCGCTATAGGATGCCGTGTATTTTTAGCTGTGTGTAGACTACAGTAATGGCAAGGGGCCATATTAGATAAATGGCTAGAGATGGAGGAAAAGAGGTGATAAGCGATAAGGAGAGATGTGACACATGGAAGACAAACGACTGCTGGGGCTTAGGAATGCAGAGAGAGAGGGGGAGAGAGAGAGAGAGAGAGAGAGAGAGAGAGAGAGAGATTCTTCATGTCTGGCTCCTCAGGCTGTACTGTACTGGACTGCAGCTGCTTCTGTAAAAGCCCGGTGGACCCACACATGGAGCTTGCAGTGAGGAACACTTACTGCTCCAAGCAGTCGAGAAATAGTTCATTCCAATATTTTTAGTCTGAGAAGCTTTTGCAATTACACAAAATGGAAAGAGCCAGTCACCTCCTGTAAGAATTAGGCCTGGCGCTATGGATAAGTTCATAAGTTGAGTGATCTGGTGATTATTTTTAACAAATTTATCAAGTAATTATTGCATTTATAAAATAAAATTTGGCCTTATAAAATCTGTAACTAAACACATTCATGAGACCCTGCTGGTGTGGGCTTCTTCTTTTCTTTTCTTTTCTTTTTTGGAGTTTTTTTTATTTCATAGACTGTTTAGACTGTAGCTTTATAATGACATGCACAGACCACCTTTATTATTCAGTCTGCAAAGTAATCCCTAAAACTATTCATTCAACGTAAGTTTTAATCAATTCACTTTTTAAATGAATAATAGATTTGAATTCAGTCATCATGACAGCCCAAGAATGAATAAGTGTTCAGTTAACAAAAGATTTCTCACTTGTGTCTAGTTGTGAAAGTGCAGATTCTTTGTTTTTAGTCATATCGCATTTGTGCCTGGCAGTAGAAGAGGAGAAATGTATTACGTAGTGACTCAGTGAAGTACAATTTTGTTTTAGGCCAGCTGTGTACGAATAGAATAGAACAGAATAGAATAGAATAGACCAGAGTATAATAGAATAGAACGTGAATAGAATGCCAATAGAATGTGAACAGAATGCAAACTGAATGAATATAATAGCATAGAATAAACAGAACAGAATAGAATACAGTAGAATAGAATGGAAAAGGACAGAGTAGAATAGAATAGAATAGAATAGAATAGAATAGAAAGTGCAACGGCTGATGTTCTATGTGAACAGTTGGGCCGGTAGAAAACAATGCCCCTTATTGCAAATTCTTCATTTATTTCAACCATTTAGCATATTTCACTGCTGAGCACCTGCAGGAAGTCAGCATGTGCTCAAGGTTTGTTCAGCATAAAATCTGTCCCGGCAGCCCCAGCAGCCGCAGCAGCTTCAACTAAACACAAGCAAACACCCATTCAGTCTCAGAGAGAGAGAGAGGTGGAGTTTGATTGTGAAATGAAAGGGATCATCACAGTTCAATTACAGTTTCATCAATACCGATCAAGCCAGAAGAGCATGTTAGTTACTCTGAAGCGTGACTCAAGGACTACAAAATAAAATCACAGACTGAATAAAACAGCAGCTGAAGGCAAAAAGACTACGGATAAAGGCTTTGTGTTATTTTGCTTGGCCTGCTGTAAAAGTTGAGTTTGTATTGCAACAGGATTTGGCTAAATCTGCTCAGTAGGCCCCGATGTGGTTGGAATGTAATATTCCGAATAGTGCGGGTGTTGACAGAATTCAATATATCATATCTGAAGGTATGTAAGTTTCATTAATCAATGAAATGGCCCCATGTTTCCTGAATACTACACTTTGAAAGAATGCAAAAACCTGACATAGCTTGTTTGATTGGACTGTTTTGTTCTGTTCTGCTTCTTTTAAATTCCACAAACACTCTGTATATTTCAGAAACTGAGATGTAAACAAAGTCGTTCCGAGTGTTCTGATGTGAAATGGCTCAGTAGAGAGAAACCTAACAACTTGGATGTCTTTACGGAAGCGGTGAATAGAATGATCATGATGTCTATCATGTGAATGTAGCCATATTATTTACAATCCAAACCCAAGGGTGAACCTACAAGTGTCTTCTGAGCTTTTATATGTAATATTGATTATGGTAAAATAGGGGTAAATCTGAAAAAAAAAAATGAGGGGACATTTATTGCCTTATTACGCTTTCCATGTACTCGTCTGCCAAAGCTGTAATAAGGATTAAAACTTTAGTGAGGTCAATAAACCACACGGCCAAATAGCTCATTTTTAATCTCTCTTATGGTTTTCAGCACTTCATCACTCCCTTTTTATATTTCCATACTATCCATTTTTAACCCAACCACAGGTTCTTTTTATCTTATTTTTTCTACCATCACTATTCCATACTGACTAACTTCCCTTGACTCCGTTTGATTATGCTTTATTTGTAACAATTTATCCATAATCCATTCATCCATATATGTATATGTTTTCATCTATACACTCACATTAGAATCCTAGCTATGATATATATTAGCATGAGTGTTAAATACATATACATCGTAAGAAGTTCAGCATCTCTTGCAGGGGTAAACATGACGGGCAGCTAAGTCTACGAGCAAACCACAGCTGACCTTATTTATTTATGCTACAGATATACGTTTCACTGCAAATGCTTATCTTATCTCTCTCTCTCTGTAATAACTCTCTGTGCCGTGGCTTTTAGATGCACTAAATGCTTCCAGTGTCTGGTTCCATTCACTTTGAATAATTCTGACTTTGGTAAGTTGGCTATACAACTTGAAATGAACATTGCTGTGTTGCACCAGTTCCAGTAAAGCAGTATAGATCGTATATACGGTATATCCCAGAACACGTTGTGAGTGTGCTAAAAACAGGCCTGTCTGTGGAGGAAAAATGAAGGAATACTCTATCTCCAGTTTCTCTAATGAATATGCCCTGGCCTGACTCTTTTACTATCCAATCTGTTTCTCCATCCTTCAGATTTACTACAAGCTTTCAACACGGGTTTATGGAGACTATAAAACCATCAGGCACACACATGCGCACACAAATAAACACACACACACACACACGAACATACAAGTTCACACAAGCTCACAGACACATGCACAAGCATGCACACATAGACTAAAAGTTAAGTTTTAACAGAATATGCGTCTAGTCTAGTTTATGCCATCATGACAGACATTTACCATAATTTACTCTTCCATTAGTGTTACTATGAGAAAAGTCTTCACACTCCTTGACAATAACAGTCCCTTAAATGAAGCACTTTACATTAACTTCTAATTTAACACACACCTGGTATAGTTCATCAAGACTTCAGCGGATCACCAAACTCTACAGGCGAGTCAGGACAGGCTTATATGGGAATTTCAATTTTTCAGAGTTTATGCATAAATGAGATATTAAGTCATGGTTTACTGTTAAATAGTGCATTAAAGAGAAACTAAATGACTGATTGCTTATACTATTTGGCTTCACAACACACTGTATAGAAAGATAAATATATTTCAAAGCAGGATCTGAGGCAAAAGTATCACTGTTAGCAATATTACCCTAATAGCGCCAGTGTAAAACTCAAGAAGCAAAGAGCAGACACTCAAAATGTCTTGACTGACTGACTATGTTTGGGGTAAAGTGGAAAACAGTGAGCATTTTTTTGCCAACTATTTCTTTAACAATCATTTAGTTGTGTGCTATCGCGGTAGATATTTAGTCAATGTTTTTTTCCTGTGTTAAAGAAATGGTTCAGCAAAAAAAAGAAATTATAATAATACATGTAAATAATGTAAATAAAAGTAGTTGTTTGGTGTCCAAATTTTGATTGCTTAGAGTAAAACTGGAGATATGAAGCTAATGTAGCTAACAAGTAATGGAAGCTGATGTCAACAAGCTAACATTGTCCATATAGTCAGTTTTTGCAAAAATACATGACCTAATCTTCTCTCAACCTGTTGATACCACATCCATATCCTAATGTGGACTTGACAGTGTGGTTTAGGACATGGTATGATTTACTGTGAGCTATAAAAATTAACAAAACTTCGCCGCTACAGGTGGTCATTTCAGACAACACCAGGTCTGGTGTTAGCAGTCACTACTGATCTTAGATCAGATTCCTCATTATTTATAATGGTCATTATCACAAAACCTGGCCATTATTCTGAAAAAGAAAATAGTAATTTTTTTTTTTTATAAAGTTACGGCTGCTTCTAAACTTCTGGTCTGTGAAATGAGCGCACACACAGCTGTACACCCACGCACTGCCAACAGAGCTGAAAGTGTGGAGTAGGTCAAACACCTGAAGGAATTACACACAGTAGACAGGAACATTTAGCGGAGCATATGTGGAGGGACGGGGGCTGTGTGTGTCACACTCTGTCTTTGGGCACTGTGTGTGTGTTTGTGTGTGCGCGCATTAGTATGAATGTGTGGGTGCATTTTCAACATTACCTTCAGGAAACATACAGCAAGGTCTCACAGACACAGACACACACACACACACACAAAATGACTTTCTGTATGTAAGGCAGCTTAAGGACAGTGCAGAACGCCTCCGTTCCTGTGAAACACTGCAGCAGTGGTTACAGTGGCTGAGTCTAAACATCCATCCATCCATTCATTATGAGCCGCTTATCCTTAAGCAGGGGGTGCTGGAGCCTGTCCCAGTACTCACATGGCAAAAGGTGGAGAAACACCCTGGACAGGTTGTCAGTCCATTGCAGAGCAGACATGCAGAAAAACACATTCTCACACCTGGAGCAATTTAGCATCTTCAAATCACCAGGCATGCATGTCTTTGGAAGAAAACCAGAGCACTTGGCGAAACCCATGCAGACACTGGGAGAACATGCAAACCCTACTCAGACAGGCCCCAGAAGCTTCTCGCTGTAAGGTAACAATGCTTATAAACATTTGTTTTTAATAATAAAATGTATTTCAAATTATTTATTTCATAAAGTAGCTTTTCCATGATCTGGTCTCATGTTGCTCTCACCAGTGACATGACTTGGATTAAAGCAACACTTCACCATAACATACTATACATTGCTATGAGTGAATAAGAGCCACCCGCCGGAGAATGGGAAATGAAATAATGCTGACTGTCCCCTGTTCTCCTTCCTCATTCATTCGCTGTTAGCCGTGTTAGCATTTTTTGGCTGGAGAGCTCCTTTTAAAGCGAAGTGCTTCCTCTCAGCAGATGAATGCTCCTCTTTTGGTGTCGCAGTGCCATGAAAAAAGGTAGGGTTACAGCTGTAAGGGATGAAAGGAAATGCCTGGTGCAAGATGTTTTCAGCGAGGGGGGGCCGATGTACTCTCCTGTATCAGTCACCTTCAGACTAAAGCACTGAGAGTATTCCCCAAAAACCAGCTCCAGAAATACAGTCCACAGTGCAGGCAAGCAAGCCACCTCCCCTGCATACCCAAATACCTCTCGCTCTCGCTCTCTCTCTCTTTCTATCTCTCTGCTCATTATGCCCCTCTCAAGGACATCACTGTAGCATATACACCCATAGATACGCATACACACTCTCCCACTCACACAGCCTACGTCACCTTCAAAAGGACGCTGGCAGGACACTGATTTGCTGCCTCATCAATTTTAGCCAAGCTGTCCAGTGGGACAGTGTCATTTCATGCCCACACACACACACACGCACACACACACACCATGAGCACAATGCCACAGCACAGTGCCAGATCCATATGTACACACCCAAACACACATGTCCCAGCTGCTTGTCCTCCACCTGAGGCCACTTCTCATTTTTGGCTAGGATGAGCTATTAGCATTTGCGTTTCTGATTGTCCAATCAGGGGGCTTGAGATGCTGCCCATCTTTCTGCATGGTAACAAGAGAGTCATTTGACTGCACGAACTCAGGGAGGCTGGACACTTTGCCAGAGGTTATACACACTATTAAAGTTAATAACACAGCAGTTCAGCCATCAAGGCTAATTCAGTCAGTGCTAGCAATAGAGATAATTGTGTTGGTGCTGTCACACTGACTGCTGTGACAGCTGGACATTAGACTGACAAAACTGATCAAATAAACGGCTAGAAACAAAAGAGAAATGGCAGGTGGGCATTGAGCAATACATAATCGACACAGATAAAGGATCCTGCTACAAAAAAGCCTGGTTCAATAAGCTGATTTTGGCTGCTCACCACCCTCATAATCAGGCTGGACTGGCTTGGTGGTTTTAGGGTCATTTTGCTCAGCTGGTTAGGCTGGTTCTAGCTGCTTTAGGTTGGTCATAGCTGACCAGACTGACCTGACCTGGCTGGTTAGCTTGTTAGTCTGGCTGGTCAGGCTTGGTTAGCTGGCCAGGTTGGTGTGGGTTGTTATTGCTGATCAGGCTTACTGGGTAAACTGGTCTAGCTGCTGTCCAGTATTATACCCACTTGGCCAATCTGGGAGTTAGCTACATTAGCCTTGAGAGCGAAATAAGTAAACTGGCACCAAATTGGTCTTGGCTTACTGACTATGTCTGATGTAAATATTGCATAAATTAGATTTTCTTTCACATTCAGAATGTGTAGCGCCCTCGGAAGTGGAGCTATTACTAGAAGTAGCAACAAAATGTACTGGTACTGCATTTTGTGGCAGATATGATTGACTATGTCTTGATATTGTATTTAGTTTAATCTTTGCCACTGCAATAACTGGGCAGATTGAAGTGTCAGTCTTGGGTCTATTAATGTTCCCCGAAGCAAGAGAGACAGACTCAGAGGGACAGAGAGAGAGAGAGAGAGAGAGAGAGAGAGAGAGAGAGAGAGAGAGAGAGAGAGATTGGTCTTAGGGGAATTGCACAGTAGCCTGGGCAGTGTTAAAAAGGCTGAGATGTCTCCAGCGTCCTCTCAAGGACTGCTGTTCCCTGACCACAGCAACAACAATCAGCTCCGGCACATTGTCCTCAATTCACCCACCGGCTACGGTTCTGCATGAGCTTAAATGGAAAACTGACATTCAATTAATGGACCGAAAATGAAGCTCGATACGCAGAAAGAATTTGGTAAAGCGCAATGAATGTAAACAGTTGGACACTGTGTGATATTGGTGATTTTATAAGTTTATGGCATTCTACCTATATGAGATGATAAAATCTTGGCCAAAGTCTGTGGCAAACCACTAAAGACTGTTTTGATTAAACTGTTTTATTGAATCATTACATCTTCCGCAATTTATTCTAACTTTGCTCTATCATCAACATGTAAAATGCTGGCAGAGCAACAACTTATTTGTGTGGTGCAACAAAAAAAGCTAATATTGCCCCCTATACTTCCTGTAGTGTACTGCAATCTATCAATCTATCAAACAACTTTGTCATTGACTAATTAAGATTCTCAGCCAGTTATTGCCTATAGACCATACAATATCATGTACGTTCACGTGTGCTACAAACCAGATTATATGATAATGACAGTAGGCCAGTGAAGCAAATTATCACATTCTGCCTGAGTCATCCATCAGTATTACCTACAGGTTCTTCGATTTTGGTTCAAATTTCAGACAATATAATTATTTAGTTATCAGCTGTCTTCAGTTGAACTAAATGCAATGAATTGGTTGCAAATTAGCATGTAACACTAAGTATGTTCAGTTTATTGAAAGTGCAATGCAGGCTAACTGCACTGGTTCTTTCCCACCAAAACATTTTTCCACAAGTCACTTCAAATTGGGTACAATGTGAGTCTGAATCCCCAGATTATAACTGTTCAACTCTATGACGCTGGACAACATTGTGGTTAAAGGGAGCACAAGAGCATTACATGGATCCTCAAGACACACATTTGCACTGTACACACATACATTTATATCTTCCTATTACTGTAATAACCACACTCGTGAACAGGGTTGGTGAGGGTTTTTTATCTGATTGTGGCAAATAAATCCTTGTCTCAGCCTGTGGACAAGGTGTTTGCAGGGCTTTAAATGGACCCTCATGGCCAGTGAATTTTTCTCACCAACAATAAGAAAGCTACTGCTCTTGAAACCAATGCATCTTTGTCTTATGAAACTGCAAAGCTCTGTACTGCCATGGATTATTCTAACACCTCACTGGATGGTACCCTCTCAAGCGGTACTGAGAAGAAGACAACTGGACAGCGGCTTTCGTGTTTCCGTTGCCACAAACCATCCTAATAGATTTTGGGATAGGTCTTTTACTTTTGTTCATTTCTACCGATCCACATCCTTGATTGTGATTGGACAGATATCTTTGCACTAGTTTTAGATGCTTTCTTCACAAGACTGGATAGTTGTTTTAAAAAACACAATCCAATCATCATATTTACACAGTGCTTACTAGTTGTTATAAGCTTCCATGACTTGTTAGCCACGTTTGTCTACATTTACTAAAACTGTGTAAATATAACTTTTGTTTTTTTTTTCATTAGGAACCTATTATACAGGATTATAAAGTAATGCAAACAATGTAAACTGGCTCAGTTGCTCGTAAGTTGTGGCAGCGAGGAATACAAATCTGGAACTGCTGGCACTGGAGTTAAAGAGTGCAAGTTAAATGATTAAGGCTTGTAGCTCCACTGCATAACCGAGGAAGTAAACTTGTATAACGAACTGCATTCAGGTTAAATTTGTGTAGATTTGAATTTTTGCCAAGCTATCACTTTAAAGTATTCCATTAAGCTGTGACCGGACAGCTGTATCACCTGATTTCAAAGACATGGATCATTCTAACGTGTGATTAGACGACTTACCTTCTCCTGGTACTGGCGGCGTGAAGAGTCCAGTGACTGGATGAGGGCGGTGGCGTGGCCGATGAAGACGGCGTAGCAGGTGGCTCCCACGATCATGCTGAGCATGGTCAACCAAATATCAGACAGGCTCTCCGGAGCCTGACGCCCGTAGCCTATACACAACATGTGACTCATTGCCTTAAACACAGCAAACGAGTACAACTCACTCCATGTGTCATTCTGCAGAGAGAGAGAGAGAGAGAGAGACATAGATATTATTTCTTTCCTTATCCTTGATTGTCAAAAGCAATTCAAAGAAGAAATCCCTGAATTGGACAAGTCTGAGACAGAGGAACTGAAAATAGTGTTCTGAAAATAATGCTGCTATGACTGGAAGGTACATATTATTATGTTACAGCTTGAAAAAATAGGTAGGAAGCTCAATAATAAATAGCACCCTTGGTAAAGACGGGTTTAAAAAAGGTCAAAAAATGTCAATCTGCTCATTGTCATACTGAAAATACCAGTTAAAGTGTAACTTTTATTCTTAGTAAATTTAGAGAACAAATTATTATTTTTTTTAAACTATATGTGTGACAATTATTGCCATCCCTGCATTTAGTACTGCACCTCTCCTTTGCCAATAGAGCAGTAATGAGTTTTCTTCTACAATAGTTGTTATAATTTGCCAATACAGAGCAAGCTTTTTAGCGACCAGATGGTTCTTAGCTACATAAGCTCTAAAACAACCTTAAAGTTATCAAAGGTTAGCTAGCTAGTGCACATATGCATAATGCCAGCTAGTTTATTATCTAACTTGTCGGTTAATAGTAATATTTATAGCATTAACTCACTAGAGTTTTAACTTTTCAGTAACTTTTACTTAGTTTCAGTTATGAGTATTTTCATGAACTCCTCAGTGCCTGTCTTAAGACGTGCCATAAGGTTTTTTTCCTGGGAAAGCCTTTATGAATCTGATGCCTGCCCCCTGCAGCGTAAAGCTGGTCAGTCAGTTTGTACTGAAGCCATGCAGCAAAGAGCCTGTCTCCTGCTGTCCAACTCAAACAAGACACCATTAAATCTGCCCTTTTTAAAATGCATCTGTGGCCGACACGCCCTGACACCCGCCTAATTCCCAAGGCAAGATTAATTACAGACGCTGCCGTCCTGCACTGCCGAAAACTCCTCACGAGGAGCACCCGCTGCCCTCAGGCAGACGCTGACATCATTAACAGAAGCCCCCACAATGTCTGTCTCATCGAGCTTTGTGTGCATTCAGCAAATGTTTCAAAGTTACACGATGATTCAGCAAAAATTCTAATTGACACTATCTTCCCTTTATTTCAAATACAGCTGGGGTAACAATCAGTCGAGACACACTTACCAACTGAAGTCCCTTTCTTTAGTTTTGCACCGTAGCTACAAGGCCTTTATACACTTATTCCCCACCAGTTATCATCACCTACAGCTATAGACATGAAAGAGGGAATTTCTAAGGAATCTCAGACTTGTTAATGTGGTTTCCGACACTGTATGACTCACTGTTATCTATATAAGGGAAAAAGGTAGAGACAAAATTCATAATGGCTGCTCCTGGTTTTATCTACACATTGTAGCTGTGTCCATTTTCATAAATAACAGAATGGCCGAACCAGCCAGCACAAGGTGTACTGCACCGAATTAGCATTGGTGGTTGGGCATGAAAGAGAGCGAACAAGGAGAGAAACGAAAGCAGGAAAGAGAGTGCCACAAGAAAACAGCACTCTCAAGAGAGCACACACGCACCGAAAGAACAGTCTCATTTTTCACAGAAACTTAGCACTGGCAATGGGCATTTAACTAGTTTTACTATTTGAACGTCCACATTTCTAAAGGGTCCATGTCATGGAAAACCGAATGTTCCTTTTTCAAAATAAAACACTTCAGCGCATAAACAATGTTTCAAATTGTGCCATTCAGTCCTCAGTCCATGCAGTCCATTTATGGAAATTAAGCAGCAAAAACAGCCTGTTCGAAATTTCTATAAATCCACTTATTCAGCCAACAGTAGTTCATGCTGAAATCATAAGGAGTTTTTCAGCCAAGACTCCTTTTTGAATGAGGTCAAAGGTTAAGCATATCAGTTTTGAAGGATAGTAACAAAAATGCCTGTTTAATTTTAAGGGATAAAGAGAGACTGGAAAATGGTCATGTAGAAATGGATTATGATTGTTCTTGGTACAGAACCCCATATAAACATCACAAATAGACCTCGGGGTAAAACATAAAACGCAAGAAAATATAATATATGGGCCTTTTAAATGAATAATAAGCGATTGTCATTACCATTCTTAATGAAAAATAAGTGAATGTTGTTATGAAATACCATGAACTCAGTGAGAGCTCTAAAAGGTTCGGAAAACACACTAACAATAATACAATAATAAACATGCCGTGTGGGTTTTATTTTACTGTTTAATGAACGAACATACATTTTTCTACACACAAAGCGTCAAGCTAACAGTGGTAATGGGCCTAAAAGCGCACTCCTTATAAGAAAGCTTGTAGAGGTCATGAAGGACAGAGAGAGGGAGAGAGAGAGAGAGAGGGAGAGAGAGAGAGAGAGAGAGAGAGAAAGGGACGTTAGACTATAGATATGAAAACAGTGGAGTGAACAGAGCTGAATAATAGATGGAATGTGAGCACTTAAGCTCGAAAATAGAATGAGCAGAGAGTCCTCACAGTAACTAGTCAGGCAGAATACACACACATACACACACAAACGCATGCTTTTACTCGCCAAATAAGTGAGATATTACAGACGGGCCCATTCCCACACAGGGCAAGTATGAGGGGCAGTGCAGTGTTTGTGTGTGTGTGTGTGTGTGTTATTTAGTGTGGCTCTCACTAACCACGAATGTACTACACCATACAAACAACACTAACGGTGTGAGTGGACATATACATGTCTCTCTCTCTCCCTCTCTCCCTCTCTCTCCTCTGCTGTACTGCGATATGGTTATATGCAGTGTGCTCTGAACCTCACTCTCGTGTGCCCAGCGGCCGATAAGCTGCGCAAACATCAGCCAGCAGCTCAGCACTCGGCCTGCTGTCCGCTCCAATCCGGCCTGTTTACCGCTCCTTATCTGGAGCGGCCAGTGTTCCGCTGCCATTGACTCCCATCACACATCGCTGCCCTCGCTTTAGAAAGCGCCAGACGCACTGTAATATACAGCTTTAATCTGCGAGAGGACAACCGGTGGGCCTCCCCTAAACGGCTTCATTTCAGCCGCTTCACACACTGTATTTTGTGTGACTCAAACACTGACACGACGAAGAGGGTTTTGTCATCAAAGCAAATTCCTGATCTCAGAATGTGTGCGAGTTTTGAAGAGTCTGTTAAAAGCATAGGCAGGAAATATTACTTTTTTGTCGCCAGTCAGCATTTCAAGGCTTGTCTGTGTGTTCGAAATCCTTATAATACGTAGCTTTTATTTCCGTACACGCAAATGCATCGGGAACACTGCACATTCCAAAATCAAAACATGAGGAAAAATGGATCAAATTTGTGTCGCTTCTTCACAGAAAGTGAAGAAAAAGGAATATTAGGCTGTGCATTCTTTTCTTACAAACTCAAACATTGTGATGTCAGACTGCTGTCAGACTGCTGGTATTTTAAACACAGCTGTATAGTATACATGGGTGGAGGTACAAGGGCTGTTTCTAATGACGTGGGCAGTTAAGAAAATTATGAGGTGATTATGAAAATAAAAATGATAGGTGTTTCTAGTAAAGTGGCTACTGAGTAGCAGTACTAGGTGTGTGTTACTGAGCTGGAAGACAAGGGCTGTTTGTAATAAAGAGAAAGTTTCACAAAATTCTCAGTCCAGAAAAACAGAGCATCCAGAAACTCATGTCACAGGTTAATCTTATGATAACAGACCACGCATGCAGTACACTCAAAAGCATCTATCCTTGGACCTCAGATTTCCTGACAGATTTATGTCACCAGCGAACAATCCAACAAACGGAAACGGAAACACAAAACAAATACAAAGCGACGAATGAAACAGTCATGTAGATGAACTGTTGCTGCAAATTCAACTACTTCGATACATTTTCATTCATAACAGTCATAAAAATGTATGAAGTGCTTAATAAAACATATTACAGTGATCTGTGGTGCAATATCAGCCACTTCTGCTTCATGAAGAGAAAGCCATATGGCATTACACTGGATTAGGATTAAATCCTCTATAAACATCCAATTCAGAATATATCTAGTAGCAATTAGCAGTTGGATGCAAATAAAAAAACAATGAATGTTAAACAATAAACAAAACAGCATCCTAGAAGTTACATAGAAATACAAACACACACTCACGCGCGCGCACATACACACACACACACACACACACACATCCTGTGTTCAGCGTCTGTGTGACTGAAGCATCTATAATGATTCACTTACAGCAAACACAGCTGAGCATCGGGAAAGGCTAATCTAATACTACAACACACAGCTAATCCTGTGTGCGTGTGTGTGTGTGTGTGAGAGACAGAGAGAGAGAGAGAGAGAGAGAGAAAGGGAGAGAGAGTCAGTCTCCCTGTGTGAGACGCTGTAGGCATGTCTAACGGGCCCTGGCATTCTACTTGACATATGGAGCTCTCTAGAGGCACACACTCGTGGCTATTCCAACTTTCTGTATCACTGCTAGATGGCCTTTTACTGTGCAATGCTTTCTGTTGCTCTCTCTCTCTCTCTCTCTCTCTTTCTCCCCTTATGACGCAACTGTGAGACTGTGCGAAATACACCAACATCCAATATCCAGCTGCATCCCCTAGCAATGTTTGTAGGGGCAGGGAAAATAATCTTTTTCCAAATGTAGTTTCGTCTCAGTGTTTTTTAAACAGGCTCTGTGTTGTCACATTATGCCATCTGTTATCTTAATTGTGTTTTTGCTTAGGACTCCCACATTCACACGATACCACATACGCTGGGAGAGTGAGGGCTAGAACGTTCCTTCGAGTCATGTGAAGCACCACTACATCAAACTGCTGCTTATGCAGCACCACTGGACAGCTCAACATACTAACTGCCCAACAGTCTATCATGCTTAATGTGCTGACTAACAGAGGAGAAACAGAGGGAAGGCAGTGGTCTCTTGGATGCCACAGATGGCTGTGGCATCACCAGGGTGGGAACTCACTCCCTACCAATGATAGGCCCAATACTTAGACGTTGCACCACTCAAGAGCCCAGTCAACCATTGTCTTGTGAGTGCCTTGTGATATTGTGTGAAATATACCAGCATCCAGTATCCAACTGCACCCCCTAGTAATTGCATCACTTTTTGTTGCAGCATGAAAAATAATTGCTTCACAAAACATCATAGTGTGATTTTTATACAGGCTCTGCATTTCCCCTACTCTTGTCAATCCAGCTTTTATATTTGTGTTTTGCTCTGAATGCCAGTACAGTGGTCCCCCGCATAACGAATGCAATCTGTTCCAGCGGCGCGTTCGTTATGCGGGGAGTTCGTTGTGCGAAACGCAGTTTCCTTCTATGGGACTTCTATGGGAAATCGTGTAATCCGTTCCAAAAATGAAGGCACAGCACTGTTAAGGGGGGGGGGAAACTCGTCAAACATTCAACAAAGCCGGGAATGATGTTAGGTTTTTTTCTTGGGGTTCACACTTCACAGAAA
>JBBPCZ010000042.1:33996180-34007385 GCA_037974445.1 Brycinus macrolepidotus
CACACACACACACACACACACACACACACACACACACACACACACACACACACACACACACACACACACAAACAAAAGCTCGCCCAAAACAAGTGCTTCGTGTTCCTCTGCTTCTCTCAGGTCCTGACCATGCTGACTGATGACTGGAGAAATGTGCTCCTAGTCTCATCTCTATCGAAGCGCCGGGTCACTGCTGTTATATTGGGGTCAGGTCGAAGTCATCGTTGACCTCCACAAGAGGGATGTAGAACTCAGGAATCTCGAAGATGCTGGTTGATTTGTAAGTGGCCGGATCCAGCTCCTGGAGCTTCAGCTGCCACTCCAAACGCTGAACTGCATTAAGAGCTGCTGCCTCATGTTGCTGCCTCATCAGGAGACACGTCTGAGACAGAAAGAGCAAAAGGAGAAGAGCAGAGTTAGTAACAGAAAACGGAATTTAAGGTCTAACCAATGAGCAATATGGCAACTATTTATCTGTCTATGGGCTGGCTGCAATATTAATGACTGGGACAATCAAAATGTGTTTAACTGTATAGAAATTATTTTGCTGTATTCCTAAGAAAGCCAATAATGCGATTATATTATAAATGTAATCATACTGCCCAGTGGACACTAAAAACACAATGACATGGCCATTAAAAAAACTGCACTGTTTTTGCTCATGCATGTTACCTTTAACTTGTCAAACTTATCATCAACATCCTGAAGCCAAGACATGAATTGTCTTGCATTAAAGCGATCCCTTACTGAGGTCTTCCCATCATCACCCTGTCATGCAACAGAATAATACATATTAGCATGAAGCAAACATGATTATCACTTAACAAATGTGTCATTTTCCTTCTGACTTAGTAAAGCTTTGCAGGGACCTTCTGAAACAACACAATTTAAGCCAAATTATGATAATGAAGAATGATTTACAGTTACAGCAGACAGAAATGCACTCTACAGTAACATTTTCAATATAATATTTTTAAAATAGCCTAGCATAGCTCGCAGAGGCATTTCAGCTGCTGGCTTCGGTTACAAAAACTAAAAATCCCGTCATTCAAGCAGACATAGTAAATGAATTACCTGTACATCCTGGGGCATGTTATATACTTCCGCATCCAACAAGACTGTGCAGGCACTAAAAGGGAGCGTCTGATTGGCTAATGTTCTTGCAGCACGGTAATGGACACGCAAGACTTCTTGCTCATTGGACACGATCAGCTTCTCCTGAAAGGTGGATATCATCTGTTATTGCTAACTGTAAGAATGAGCTTGTTAGCCCTTCTCCCAGTGGAGGGGCCGAAAGAAAGATTTTTGGAAGGACTGCAATTTTGTGTTGCCGAAATCTAGCCAATGAGGAGCACATCATATTATTTCTTCCTTACCCTGACACAACTGACTCAGTGCTTGTTAACTGATGAGCTGAAAAAAGTGTCACAGTGTTTTCTTTGCTAAGTGGAGTGCTAGAACCGATGAACATGGAAGACTGCTTACTCTGAGACGGGAAAAAAAAACGTAGCCAAGCCACTTACCCTCTCAATGCTGTGCTGTAAACGCAGTTTCATGCGCACTACCTCCTGCTGTTTGAACATCTCTTTTAGCGGCTCAGGCAAAGAGGGTGGTGGAGTTATCTAAGAAAGCAATTGAAAAAAAAATACAATTGTATATATATATATATATAAATTGGGACGTTGCTCAGTCTGTTTTTTTTTTTTTTGTTCGATGACAGAAGAGACAGAAGTTAACTCACCGTTGGAATACAGAGTTTGCTGAGGGGGTTCCCATCAAGCAGGTAGGACCCGTTGAACGTGACGTATTCATCATAGTACTGTGGTGCTTGAGGGATGACACTACACAGCACCTTCCTCTTCTCCTCAATCTTCTTGCGGATGTGCAAGTACTCGTAGTACGGGTTTGCCCTTTCTGTCTGGTAGGGCTGAATTTCTTCAAGCTTAAGTGAGTCTACAATTGCTGCCAAAGACTGCTGGGTTTTCTCTTTGATTTGTTGAGCTGAGAGGTTCGCCTGGGTTTGAGGGGAAACTCTTGGCATCTTTCGTTTCCTTGGATGGGTCACCTGTGCGTCGACTTCATCCTCCAGAAGTCTGATTTTAGCCCTGGCCCCAGATGGATCGCTATCTCTGTCCGCTACAGATAACGGGGAAGAGCTTCCAGAGGCTGCTCCACTTGGTAGCTCTGCTTGAGGATCAGGCTGAACTCCACTACAGCTCTGAGTTTGATCCCCGTCTAATGGAGTGCCTGGTTTTAAAGGTTTCTCCTCAGTGGCAGGAAGGTCTGTCATCTCTACATCTACATCTTGCTTAGGCTCTGGAAGAGGCTGGGCCTGAGGCCTATCCTCAGTAGACATTTCATTTTCTACTTTTGTTTCACCAATTCTACTCTCTGGACCCTCCTCAGACACTTCCATGGGCTCCTCAGCCACCTGTTCAGGACTAGCACTGCAGGACACATTTGTAGGTAAAGGCACAGGCAAACCATGTTCATTTTTCTCCAACTGAGCATCACCTGTGTCCAAATGCTCTTTGGAAAGTCTCGATTTACAATCCTCTTGTGAATTAAAATCAGTCTTTTCTTTAGCCTCTTGGGAATCTCTGACCGTGCTAGCTGCTTTAGAAGACTCCTCAGGACAGACTGTATGTGAAGTAGTGGATGGAGCTGGGCTGCTTGTCCAATCCATTCGGACACCCCCAGATATGTTCTCATCACTTTTGTCCTCCGTTTTGTTATCAGCAACTACTGATGGACTCCTCTCTCTTTGCTCTGGTCTCAAATCCATATCTGCTCCTACTGCTTGATCGTTGTTAGGCTCCAAGACAGCATCCCACTGCAGACCACCCGAATGCGTAGGAGTCTTAATGTTGAAGCAGTGCTGTGGCTGTGATGACAGAGGTGATGCAACTTGGGACACAGGGGCTAACAATAAATCTTTATTTGGGCCTTCTGTCCTGTCTGTATCTGAGCTATCAAGCTGTGCCTGTCCACTTTGCTCTGGCAGAGCGTCAGTGGTGTTAGGTTTACTGAACTCTACCGTAGTTGGCAACAAACTGCTGGATTGTGGCAGGCTAGATGGCTGAACTGGGAGGTCTTTTGTGGAAGAATCTTGAAAGTGAGTTACACTTCCAAACTGACTGTTCAAAGTGCTACCTTCATCCTCAACGCTGGCAGAATGTTCAGCTTCCGGTGTAGCACTAGGGAGATGTACTGAGGACGAGCTTTGGCTCTCCTGTACGTGTGCTGCACTGGCCTCAACCGGGTGGACTTTACCCTGGTCATCAACAGAATATGGTATTTCACCAACTCTTTGAGATTCCTCGATTGGTCTGTCCGCTTCAACTGCTGCAGACTTGGCATCTTCATCTAGTATAGCTCTTAAGTACGGAGATGCATTTTTACTTGACAGTGGTGTTCGATTGCAAAGAGAGGCATCAGGAAGACTATTAACATCTTTATCATGAACAACAGGTGACCTGGAGGACTGAAGTATGAGGGAAGACTGCAGAAAAGGTGGCTGGGAATCAGACGCATCTAGATTGAGATCTGAATCATATTCAGTGGGCCTCGGTGTTAGCATGGTAGCCTGGCAGGAATCCTCTGAACTGGCGACCGATACCATGGACACTGATCTTGACATGACGCCAGATCGTTCACTATCTTGCCTTGGAGACCGACTGAGGCTGTTTTCAAGTACTGGACAAGTCTTTCCGAAACATGAGAGATTTTTAGCGTCTAGTGAAAGCGTTCTTCCGCTGGTGGCATCTTTTAGAGTCTTTTCCCGACCATAAGCTTCCGGAGTCTCTGAGCTCTTTGAGCGCAAGAGCTCCTTGTTTGTACACAGATCATTGGATAAAGAGGGTGTCTTTGTTTTATCTTTGATTTTCTGCTTTCCAGAGTCAGTCCCTGGTCGCTGTTTTAGCCTTTCTCTCTCCTTCTGCTTGATCTTTTCCAAATGTTTCTTGTGCCACTGCTCAATCTCCTGGTCCTTGAGGCTAAGCATGCGTTCAAAGCTAGTCTGCATAAGGTCATCATTGACCAACCTCTTCTCTTTGGGACGAATATCCTTTTGCGCAGGTGAAGCTTTGGATTTAGACCGATCACACTCAGACTCAGCAGGCCTTGTTTTACTAAGTTTGCTATCCCTGTTCTGCTGAGATCTGTCTTTATCCTTATCTTTATCCTTGTGCCGGTCACGATCCCGATGCCGATCAGAATCTCGATCCCGGTCCCGTTTGTCTTTGTCGGGGGTTTTCATAACATCATCTTTTAATTTTGAAGTTACTGTTTTATTGCTTTCAGACATGTATCCCTTTTTCTCTTCCAAAAGAAGTTTGAGATTAGAATTTGACATGGAAGAAGGAGTGGCTTCTTTTGACTTCTCTTTTTTTCTCTTTTCAAAATCTTTATCCTTTTCTTTAATTCGATCAGTTTTTCCGTGATCACAGAGTTTCTCAGGAGCTTTTCCTTTCTTTTCAGAGGTTGTTTTATCTTTTTCTTTGTCCCGGTGTTCATTAGTAGAATGTTCTTTTTCCTGCCGATCTTTTTCATTTCTTCTTTCAAGTTTGTCCTTGCTCTTCTTGTTTTCATCATGCTTTTTTATTACAGGCACAACTTTAAGTTTATCACTCTCTTTGTGGCTCTTATCACCAGGCAAATGGGAAGTGCTTGTTAACTTTTCCCTCTCTTTCCATCGATCTGTTGCATTGGTTGAGTTGTGAAGGTCAGATTTATCTGGTAAATGCTCCAATTTGATCTTCTTTTCTTTGTCGGGGTGTTTCTTGTCAGCTTTCTCAGATTCTTTATCCTTTGTGGGAAGCCGTTTATCACTTTTCTCTCGAGTACTCTTCTCTGTGGTATCCACCTGATTTTGATCAACCACATTTCCACCAATAGGCTTGTCTTCTGCCTCCTCTTTCACACCAGCACTGGGAAGCAAGTCATCAGCTTTCTGCACCAAGCTGAGAACTTCCACCCGGTCATCATTTTCCACCCCTCTTCCATCCTTTCCCCTTTCTTCTTTGTAGGTCATCTCTTTCTTTTCTTTTTTTATGAATTTGTCTTTCTCTCGTTCATCTTTTGCTTTCCTCTCCTTACCATTGTTGCTAATGGAATGCTTGTCTTTTGATGTGCTCTTTTCTTCTTTAACTGGTGATGAGTCAAGGGACTTCTGAGGAGAGCAGCTATCTGGTGTCTCACATTTCACACCCATGTCCTCACTCTCATCACTTTTGAAGAAATTCTCCTTCCAAAATTCCCGATCAAACTCCATGTTCCGATGTCCATCTTTTCGTAATTCTTTCTGCCGATGGCGATTCCTCTCAGCCTCATACTCCTTTCGGCACTTGTCCTTCTCCTTATGTTTCAGCTTATGCTTTTTCGCGACCTTGCTGTCTTTGTCAACCTTCCTGAAGGCACCTTCGGAGCCATCCATACTGTTGCTTAGGCTGGCATCTTTGAAAGGACTGGAGCTTCCATCATCTACATCCAAGTTGAGATCCTTATGGTGATGTTTGCTTTTTTCTTTGTGCTTACAGCCCTTACTGCTGGGACCTTCTGTGCAATAGTCAGAATCTGTGTAGTGGTTGTACTTGACTCCATCTATTGGGCAGGACCCATCTACAGTGGAGACACAGGTCTTTGTATTTTCCTGTTTTAATGGAGTTGTCTGCTTGTCAGTTTGGCTATGATTCAGTTTTGGGGACTTCACTGCAGACAAGTGAAAGAGGTGCACTGATGAATCATCCTTTGGGCTAAAGGACATTTTGAAGGAGTCCTCCTCTCGAACGCTCTTGTCAGAGTTGTCAGACACTGTTGCTGTGGAAAACAGAAGAGACTTGCTGTTCTCTTTTCCATCCTCTCGAACCTCCTGGTTCTCCTTGTTTTTGCTCTGGCTCTTGCTCTTCTTCTTATTCACCTTGCCTTTTTCTTTTTGCTCAGCTGTTGTAAGGTTTAAGCTTTCTTTTTTAGTCCTAGACTCTGTTTTATGAGCATCATTGCCAACTGATCTAGTAGGTGAACATTTTCTCTCAGACAGCATCTCTGTTGTTTCATCACCGGAACTGTCAGAGCTGCAGTAGAGGACTCTGGATGATTTTGACTTCTTCGACTTGCATGATGTCGTCTGCTCGCTCTTGTTGGACTGCTTAGATGTGTAATGATTTTGCTCTTTGTCCTCTTTTTCCCTCTGACGCAGTTCTCGTCTCAGGATATGCCTGTCGTTTAGCGCCTTGCTTAAGTCCTCTTCTTCCTCCTCGTCTTTGAACTCATACTCATCCACACCTGAAACGGAAGACGAGGCCTTCACTGTGGTCGATTTGCTCTCAGATTCCTTTTCAGCATCAGAGTACTCCATGTTTTCATCTACACTTGAAGGGTTCACAGATGGTGGATCCTCAGATTCTGTAACATACAGCACAGAGCAAAAAAAAATTAATCAAATATTCTACTGAAGTCTAAAGACAATGGAAACAGAAGACACACAATTTTATGTAAATCCTATGTAAAACATGCATTAACATGACACACAGACAATGAACAATGAACAGAGACAGATAGACATAAATAAGTTACAAGATCTTGTACCTGAAGAGCTGTCCTCTGGGTCAGATAATGGAATCTCCCCCTTCAGTAGCTGTTCCACCTCCTGTGAATCTGCAACATCCACTGGCCGCTCACCTCTCTTGTTTGCCTGGAAGGCATTTCCTCCATGCCGCAACAATAGCTTCACAATCTGCAATTGAGTGGCAACAGTCAGTTGGAACAAGAACTGATGAGAATTCAGTAAGCTGAAAATAGCAAGAAGTCACTCTAATTTTGATGTTTGTTAGAGTTGTGAATTATGTGCAAAGAATTTAAACTGTGGATATTACAATGTGTAAATGTAAAGACGTAAAAGCCTTGATTGTCATCACTTCTCAAATTATAAAAAGTCCCTGAAATTCTCCTGCACTATTTCTTATGCCCTTGCACTTGATTTATGATGGCCCGGTGATCCAAAACTGGGAATTGTGAAACAGTATGGTTAAAAAAACAAACAAAAAAAAAAAAACTCACGTCTTTGTGCCCACTGCTGGAGGCATCATGAAGAGGAGTGTCATCATCCAAGCCCTGCGTATTCACTTCTGCTCCTGCATTAATCAGAACCTTTGCTACGTCATAATAACCAAGGTTGCAGGCTTCATGTAGAGGTGTCCAACCTGCAAGAACAAAGTCAACAATATTAGAGAACCACTGGTTAATGAAAGTTACTCTTGAGGTTTAAAGAACTGACTGCATTCTTACAACTGCAGTAAGTAATGAGCTGTTGCACAATTGTTACCCGTTAAACTCCACTGTCACAATTCAGCCTGTCTTACCTGCAAAATCTTTGACGCTTACGTCTGCTCCAAGCCCAATCAGCTCCTTGACTTGCTTGACATCACCTCTAATGGCAGCCATGTGCAGAGATGTCTCTCCTCGCTCATTCCTCTTGTTCACCTTGTCTTTCTGTCGTGATGAACTAGCAGGGATCTTTTTCTGTGCCGCTGGAGTCTGAGATGGGTGGCTCGGTGTGGAGTCTGAAAACAAAATGACAAAACAAAACAAAACACACACACACAAAAAAAAGTGGGATCAAAGTCAATTACGATTACTCATTTGTGCAGCCAAACCCTGACTGGCCAACAAATGCACTGCCAATTTAATGCATTTTATGGTACTTTCAGTACTGGAGATACAGGAATGCAGAATTTACATGATTAAGTACATAATAAGTGATAATTTAGCCGATGAATGTGAATGTGTGTTACGGCGGTCAAAACAAATTGTGCATAACTACTTCAATGATGTACATCGAAGTGCCTCTGAAAGAGAAGCGTAAAGTCTCATTGTGGGTCCAGTTTTGGGTGGGAAAAATTAAGTTAGGGTAGTAATGGTAGGGTGGTATCTTAAAGACTTCTTGGAATCTGCAAAAAGAGGAACTTGAGCAAATAAGCAGATACGAGAGGAAATCCCCGAGGTGAAAGCAAGTTCAAAAGAAAAAGAACATGACACAAGGCTCAATAAAGCAGATTATGTGAAATTAGCATAAATGAACAACAGTTAATGTCAAGTGGTTATGCCCTCTTACCCGGACTGTTGTCTCTCGCCGTCATCTGCATCAGAAGTGCCATCTGCTTGCGCTCAGACAGTGGGTAGCCGAACAAAATATTCATAGGAGTGGACTTCTTACCGCCAGACTCCTTCTTTACCTTCTTTTTATCAGGACCATCTTTATCTGCATAAAGAGAAGACCACCAACGCAAACATGAATGCCACAGTCCCAGTTGTCTTTACGTGAATACTTCACTTTTCAATGGTTCTCCCTTCTAATACGCAGCAAGACAACTAGCGGCGAAAACAAACAGTAAAGAATACTGCTGTTAGCCTGTCAAGACACATGCATTATCCAGCTATTCCTGCCCTCTGGGGTTTGTGTGCACTATTTAACATGCATGCAGCATATAAAACCTGCACGTATGTGTTCGTGTCCAGCAACTGTCAGCTACTTTCATAGCAAAGGGAGAAAAAAAAAAAAAAAAAAAGAGAGAGATCTGGGAACAAATTCTGTACACCATATTCAGTAACAAGATGATGAGGTAGTATTTGTTTTCCCCCCTTTGAATGACACAAAGATCTAGTGGAAAGAAAGGTCATATGATAGGAGTTAGTGCATTCTGAGGCAACTGTTTTCAGCCAGCATTTTAATGCGTAAATACAAAATAATCAGACATCAAGAGGTAGAAGCGAGTGTGTCTGTGGCAGAGCGTGTGTTTGGGTTCATCTGAGGCTGACGTACATCGACTGTGTCCATGCTTGCTGACTAAGCGTACTGCAAAACGGCACGAGATTCCCCGCCGATCGTTTTTGTCGCCTTTCTGCGACACGGCAGGGCTTAAGTGCGGCGAGTTTAGCAGAGGCTGTTACCTGCGTATATCCTGCAGGGAGGAAGTAACCTCTCTCCCCACATTTCGCTCGACTGGCCGGGGTCAGAGTCATCTACAGTGCAGAAGCAGAGAGTTGGGGAGGAAGGAGAGGAGGAGAGGTGGAAAGGGGTAGAGGGGAGTGGGAGAGGAGAGCATTACATTACACTCACTCACTCTCCCCCTTGCTCAGATCATAAGCAGAAAATACACTGGGCTCAGGCACAGCATAGGACACAGAGGGCGCCATTGCTGAAATAAAAAAGCGGTGAGACCTTATCTCTTTCCCCTCCACGGATTATTTTGGCTCTCTCTTCCCTACATACAGCAAAAGAGACTCAAGACAGACCTCTGCCTGACTTATTATTAGAGCAATAATAATAAGAAAAAAAGAATAGCTTAAAAATATCAGAATAAATTAAAATCAGTTCAACTAAGAGACACTGCAAACCTTCAGGTAAATTAAACCTTGGCAATCAATGAGCTTTGTGAAAGGTTTTGTTTAATTTGACACAGTCTTGAGCTTTACACCCATATCCACAACCTTGCACATATATGTGTGTGTGCTAGTTGCATTGAGGGAGGTTACGACAGCCTTTGAACAGCTCACATATTTTCCTTTGATACCCCCGTGAAAAGAAACCCGAGAAGCAGTGGCATTACAGTTTCAACATATCATGACATTAAATACCACACTTATGCAAAATGACTACTTCTGTTGCAATTCCTTCCTCTCTCATTCTCACATCTGAATCGTATTTCCCAGTCCTTCATATGAATTTGAAGACGTAAGCCGAACTGTTATATAACTCTGGGGGGGAAAATAAATAAATAACACTGGTACAGTCTGTTCGTCAAGCAAGTTCCAGAACTGACCACAAGGGGTGGTGTTGAGAAACAGAGATGGTCCTGGAATTTTCTGCTGGAACTGACCTGTGTCTGAGTCCCGTTCTTCATTCCGGGGCGGGCTGACGGTGAAGGAGAGCTTGCGCTTCATGGAAGACTTGGCCTTCCCCTCTTTCCCCATAGTCTCACTCCGATCCAGCTTCGGAGTTTTGGTGAACGGGGAGATTTTATCTTTACTCTTTTGGGAAAAAAGAAAATGGTGATTAAGTCTTAATATCAAAAGCTGCAACATGTTTATATGTTCAGCAATTTGACTAAGTTCAAAGTAATGAAATGACTTATCCTATCCATACAACATTGATGAGTTGTTCTCAGGCCAGATCAACCAAAACATAGCTTAGTTACAATGACTGACTGATTTTTAATACAAAATGATTCCTGTGGCTGCATCACCTTCTTCCCAGCTGCCTTTTCCACCATGGCTCCATCTCGGTCGGTGCCCGGCTTGGCCATGGTGCAGCTTCTGACTAGCTGTGGGAGCTACTGCTCACAGGGCTCATCATGGGCCTGTAAAGAAAAATGTCTAGATTAGATTCAACACATGCCACTCACAGTTGCTCGGACATGTCTATCAAAGTCCAAACATGGCTCTTTGTCCTGAATTATCATTTGTTACCAAACATTTCACAGGGAGACACAGTGTAAACAAGCATTCTGGTCTTCAGTGCTGATGACACACTGACACTGAGTTCTGACAGCTGAATTTTTCATCTGTACTTTTGCTGCGCATACATCAGGTCACTCTATAACAGGTGTTTTCCCACATTACATCTACACGCACGCACGCAGTACTGTGCAAAGGTCTTCTTAGACACCTATGAAAATTGTTTAAAGCCATTTTTTCTCAGTGTGCGATAAAGTGTATTTCTGCTAGCAATGTTAAAATTACAATAAATGCAAACAAACAAGAAAGCAGTAAAAAGTATCAAGATTTGTTTTGTCTATAAAAAAGTAGTTGATATTTTGTGAGCTGTTAAGGAGAACACACGTTCAGTTCCAGATTTCTCCTCAGTTCCTCCAGCTGTTGTTTGGATTTGTAAAACTCCATCAGCAGCTCCTGATTTAATTTAATGAAATATGTGTTCTTTGTAGAACACATACTGACTGAGACTGACCGGGTCAAACCAGGTTTCTGGTGGAAACTACAAGTAATCACTATTTACTGTATAATGTTATTTGTATTTACTCTTTTTGTTTAATTTAGTATAGTTAGTAATATTAAGGTGGAAAACTCACTGCTCATCTGAAAAGTTTTTAAATATTTTCCCAAATGCCCAAAACTACATACATACATACATACATACATACATACATACATACACATACACACACACACACACACACACACACACACACA
>JBBPCZ010000042.1:34025095-34035504 GCA_037974445.1 Brycinus macrolepidotus
GAAAGGTTTTAAGATTTTGAACTTCAACATATTCCATTAACAGAGAAATTCGAAAAGGAAAAGTGTTGCCATATGGTAAAATGTAAAAAAAAAAAAAAAAAAAAAAAAGACAAAAACAAACAAAATGTTAACTGTTAGACATCCATGTCACCTCTCCTCACACACAAAAAAACTGCATCACTTTTCACCTGGCCATTAAAGCTAAAAGAGCAGAGATGCCTGAAATGACACCTTTAGTGGCACTTTAAATGATCAGATGTCAAAATAATGCTCAGTGCAACATTTACAATAAGAGGTTAATTATCTGAGCAGACTATGGGTGAAGCTAAAACTGAAGCTCAGAGCCTCAATCCTGGGTGAGCTGGGGAAGTGGACGAAGAGGGGACCACCGGTTGCTGCCGTTGTTAACTGAAATCCTTACACATGACCAGAGAATATTAACAGTGTTGCTAACTACTGAATATTTATTGAACTGAACTAAACAAAATGTTTCAAGGGTTCAAATCTAACATTTTCTTTTCTTTTTTTTTTTTTTATTTCTGACATTTGTGGTTTTATGAACAGTTACAATTCATTTACCAGTCTCTCCTTATCTCTAAGAAATATACTAGACTGATAAATGCAAATCATTTGTGTTCCAGTTGGCTGCCCTATATTGTGTAATCCAGACTAAATCACTTGTTATAACTTACACGTGAATGAGGAGGGCTACACTGCAGTAAGCTGAACAGGCAGGTATATGCAAATGTGTTGGTTTTGTGATGTCACAAAAACAAAGAATTTTAAATAGTCTGTTTTTGCAGCTTAGTTTCCATCTATGAATTGTATAGACTGGGGAGTAAATTATACATTTTGAAACTGACAGCATTTACATATTAGATTTACCGCAGTACATGATGAGTTATTTAAAACTATGGTTATATTTTAATTTTAAGGTTGATATGGAGAAAGAAATGGACAGCTTCCACAAAAAGATAATTAAAGTGTTGCTGAAGGACCTTTACTGGGTTATAACGATACTTTTAGAAGGAGTCAAGATGTGATCCAAAATTTGCTTCGAATTTTGGGCAAAAACAAATGAGACGGAAACATTAGTGAACTTACCAATTATATAAAATCACAAATATAATTATTGCTATAAAATATACCCATTATCATTTTAGACAAAACCAAATACATGTGTGCATATATTCATAATTTTAAAACAATGTCACAACCAAGGGGTTTAAAGTTGTAATAATAAAGTGAGTTGTAATAATAAATGTAATAATGTGTGTATATACATAATCTCATGTTCTCTTGTCAGTCAACAATTTATAAACATCCAGTAATGCTATGAACTCGTTAGCAGTGAGGCTCACGTTTTACAACAGTCAGCTGCTGAAAACAAAAACAAGCTCAGGTCAGGAGCAGTTCACGAGCGGAGCTGCCGCTCAGAGCAGAGCACATGGTTGTCAACCAATTCAGAACAGACAGCAGCCGTTACAACCAAAGAACCTCGTTTAAAAAAAAAAAAAAACTCTGGACAACAACAGCCAGCCGAGTACATTGTGCAATCAGCAGGCTCCACCCTCCTCACACACACACACACACACAGACACACTGTGCATGTGTGCGTGAGTGCGTGCATGGAGGGTTGGTTCACATACTTCACTGTTTAACTGCTCTCACACAAACACACACACAGGCTTTAAGCTATTATGAAGACTTTCGTTTTCACATCCTCTGTGAAACCAGTTTGCCAGAACCGACAGTTTAGAGGGCACGCATTTACACTGCTGCAATTTCAACACACTAGAAAAATGACACTGTGCTTCCCTGCACATTATGTGGGAAAGTATTCCAAATGAAAGCTATTTCAGGTTAAAACTAATGTTTTACATCTACAGATCATGCAATATTGTGTTTGAGAAGCCTGTAGACGCCTTACATATGAACACCAAGCTGTCTAATTTTCAAAATATCAGGACTGAAGATATTCCACACAGTTCTAGTTCCAAAGACTTGTCGGGGCCCGCAACAATGTAAGGAAAAAACAGATGGAAGTTGACTGTCTCTGAATATCCAAACAAAACCTGCTCTTTTCCCATCCACTAGCAGCATTAAGCTAAAAATCTGAAACAGCCTACTGATCTCACTGAATATAGAGACGAATATGGTTAAAAATCATGAAAACTCAACATTTGTAAATGCTTAAAAGGTGGACTAATTGTACCATTATTAACAGTCTAAACACGGACTGCAGGTATTCTGACAATTCATGCTGCCTTGTCGAAAAATCTGTACCTGATAAGTATATTATACGTTTAAATAAGATTAATTTCATATTTTCACATACTGTGCAACTACTTACTAAAGAAGCGAACGACAAGATTTCCGAGGGGTTTTCTTTGTTGATCGAGGACAAGTAACAAACTGGCTAAAACAACGAAGATAACAAAGCGTTCACTTATTACCCTGGAGCAGTGACATACGCTCATATGCCCTTACGCTGTGCACTGAAGACAGCGTGTAGGTGCAAAAAAAGTACGTGTACAAGTCTAAAGTACCAATTAAAAGAGGTTTTAAGATATTACTCTCCAATGCAAGGTAGCACAGATTTATGGGCGTGGTAACAAATCCCAAGACTGTGGAACTGCACTTGTGCAGAAAGGCTCGGCAGCATGTATCGACACAACACCGGCCTCTGCTGAACTGGAGCAGGGACCACTATAAACGAGGCAGAGCTGTAGTGTTCCAGGACTAAACCACATCCACACTACAGAACAACCAAACAAGCAGAAAGCAGCACTCATATCAGGTCAAAAAACACCCTCCATTCACTATTCTTTATTACTGGAGTAACGAATCACGCAAGTAAAGCTTCTCTATGAATAATAACTCTAATAATCAACAGCAAACAATCAATAACAACTCCAATTATTCTAAATTATCATCTCCTATTCCAATTATTATGCTATCATCATCACTGTCACAATCATTATTAGTTATAATTAACATTTCTGGTAAAACAAACCATCAAGCAATTGGGAATTGTAGCCTTCAGGTCTTAGGCTTGAGTCATTGTACGTTGTAACAGGACATGACTACACTAGGTACTGATCACAGCAAAGTACATGTTTTATAAGTCATTTATGAATTTCTCTTCATGACTAAACCATAACTAAGGCACATTCATGCCACGTTTTGAGCTCCAGTGGAACAAACACTAAGAAACCAAAGTAAGGTTTAGCCTGTCTCTTTAAAAGTTACTCATTTTGACGGGCAGCGAACGCCACAGCCGTAGACGGCTCACCACATCAGCTGGCTACGGTGCGAGTAAGGGCCTACACATCATCCTGTCATCTTATAAACAGGCTCAAGAGTCTGACCTTTCAGGGGTGACGAAAGAAACCCGATATATTTAGTGGGGTTTTCCCAAGAAACTATGTTATTTTACAAGGAGGTCGCAAAAAAGAACATTCAAATGACTTCCAGCGTCACACAGAAGATGAGAGAAAACCATGGTCTTTTTTTAGCATCCCTCTTTTGGGGCAGATGTAAAGCTGTAGAGAAACTGTTTAAAACACTGAAAGGATGCAGGCTGGTCCCTACTTTGTATACAAAACAACTTATTTCCTCAGTTTTCTGAAGAATGAAGTAAAACATGATGCTGTCTGTTCCAACAGGCAGAAGAACATGCTCTGAGACCAGTTCTGTTCTTTCAAATCCTACTGTACATGTTACAGACAGCAGGTTCCCCTTTAAACCTTCATAGCTTTTAAATTACCTTTAAACTAAGGTAAAGGTTTTCGTGTTTTAAAAAAATGCTACAACAACTCAAAGTCTTTACTTCTACTAGGCCAAATATGTTTACATTTAGATTTTTAAGGGCAACAAATAATTGTACCGCTCCATATACCTTTTTATAAGAAAATGTATATGCATAATTGAGATTTTGGTTCACTGAAGTGAACATTAGAAACTCACAAACGGTGTTTATTATATAACTGACATAGCTCTGGGGTGGAGCTACAAGGAGAGTCCATGCAGTTTTTTATTTGTGATAAATACCTCTTATCTCTTCATACAAAAAGATACGTTACAATGTACAGATCACACTCGTGTTAAAGATTACGTTTTATTATTTTTAACTACAAAATATAAAAACCTTACCCTCGTGCTAAAACAGTATCCCCATTCTGCATTTTATACACATCTGAATGGTGGTAACATTAAAAACTCACTGTTTTTTTTTTTTACTGCAGTGTGTAAGTAAGTCAATCAGTTACAGCATTTCCACGGATCACGTTGGCTCCATTTCAAATCAAAATCCTCTAAATCCTGCCGGCACCTTCACGTCTCAAAAACATGGAAATAAGTGGGAGCGAGGGAAAATAAAAATGGCATCGAGCGCGAATATGGAGCGGAGCAAGAGGTCTCTCACGGGAATGGTTCTGAGCACAAAGGGCAATGTCTAATGGGTAAGAGGGTGAGTCAGTGTGCTCTTACGCATGCCTGTTTCTGTCTCTCCTCACCATGCGAACAGTCCCTGCTCACATGACGAGCACCATGGAAATGCTTATGCTCGCCACCCAACGACGCAGACCTACGCTTGATGAAACCATATGAATACCACCATGTTTACAACCGTAAATCAGACATGAGCAGTGGAGGCAAAACAAAAAACAGATGTTGTGCATGCAACGATCTGTGACATGCTAGTTGGTGCAGCCGTAATTTGACATCAGTGTTATAAATAAGTCATTCAGGTAACTGCAAATAGAGATATATTAGTCATATAGCTGTAATAGTTAAACCGAACATGATTTATTTATTGCATAATTAAGGTGTAATACCATTGAGATTTATTTTACTGATATGGTACTGGCATGATTATTACCTCAACATAATCTAGCCTATGTATTTCTTTAAAGGGTATTTGTAAACAAATAGGAATGTTCAATACAGCTTGTCTTTCTCCATAAAGAATACTAAGACATATCGCAGTCTAAAGGTTACATCCGGCTACAAAATGATTCACTATTCGCAGAAGAAATTAGTATTCGGATGAGTATTCTTGTTTTTATTTAACATATTTCAAGTGAATATACCCACTTTACACACACCCACACCCACGCACACTGTCTTTCAACAAAAAGGGAGTGTATTCATAAGCATACACAAAGGTAAGTTATAAATTAAATTGATAGGGGAAAGTATTCAGATACCACAAATTAATAACATTAGGACTTTTCTGCAAAGCCATTGTTGGCAATTACAGCTTCAAGACGCCTACGGTAAGATGCAACTGGCTTTTTGTGGCGTTGTGGTCCAATGTTTGGCCCTTTCTCCTTGGCAAATCGTCTGCAGTTCTCGGAGAACACAAAAGGTCCCTCTGTTGAACTCACAATTTCAAATTCTCCATTCATTTTCAATAGAATTCAAGTCAGGAGATTGGCTAGACCTTGCAATCATCTCTGCCTTTTTTTTAGAAACCAGCCTTGAGTTATTTTGGCTGTATGTTTGGAAATGTTCTTGTTGAAACATCTCTTCTCTCATTACTTGCCCAACAAGAAACATTTCTTTTATGACATGTAATGCCCCACTCTACTGAAAAGAAGCACCCTCCTATCATGATGTTCCCACCTTCATACTTCACTGTGGGTTTGGTGTTCCTTTTAATTCCAAATATGATGATGAATTACTGACAAAAAGTTCTGTTTTTGTTTTGTCTGACCAGAGTACATCGTTCCAAATAAGTTTAAATGCTCTCGTAATTATTTTAACTGCAATGCAGTTCACTACATATGGTTCTGTTGCTCCTGCTGTGTTCAGGTCATCCTGAAAATGTTCAAGTGACTGCTGGCTACTCTCTTACTTTCCTTATCATTAGTCTGAGAGAAATAAACTTTCCAGTATAATCAAACCAGTCATACTGACAGAGATGTTCACTGTCTTTGTAGCTTTCTCCACAAATATTTATTTTTTAACCTTTACATAAATATCTCAAAATAATATCTGAACACTTCCAAGCCCCCCAAATCATTTTGATTTTTTTAATGCGTTTATTCAGATGAATGTATACTATTTCCTCATGGTTAAATACCAAAGCATGTAGTGTGTAAATCTGAAGTGGATAAATGCACCGAAAGTATATTAAAAAGTGTCTCAAATCTTATGTCCCTTCACTATATGCCTAGTAATCCTGTTGCCTGTAAGTATTAGGTTAAATCAAGGAAACGGTGTATTAGCCTGAACAGGGACAGTAAAAATGCCTACAGAATATGAATGTAATGTTAAGAGGCTGATGCACTTAACTGAAGTGCTTTCAGCGTTGGAATAGAAAGAACACAATCTTGCAGGCTGCGTTTGCATTTCTGGATGCTACTGCGATTTACTATGATTTGTTTTATGGCAAATCCACTGTGTGGGCAACACACTGTAGAATTGATTCTAAGCTATTCCTGACTTGAGTAATGCTTTTCAAAGCCAGTCTACTATGCATATTGTAGCAAATAAACAGTCTTAAAATATTATGAATGGCAAGAAATAGGCCAGTACCAGACAGGCCACATAAACAAATGCCATCTCATCTAATTATGTTTTCTTTGAGGTTTTTGCTTTAATGACAGTGAATGGAAAAAGCTCTTACGCCAAACGTGGAAACACTTTCTAATACGGAGTCAGAATGAGAAACACGTACGTTAATGCAAAGGTTACGGCAGATAATACAACAAGTGAAAATGCACTATGCAGTAGCATGACCTAAAAAATAATTTATCAGTGTATGTAGGTATTTATACAATGTTTACATTGAGTTGCGCTCGCTCCTATTTTCCATCTCCTGTTTTGCTAAAAGCTGCACTGGTCTTGCCAACTTAGACCGTGCGAGCCCCACAGCCACCCCCCCCCCCCCACACTCATTTATCTATTGTAAACAAACCATAAGGACGATGAGCAATTTTACTGCAATCCAGCACTAGAAATGACAGCAAGCGTGTTCTCTTTTCTGAATCTGCTTTCTCCTTCTTGAAAATGAGGAAAACTGCACGAGTTCTCGTTTCGAGGGCTTGGACATGTGGCTAAATGCCTGAAAAAAGGGTCAGTGGAAAAACAACAGGAACCACAAGCTCTTGTTGGCCAGTGGCCCAGTGGAAAAGTGGGATCTTTGGATAATCCCTAATATGTCATTTTGCAAGTGTGTGAGCACAAGTCTAGAGTGGGCGTAAAGATTTACTTTGGGTTCCATAAAAAAAAAAATTTAAAATCACGTCAAGTCAAAGTCAAATATTTTGCCCAAAACATACAAAGTGTCAAAGCTGAAATACTGAGACAGTCCTGACAACATTAAGAGTTACAAATATTTTCACAAGCTAAACAGCTGCAACACTGTAACCTTAAATAAAATAATATTAAATAAGTACACACATAAATTAATTGAAATCAAATTGATAAAAAAAACCAAGGGGACGAGACAAAACGGTAAGAAACCTGAAGGCCTTATTAAAAGCTTAAACATTTTTAAGATGCCGGAATGGTGATGTTATAACTAAGATGTGCATAAATCTGTCCCATTTCCTAGGGTTTGATTTTAAATCAGCTCAAAATGGGACACAAAATAAAAGATGACCTGCCATTTCTGATGCAGGTAGTTTTTGTATACTGTCATGTTAAAAGGCACCAACATCATATTTGATTTTTACAGCTTGTAATTGGTGCCTCATAGTGTCTGTCTAAGTCTGATGGGTGTCAATGTAGTCCTAGTAAACAATGTAGTAGCGAGGTATGTCCTCAAAAACACAACACACTGGAGGAATATGAGAAAACGTAGGCATCAAGGCAAAAGCACGGGGTGCTGAAAGCAGCTGAAGACGCCTTGATATCGTCCTTTAGACAAAAGGCTTGTGTGCGAAGGACGGACCGTCGGTCACACCATGGAGAAAGCTTTGTGGCAACACACAAATTGCTGAGCTGATGAGCCAGGGTGTCTGTTTTGCTCATGCAAAACTAGATGCACATGCTTGGCACACCAAAATAATAATAATAAAAGTAAGAAAAAAATAGTACTTTCAAGAAATACCATGTACAAAAAAACCTATCCGGGGTGAGTATGCTTGTATATCTGGATAGACCACTGTCAAAGAAATGCATACAGATTATGATTCCAGTCTCTGGATGGTTATTAAACAAAATAACAGATGCATATAATAGATGGCTGTGCAAGTTGCACTTTGTGCAAATGTAAAAAGGTGTAAAAAACACCCAAATAAGAGCACACGGAGGGGTCCTGTCTGTGTTGCAGACTGCGCCACCCCTACACACACACACACACACACACACACACACACACAGAGACAAAAGCCCACAGTGGCTCTGGAGATCCAGTCCCCCCCCTTCTGCACTAACACCACACTCCCATTCCCTCCAAGTCTTGAAACACTTCAAGTGAATATACCAACTTTACACACACTTTTTTTTTGTCTTTTGACAAAAAAGGAACGCATTCATACACAAAGGTAAGTTGTAAATGAAATGTATAGTGGGAAAGGTATTCACACACCACAGATTAATAACATAAGGACTTTTCTGCAAAGCCATTGGTGACAATTTACAGCTTAAAAGTGAAACTGGTTTTGTAAAAGATTTTGATGTAAAGATGCAACTGGCTTTTTTGTGGAATTCTGGTCCAATTTTTGCCCCCTTCTCCTTGGCAAATCTCCCACAAATACAAAAAGAGCCCTCAAATTGAAGTCTCAATTTCAAATTCTCCATTTATTTTCAATTTTCAGTAAAATTCAAGTCAGAAGATCGGCTAGACCTGACTATTTTTAAGAAGAAAGCAGCCTTGAGTTATTTTGGCTGTATGGACCAATACCTGCTGCTTGTCACTGCCTTTCCGTCGTCGTACACGAGTAGTTTAACCTTTAAACGAGCAAATAGGTTCAATTAAATGCTCAGGAACGAATAAAAACAAGTACAGGGCACAAAAACCTCACATCGAGCCATTTTGTGCAGCCACGAGCTGAAAGAGAGCCGTTTGAATCCACACGTTCGTTGGAGGTAGCTCCCTAGCTAGCTTGCCACGGTTAGCTTCAGCTGCCTCCTTTTCTCCTGCAACCTAAAAAAACCAAAATTAGTGTTATTTTTCAAACTTACCGTATGGAAGCTGTTTCAGCCGTTCGAGTCCGTGTCCAGAAAACGTGAAACTGACGCGGAGAAACGTTCAAAAACGAGCGTTTAAACCCTGCAACTGCGTGACGTCCGTATCCAGCTTACGACTGCTTTTTGAAAACATCCCCAGTGTGTGTGTGTGTGTGTCTCTCTCTCTCTCTCTCACTCACTCGCTCTGTGTGTGTGTGTGTCTCTCTCCCAAACACACACAGTCTCTCTTTCTCTCTCTCTCTCACTCACACCCACTGTCTCTATCTGTCTCCCTCTCACTTACACACACAGTCTCTCTCTCTCTGGGTGTAGGTGTCTCCCTACCTCTCTCTCTCCCTGTGTCTATCTTTCTTTCTCCCTGTGTGTCTTTCTTTCCTTCTTTCTTTCTTTCTCTCTCTCTCACACACAGTCTCTAAGAAAAGCCCCAGCAAAAACAAGAAGAGCTCCTCACTGATTGGTCCGGGCTCGGTCACGTGACCCTCTCCAGCCCGGCCGTGCTTAAAAGGCTTCTCTCTGCTGCTGCCCGCGGTAGGACCGGGTCTCTTCTTTTCGATTTTATTTTAAACTTTCGCCACTCTCAGTCTTAGCCTGTTACTTCATTATGAACTACACTTTGTCGCGCCTCTATTTTGGCGCGCCGTGCTTTCCTACTTTGGTGTTTTCACGTTAAAAAATAAATAAAAGACGAGCCCGCCCTGGGTGAGGTGGGGCGTGACGTCATCCCCCTCGGTCCGCCGCCGCAGCCGCTGGAGGAAGGTTCTCGAAAAAATGTCTGAGAGGGTCTTCCCTGAAGAGTGGAGTAAATATGACTTCTCTTTCATTTCATACTCGTTTGTGACTCTCTTTTTAGCCCCGTTACTGGAGCCGCAGCCTCTGGTCCGCCGTGTACTTTGCCGTGTTTGTTTGTGGCGCAGTGGTTATTTTTGCATTATTTTGCCGCGCATGCGCAGTGGCGCCCATTATGTTGCAGAACGAGCTCCGGAACCGATTCGTTTGAGTGAACCGGACCACCGTTTCTGCGATTCACTGATCCACAAATGAAGAGAAGATAATTCTTTATTAGTCCCACAGGTGGGAAACTTGCATTGTTACAGCAGCAAAGTGGAGAGTAAAAAAATAGAAGCAGCACAACCAATAGAATAAAAGCTATACAATACAACAGTGTAATATGTAAAGTGCATTATAATTTATATATATATATATATTTATATTATATAAATATACTATACAATGACTACACACAAACTATATATACTATGTGTTTG
>JBBPCZ010000042.1:34035604-34069605 GCA_037974445.1 Brycinus macrolepidotus
TGTTTCATCCCATCAGAAACTGAATCAGGAGTGAAGCTGCTGGAATACAGCACATAGAACAGCTGCTATACAAACACAACTGCCCTTACAGCACATATGGAGGCGTTTCTTATTTTCACACAGCTCACACTGCAATAGTTCATAAAAGAATAGCAACCTGTGCATTTCACACACACACACTGCTGCAAATTGTACAAACAGTGAACAGAAAAAAAGGGAAAAGTGAACTCTTATTTTTTTCCATGGCTGTATTTTAAAATTTGAATAAAACTAGAATATCTCCTACTAGAATATCTCCTGCTCTCCTTTACGTTTGAACATCTGTTTTTGTGTGTCCTTGCAGTACTCTATTGTAGAAGCTCTCAACTCCAGTTTAAATGAAATATTTCTTCTGTACCAAAAATACCAAATCAAAATATTGTTCATTATAATGTAAGCTACAGAAGGCAAAAACAGAGCTTGAGAATCTTTTTATACTGGAACCTTGAATCAAAATCAAATTGTTGGGTGCCTGGAGATGGCCAACACTAGGCAAAACGACAATAACTCTAGACGTCTAAGTGTTTGTGCAAGTGCCTCAGCTCTGTATGTGAGTACAGCACTGAGAAAGCACAGAGAGACACCAGTTCTGTGCATGAGTGTGCGCGTGTGGGAAAGAAAAGAAGGTGTGGGAGTTGGGAGGTTAATCAGAATACAATAACTAAGTCCACCTCTGCTGAGGCTTTTAATTAACACTATTCAGTTGCCTGCCCGCTCGCTGTGCAGCAGCTGCAGACATAGTCGTCCACTCCTGTACATTTTCCAGTGCTGGTAAGAGCTCTTATCAGCGTCCTCTATCAGTCTACCCTCTGCGCAGTCCCGCACTGGGAGGGCCTGCGTGAGAATGCATTACAGTGCAAGAGCAAGTGAGCAAATGTAATGGAGCAAAGCTTGTACACAAACTCACCAAGACCGCTATTTGTTACTTCACTTCAGGGACGCTGCCTCAGAGGCAGAGAGTTAGATCTAAAAGGTTTATGAAGCAACTACTATGTTAGAATTTCACCACCTCTAAATGTATTACTTAAAGCAAAAATTCACACTGTTTTAGTCTCTTACCCCAAAAGTAATTGTCTGGTGTCAAACATGGTTGATTATTTTTGGATTAAAGTTGAATTTTCAGAGTGGATTGATGTCAAATGCTTCATTCTGGAGAAGGTGACTCAGCTTTATTCACAGTAGCGGTGAATGAAACCAGACGTCTGTAGCATTGATTACCTCTAAAAGCTCATTCACAGAAAGTTCTTATATGAGAAGGTTATGAATACGCTGCCTGATGACTGAGACATTGTATTACGATAATGCTGAGATCAGATTTTGGCATAAAACTTGTTTCTTTTATTGTGGAGAGATGCATGTAAGGCAAAAATAGTCACATTCTTTTATTGTTTGATTACCACTATCACATATAAAGATGTGTGTGGTTTTGCATAGTAAATAAAACAGCTATATTTGCACTGTAGACACTGAAAAGTCCTGGTTCCATTCATAGCCACTCTTGAAAAATCCATAAGTCCATGAGTTTCTTTACAATGAACCATTTCACATCAAATTACACAGAATAATTTTGTGTACTTTTAAACAAAAGTTTAAAGAATTATGTAATTCCCCTATGTTAAGTCATTTTTTGCCAAACCATCAATTCAACATTGCTCTATATTGTACTCCCTACCATACAGTATCAGCACTGTCATGGTCATACAGTGATTTTACCAAAATACATGTAAACACTATTAGTGGTTTCCCTTAGACTTGGTTGTCTTTGATCCACTTCAAGCCCCTGTCATCTGTTTCATGCTTATTTTTCTTAATATTCGCACAAATAAGAGGCAAAGCTCAGTATCAAAGCAAGATAAAAAACTGATGCACAGTTAGAGCCAGCTTATCCATCTGACCGTCATCACTCACTCACTGTGCTGTTTAATACGGCACATGTTGCTGTACAGATTAGATTATATAAGACCAACAAAATCTCTCTAAACTGACATAACAATTCAGTGTTTCAAAACGTATGAAATCAAAGTTGTATACAAAATGCAGCGCTTAGGCCTAATGAATAATGGATGGGAACAGAGTGAGTGTTTTCTGTTTTTACCCAAACGAAGCAGTGGACTGCTGGCGCTAGAGCCCTCTGTTTCATGCTGGGAAAAAAAGGAGTCCAATGGGGATGGAAACCACTCACATAACTTTCTTTATCCTATATTTTCTTAGTACCTACAACACCTTGTGAAAACGCAATAACGGGCGAGTGAAAGCATGAAATATAGCCCCAGCCTGGAATATGTCGCTCACTTTTATATGTACTTATATGCTTTGTGTGCATTGCTTTAAAAAATTTACTTATGGCTCATTGACAGAAGCAGAAGGGATTCTAAACAATCTATATCACATTTGTGTTTGTAAGTAGAAGAGGACATATCTTATTATGAACTACATTCAAAGAAATGTTATTTCCTGTCTTATTACACAGACAGGAAAACATGTTTGTCAATGTCTGATATAGAAAAAAAGAGAGAAAGTGAAAGACTAAAAAACTGTTGACATTGTATGTAAAAGTGTAAATTATTTATTGCATAACTAGCAAGTTAATAATGCAATGATAAAACAAATGTATAGAAAAATTACAACGGTTATTCTATAATTATAGGGTACGATGATTTGGAGTTGTTCATTACCAAATGAGTTTCGTAGAGAAAACCTTTAAACAGTACAGCACTGTGGCCCTCTAGAGCTGGATGTGCTTTTTTCTATAACACTGCTTCCTACAAGTTGTAAAAATGTATATTTATCACTATTATTCAGCATTATAGCACAGATTGTTGTTCAAGCTGACATCACTCTGTCAGATAACTGTAGTACTCTACCTGTTTCTGATACTGGAATCTTTCCGGGGAGGGCAGGAGTGGTCCAGGGTCCGAGGGGTCTCCCCATGTCGGCTGGGGATGTACTTTGTCTTCCCGTTCTCCTTCTCCATGCTCCACCGCCACCCCCACCTCTGGAATGCTCTCCAGACGCTCATACTGAAAAAGCAACAACAGCAGAGTGACACTGAGGGTTTAATTACAGTCATATGCAAAGGTTTGGGCATAACTGGTCAAATGTGAATCGATCATGAGTATCTGAAACCTCCATAAAAGCTGCTGATGTTTCTGAGCATTCTAGGGTCCTAAGTAATATCCGACTAGAAGTATCCCACCCAACCCCAACATATTATTTTGTGTGATAAGTTGAAAACAAGAGGAAAAAGATGATTTATTGTTAAGATAGTCTATATATAGTGTATAAACAAACTGAGAATATTGAATTACACTACTAATTTGTCTATATGACAAACAAAACATTACAGCCAAGCCATCAGTGATGTCTTCATATTGCATGGTTTCATTAGAAACCATTAGAAAAAATGAAAACAATTGAGGGGCTCCCTTGATTGACTGCCTAAAGTGCTTATATCAACAGCCCTGTCAGCACACATTCAGCCTACTCTTATCGTTCATTACAACAAGACTGTTCATACTAATTGGCGAATTGTGTTTTCATGCTTCATGCAGCCATAATATAAATCACTCTGAGCTATACAAACACCGCAGTTCAATTCAGTGACTACCCTTCCAGCTCAATGACTCCAAACATTATTGATTTGCTTCATAGAACCTCACAGGGATGTGAGAAATGAGCATTTGTTCATAGAACAACACAGCAGCAGCTGGGCCCAAAAGGCTGTGGATTTAGAAAATCGTGCTTGCTACAAACTGACTAGGCCGAAGAAAGATTACGTTAGTAAATCTTGAAGGGATGCCACATGGAAAGCCTTCCCAAAATCAAACACTGGCTTTGCTTTAGCTTTTATTTCAGCATTTACATAGTTCCATCACCTACAGCTCTTTTAGTACTGTGAAGCACTTGAGGCCTCTGAGAAGATCACAGTCTCCTGTCACTCCCCTCTCAATTAGGGGGTGGAAGTGGAGATCGTTCAGGACTACAAGTACCTTGGTGTGCACTTGGACAATAAGCTGGACTGGTCAAAGAGCTCTCTGTTCTCTCCATTTTCTATGCTGTGGTGTGCTAGGGTGGCAGCATGAAAGTGGCTGATACCAAAAGACTCAACAAGCTAATCTGGAAAGCAGGCTCAGTGGTGGGTGAGGTATTTGACAACTTGGAAACTGTGGCTGAAAGAAGGACATTGTCTAGATTTCAGTGCATCAAGGACAATCACCCACTCCACAGTGTTGTGGTCAAACAGAGACGCACTTTTAGCTATAGACTCACCAGCATAAAGTGCTCCACCGAATACCACAGATGATCCTTTCTCCCCTTTGCCATCAGACTCTATAACTCCTCCTCCTGCCACCAACCCACCCATCATTCTATAAACTCCTCCCCTGTCACCCACTCACCCATCACTCAGTAACTCCTCCCCTCTGTCACACACCCTTCAGACTCTGTAACTCCTCCCCCTGTCACACACCCACCCATCAGACTCAGTAACTCCTCCTACTGCCACACACCCACCCACCAGACTCTATTACTCCTCCCACTGTTACACACCCACCCGTCACTCTATCTCTCCTCCCCTTCACACACCCACCCATCAGACTCTATTACTCCTCCGTCACACATCCACCCTTCAGACTCTATAACTCCTCCCCCTGTCACACACCCACACAACAATCCGTCCAATAACCTGCTGCTACCCAGATGTGCAATTTCTTAGCGTGTGCTAAATCATTCTAATAATGTGCAATATCTTTATTATTTTGTGCAATGGTTTATGATGTGCTATAGTCTTATATGCAATAGTACTATCATGTGCAACCTCACTACTTATGTCGCTAATACGTGCAATAATGTACTTGGTACAGAACTCCAAACCACTATGTGTTTTAATTAGTAAACTACTTCAGCAGTAACTGTTATTTATCTATAGTATTTATATCCATCTCTTTTACTGACTACAGCATTTTGTGTGTATAGCATAGTGTATTTGGTACAAAGAACTTTAGCATATTTTCTGGAATGTTTTATTTTGACTTTATACTATACTTTATAGTGTTCTTGTCTTTGTGTCTCTTGTGTATCTGTGCAGTGTTAGCATAAGCAATTTCCTCTAGGATCAATAAAGTTTTTTGATTCTGATTCTGATCAGATTCTCTCCATTCACTGTCATTAGCAATTCTGGCTTGCCTCTGGCTCACACCTCACACTCATTTCTGACTTTAGCCACTTCTAGCATGTATGCAAATACACCCCAAAGTCATGTGTATAAATTGCACTGTTTGTTGCAAACTCCCTGTGTGGACTGAGTTTCTTTAGGCTCTTCAGCATGTGGCTCCAGATCACCTTTACTCATCACTTTGGCAGCCAATTTGGCTCAAGGGTTTGTTTTCTCACTGAGTCTCACCTCAGCAGGAGCTCCCTCCTCAGCGATATCCGTCCTGCGGCCAAGCCTCCAGTGCATGAGGATCCAGCGGAGCTTCATGTAGACGATGATGGTGTTCTGCCGGAAAAGACGCACCTCTTGCTGCAGCAGTGCTCTTTCCTGAATCCAGGCCGGCTCGTGTGACTGCAGACCCTGCAGCTCCAGACCCCGCCGTGCCTCCAAGCGTCTTCTCTCCTCCTCCTGCAGAGAGACAGAGAGAGATGGAAATCCCATATTTTAGTACAGTATTGAAAAATAAACATTTGAAAAAATGGAAATCGAAAAATGAAAAACCGTAGTCTCCTGACTCACTTCCAAATGTCTCTCAGTGTCCGTCTTATGAATAAACCGCTGTCAGTGATCGAGCTCTAGCATCTGATTGTATAGTCTGTAGCTCTGTTACACTGTTTTATAAGATCACCGTTTTATAAAGTTAGCAGTTTTGTTTTTTTATGCCAAACCAGTCTGTGTGATATAATTAGACTGTGGAATCAAGACAGTAACAACTGAAATGTCAAAATCTTTTTATCTTTTGGCTTCCCAGTTAAGTTAGCTAGCTTTCCCCCATCACAATGTGAAGTTTTGATCAGTGTGTGCAGAAAAAATAATATCAGTATCAGGTTTTGATGGAATGTTTCCTTGTATGCTGATCTGATCAATCTTGTGTGAGAGATTTTGTGTGTGGAGAAACATTTACCTAGAGTGAACATAAATAACAAACACCTGGTGACATACATGACCAGAAACAGCTCATCCATATAGACAGTGTTTTTCGGTGTCCAGCAGGTCCAATTCATCAATATTTTACCAGTTCTTTCTACAATCACCCAAAAGGACAAGCTGAGTCATATTATCTTCTCACCAGTTTCTGGACCTGCACTGAAAGGGCAGCCACAGAGGGCAAAACGCAGCCACAGAGCCGGGCCATGTCGGGCATTGACATTTAATCTTATCTTTTGTGCTGTACAATGAAAAATGTGAACCTGTGACCTTGTTGTTATGGATCTGAGGCAACCTGCCACTGCACCACTGCCTCAGATCAGCGGATATGGCGAATATGGACGAAAGGTCCAGCACTCTCTCTAAGAGGGACGATATAAAATCTCATTATTTATTTATCATGCCGTAAAAAAGAGGGCAAAAAGACTAATGCAATATTCAGTGAGGGACTTAGATGCTGTAAGAAGCATATCTAGGCCAAAAGCTGGATGTTAAAACAAGTGTAATCTTCATCATTTAAATGAACCTGAACATTTGTAGAATGTCTCAAAACAAATGCCAGCTTTTGAGTCCAAAGACAACCTCTTACAAATTCAAGAATTAAATCTTGGATTTTTCTTTTAGTTTCCAACATGCTAACACTCTTGAACATGCTTGGAATATTAAAGGCATATTTACACCCTTGATATGTACTTGTGTTCATTTCATAAATTGCAGCTTACTGTTGGGTTTAATTCACAGCACATGCTTAGGTATACACAGTTTGTTGCTAATACAACCGATGCTTGAGGTCAGCCTGAAATTACTTTAATCACATCCACATCTACTTCCATATTTAATTTATCTAAAATGGAATCAGCAGAAAAAGCATCCCTCCAGCTGAACATCGTTCCGCTGTAATTACCAGCTGATAGGCTGCGGATGACCTTGTAGAGGCTGTGTAATGTGCAGTCATGCAGACAGGTTGTCCTACCTGAGTAATGGGGGCTTGGAGGCTTTCTCTTTCCTCCTGTCCTGCCCTCAACCTCCTCTCCGGGTCCAGACAGAACTGCACCTCCCTGGCAGGGGTCCCCACGTCTGGCAGGCTTGGGTCCCGCAGCTGAACCCACCACAACACAAAACACACATATCAGACTATGCTAAAGCCACCGTATTTTGTTTTTTTTTACCTAATCCTCATCCGCTTCTTGCAGGCAAGGTCCTTACCAGCCTTTTAGTTTGTCCGTCTATTCCTTTTGCCTAGCACTGCTTTGTGGCTGTTTGCGATGGTGTGCCACAAGAATTTGTCATCCATTTTCTGACACACTGGATTGATGATATACATATATACATAACATTTTGTTATTCTACATTAACTTTGCTTTCATTCAGTGTTCATTCATTAGGGGTAACTAATTTGTTGGAGGGGAACATAAAATATTACCACATATTAGGACATTACTAACTAGCATTATATTAAGCTTATTATAAGTTTATTCAGAGCACAACACCATAAAGAAAGCAGAAAAGAGTGTAACACAAATTGTCCAACAAATGAACACTTTCTTTACTTTTTAGCCACTTAAGCCACATAAATCCTGTGCAAAACCTAAAGAAGCACTGGATTTGGTATACAAAAGTCCTATTGACTTTTGGATCAGGGAAAAAATCTTGCAATTCTTAATTTCAATTAACTAGCTAGGCTAACAGGGTGACTGCTGTCCTGGAGCTGTTGAGGACATTGTATGTAAAGGGATGTGTTACCTTGTCATCACAAATTCATTTTATTCCATTATTTGTTGTTATGTAAAATATTAATAGCATATTTTGATTATCATTGCGTCAGTTACCTTATGGTCATCTATCCACCACTCTACTGCAATCAATGTAACTCTTGTGAGTTATTCTCCGTATCTGTGACTCTTCATTAAGCTTATTCTTTCCAAGCTCTCTACTAACTGACTCAATCTTCACATCATCACTCTTCCCCTTTTAAAATGAATTTAGCTGAGGCGTGAGCAGCCAGTGGCCTGGTTCTTAGCAGCTTCTCTGTGGGGAGCTGGTGTCCTACTAACATCCTCTCAGGAACCTCAATGTCAGACGCAAACAGACAGAAATGCAGAGGAGCTAATTCGACATGCCAGTCGAATCCTACAGCCGTGAAACGAGCTTTGATTTCGCATTCCATAGAAGCAGATTTCATTCTTTTTTTTCTGCTTGATGAAATGCCGAGGGAGACTTTCAGAGATTTTTTTATTGTGAGTTTTGGAGAAGCACTGCAAGATGTAGGCTGCGGCAAAACAGCACACAACCGAGCATGAACTGCAATGATTGAGCACGACTTTTCTTAAGCTTGTCATGGCACTTAGACCCCATTTACAACTGGTCAGTTCATGTATCCTGATCAGATTTTAGCCACATGCATTCAGGTTCGGTAGTCAAATGCATTTCCAGTCATTCAGATTGAGTAATTGTTGTGAGTAATATGCAAATCAGCTCGTGATCACATGCAATTGCCTGCACTGCCCCTCATTTTTGTTCTATTCTAAATAAAAGTACAATTTTGCACGACACAGTCAGGGTTTACAAGAAGATGGCCGTTCTCAATAGTTATCGTCCTGTGTCATTGAAATTACGAACCACATGCATTAAAACACAGTGTATTGTAGTGAGATGGTGATAAGAAACAAGACGAGATAAGGTTTAACTTAACTGGGGCTTTATTTGAGCTAACTGGCTCATGCGAAGTGGTATAGAGAATTAAAATTAAACTCAGTCATTAGGTGAACTGAAAGAGCAGTGATGCTGCATTAAGATGCATAATGTGACCAGATGTAACTGGGATCATAGACAGCATCTGTGTTTGTTTGTTAACCCTACACTAAGACAGTCTCAGTTCTTCAGATACATTCATTTTGTTGCGTACTGAGGTGTCATGCATGTTATTTCACGTAGTATATTATGTTGTTCTTGTTTTTTAACATAAAAGTTTGCAATTATTGTCATTATACTGTTTTCATTCATTCAAGAATGCAGCTGGAGATGTGGTGTGTTTAATCTTTTTTGATTAATATTTTTGGCACCAGTGACAGCTAGCAGTTTTCACAGCCATAAAACCTACATACTGTCAGCAGAGGTGAGTAAACACCTGTGTTTAGGGACAGGAATACATCTAAATTGTTGTTTATCTAACTATCCTAAGTGTCTTAGTTGTTTTATATGACTTAAATTAGGCTAAAAAGCTTGCTACCTACCAAACTCCCTATGAAGTTAATGGGAAGCTAATTCAAAAAATTCATAAAACTGTGTTTGCTAGCTTCAGCCAAATAGTGTGGACATGTAAATATGAAGCAGATAGACTGTACTTACGTCCTCATGTCCTTTGTTAAATAAGGGGGCGTACAGATGACGCACAGCACTCTAAAATGTGTTTCTTGTCATTGTTTTAAGGAAAGAAGGACCACAAATCATCCATAGCTGACTTTTCTCTAGTGAGTCACTCAAAGTTAGTTTTGTTTGTTTTTTCAAACATGCAAAGCTGCACAATACTTCACTCAAAGATGATCACAATCTTAAAGCGAAACAGTAGCTATTTTTTCATGCCAGATTTGAAATGTTACTGCTCATCTCGGTTTTGCATATTCTCAATTTGCTTTTCGATGACGTTCACAGCAATCAAATGGGTTAACCAGAAAAGCAAGAGGTGATGTGCCTCATATTTATTAAAAAGCCGCCTCTAAATTTTGTTGTCTGTAAGGCCTTGTTCTTATAAATGCTAATGTATGATTTTCATAATTTAAAATTTTTATGAAATCGCTGAAACAGAGATTTAACCTACCGTATTCATGTACACTGAATTCACTTTTACTTACTGACATAACAAAAGCCTCTCCAGACCCCACCGATCACAAGAGGTACATACAAAACATAGTACAAGCTAGCACAAAGTGCCTGTGGTGAATGAGTGGCAAATGAACACAAGTAATGAGAAATCAAAGCGACCTTAAATTAACAGTGGCTGTGAGTGGAGTGACCTTTACAAACAGAAAGTGCACCACGAACGATGATGTGAGACTGTGTGACCGCCAGTACTGCGTAGCGTCTGGTATTTCTGTGGATATAACATAGTGCTTTTTAAATGCAGAAACAATTCTGCACTATCTTCCCTAATAAGTTAAACTACTAAATCTCTACAATTACTTTGCAGCTATCAAAAGGAAATTTAAATATATGCATAATTATGCCCAACAACTTCCATTTGGGGCCTTTTTTCCAGCATATTTCTCAAAAGTATTAACTGCAGATGCAGATTAAACAAGACCAGCTATTTCTAAGATAATACTGGCAATTTAACCACCCAAATCTATTGTGTGCTCTTTGCAAACTTCCCTTTTTCTTCAGATAAAGAGGCTTTAGAGATTCATGTACTGCTACAGGGAAGAGTTACTTTTAATGAACATACCACTCAGCATACTCATTTGGCACTCAAAGCATAAAACAATATCATTTTTGAATCATTTTAAGTCCTCTTGCTCACAGAAGGCCTCTCTGCTTTTTGGTGCTGTTTGGAATTTAGCATCTTAAAGCTTTAATGGCCCTACAGAACCTCATGGTGGAATTCAGAGAAGCACTACAGAAGTCAAGCACATGATTAAAAGTCATCAGAGCCATCTGAAGGCTGGGAGGGAGATGGACGAGGCACTGACCTCGGGTCTGACACTGTGGGACCTGGTGTATCTACTGAGAGCGGGGGCTCCCCTGGGTGCGGTGGGCCCTGGGGCCTCCGGGCCAGTCTGCCGGCCTATGGACCACTCCAGCTCCTGCCTCCGCCCGGACTGTGAGTGGGGGGGGACGGGGGTGGGGGGACAGGGGGGAGGAGAGGGGTGGATGAGGTCAGGAGTAATGGGGTGGGGAAGGGGAGAGGTAACGGAGGGGAAGGAGATGCATGGAGTCGATCGGTGAACGACAAAACGGAAACGACGCACGAGAAGACACGGATTTTAAAAAGGGGTGGGGCAGTTAAGGCGGAACTTAATGTGTATAAAAAATGATACAAGGAAAATTCATCAACACATACAAAAAAAAAAAAAAAAGAGATGACAATGGAATAAAACCATGGCAAAACGCACAAAGAGACAGAAACATAGGCAGAGCGAGCTACAAGACAAAGAAAAGCGCAAAAAGGAAAACCAACTTAAAGATAATGGCGTAAGAGAGAGATGAGAAGAGGACGAGTATGAGGATGAACAGAATCATGGGCTGAAACATCTGAAGGAAACACAAAGAGAGAGGAGGCGAGGAAGAGACAGATGGAGAGAGAAAGAGAGAGCGAGAGGGAGAGAGAGAGAGAGAAAGAGAAGAGAGGGAAAAAGAGAGAAAGAGAGGGAGGGAAGGGGCAAGGGAGGGAAAAAAGAATGCAAAACTTTTGTTATGAAGCGCATGCAATGAGGGATACATGAGTCTAAAAAACCAACAACCAAAACTATGCAGTGAGCACTAAGCGCTAAAGGCATGCGCGTGTTTTCTGCCAGTGTGTGTTTGTGCGTGCGCACCTCGGCCATGCTGTGAAGCAGCGTGCAGGTGAGATGCAGTTATCAGAAGTCTTCAGCATTTATCAAAAGGCCTTTATCATTTACCAGTGAGTTATATCTGACTCCATCGTGTATAAAGTACGAGCCAGGGCTTTGTGTCTGATGAGACTGTCTGTTGTGGTAGTTGGTTTAAGTGTTGTGTTCAATAGCAACAGCCACCCAGCTTCACCAATGAGTTTCAGCAATAACCATGAGCCAAAACGTGACACCATCTCAAAAACCCTCATTTATGGAAGCGTTAAGCACAGAACATGAATGTGAAACATGTTGTTTTTTTCCACATGAAATTATAAATTAGAAAATAAAGGAATAGAACAGAACCTTTCATTCTGATATCAAACAAGCATTTTGCTGACATGGTGACTCATGTTGTCTTCTGCAGAAGCACAGGGCAGACAGCAGGTGGGAAACCATAAGCAAAAGCAGTTCAAAAAAAAGCTGAGCCACAGTGATTAGAATATCTATGCATCTAAAACATCTCGAAGGATCTTACAATGATTTAAGAGGTGAGTAACCTACAGTTATGTGAGAAAGTTTCATCATCCCTGGTCAAATGACATTTTGTTGAATGAAAATTTGTCAATTCAATATTATCTGCATGGAACAAAGTTAAATATGTGACATTTCTGTACATTTTCATGCACATTTTCCATTTATTTGCTGATTTTTAATTTAAAACCTCAAACAAAATGTGTCATGGGCAAATGTTAGGGTACCCTTCAGTCAATCCATTACTTTTTTTGTGATTTTTTGACTCAGAAGCCATAATCCAAGTCAGGTATGGGCAATTCCATGGTATAATAAATCATGTGATTCTTAAAACTTTGCAGTTTGTACTTACACTCGACGGCCATTGGCTCTTCTTAGCAGCTCAATTAGAAAACTAAGGGAAACTGACCCTTATAAAGAAGAAGAAAATGTCCTGCTTGTAACTTTCACTGTTTGGAAGTGCCAGTCAATGAGAACTGGTGAAGTTAAGATCTGGAAGATTAAAAAAACTCTCAAAAAAAAAAGATGAAAAAATCTCCTCATAAATTGGTCAGGTATGCAAAGCAAAACCCCCACATCACTGCAATGACCTACAAGAAGATTTGGCTGGAATGAGAACAGTACTAATGGTGATGGCCCACAAAGCATTTTAAAATCAAGTGCTAATTCTATGGTTGCAGCCACCAAAGGTATGTTTGTAGCAGAAAAGTAGAAGCATTTCAATAAAAGAACCCTGTTAAACACTGGGATGGACTATTATTATTTTCCATTGTGTAGCAGTCAGTGGCAAAGGAAATGTTGTGATGATTTTAAATTAAAAATGCTGTGATGATTTTAAACTAAAACAAATCTTGCAAGCTATAGTCCCACCATCAGTGAATAAACTGAAGAGGAAAAGTGGTTAGATATTACAACAAGACAATGACCCAAAACATACCTAATAATCAAAGTAATTTTTCAAAATTACTTCAAAAAAACAAAAAGATTAAGGTCTTGAAATGACCTTCACTATCCCCAGAACACCTGAATATTACTAAAGATCTATGATTGGCTCTTAAACATGCTTTGCATGGTTTCAGCCAAAGGGGGTCTTTCTTAACATCGGGAGGGTGCCCAAAGTTACGCACATGCCACAATTTATGTTCATTTTTTCCCAATGTGTTAAACTCATGTGCATTAAATTTTGCAGAAATATGTCAGATTTAAGTCAGTTCCATGCAGAGGTGTTCCCTTCTTTCCATTATGAAAATCAATGAAATGCATAATTGAAGCAAAATGCTTGCTTTCAACTATACATTTCATACTTTGAATGCATTGCTGATAAAGAAGCAGCAATTATGTTCACACGCAGACCATTTGTTCGGTTCTAATCTATGTAAGTGTGTAGGTCTAAGTACTAATCACGCGAAAAAGCACTGTTTGATTTCCCTCACCATCTCCCTTACCATCTCTCTTGAATACAAGATGCAGTTCAGACAGATATTGGCTGGACTATTGGATTTACTTAGATTGATCCACTGACTCACAGCTTTTTTTGTTGTTTTTTTTGTGAAAAAGGCTGCCCTTTTTGGAGAGACTTCTCTCATATTAAACATTTTTCTCTCATATTAAACATATTAAAGAGTTTCTTAGATTAAGAACCTAGTAAAACGTAGTCGGGCTGGCGTGCATGTAAACATATTTATTGTTTACATAGTTATTGTTCCATTATTATACTTTCAGAGTATTTTTTCCTAAAAACACACAAAATATTCTGAGTTGCTTTTAGCTCTTAAGTTCTTCATTGCAGTCTTTAAAGGGCTTCAACCTATTTTTCAAAATTTCTGCAGAATTCAGTTGTTGTAAATGAAGTTGTTCAGAGTGTTTTCAGATGAAATGGTGACTGACTTCTTTACAGTGCTGGTTATGGGAACCAGGGGTCACAATGTCTATATATGTGATGTCAATGATGGTTAATCGGGGCAAATCTGAAAAAAGTTCTGCTTAAAAGCCCCTCTCCACCCTTTATAGAATCTAGAAAATACATTTTATACCAAGGCCTCACAAAACTACTGTAAATCGACATTTCAGGTAGGTCTGTCACTATTAATTGTCACATTAATTACTTGTGCAATACTTGTGTAATAATTTCCCGATTGCAGTTATTTGAGATAACATTTATTTAAACTGACCGTGATCATTTTCCACAGTTCAAAATTTTAATTTTATTGTGTCAACAAGAACAAGTTGCATATGATTTCATAAGCTGGACTGAGACAGAACTGATAAATTAGAAAACTAGAAACACATTCAATTAAACTCATCAATGAACTTGGTGTTATGACATGAGGATAGCTACTGCATCCAGCCTGCAAAGCCAGACAACAAAAATCTGGAGCTATGCTTCAACAATGACTGTTTTTTGCACACATTTTCACTCTTTCCAGAGAAGTATGTTGTGTTTGACTGCCCACATTTGATTGGTGTGTAATCAAACAGAAGAAGGAAGTGTATCATTTTACAATGCAGTTTTGGCCTCAAAGTAAAGACAGCTTGAAAAAAATGATGACTAAAATAAAAAAGACAATTAAAACAAAATCATTCTACAATTTAACAGAACGTAAAACAGTTTTTACAGTGCATGTAATAACCTTCTGTCATGTACCTTTTAGTAGCTTTAAACTCTTCAGACGTCTGGTTCCTATCGCCACCACTGTAAACAGTTCTGACACGGAAGTGTCTTTAGAATGGAGAATTTCACACCTAATCACTCTGAATGACTGTGCTTATATTTTAGCCATTTAATTATGCAGAACTGTAGAGAAATGAATAAAATATTTCAAAGAGTGGATGTCAAAGTGAAAAGAAGGAGTTTTGCTCATTTCCACTCAGCGTCTTCAACAGCATGTTTAGACCTCATTATTATTTTGAATCAGCTGCCTTGCAGGAGCCCAGCTGTGTCTGTTACGGCCCGATGCAGCTTCGCTTTTAAATGCATCTTGTGCACCATGCAGGTGATAGTGGCTCCTCTCCTTTCTTCCTTCGTCCTGTACCTCGACCCTGACACAGCATTTCAGCAAGCAGAGTGGGTGTAGGGGCAGGAATGGAGGAGGGCAGGTGTGGACGCAGGTGTGGGTACATATGTGTGGGTTTGATTGTGGGAAATTAGATAAGGGGGAAGGTTAAGGTTCATGGAGAGGCGGCAGGATGGGCCTTTGGCTGAGCTGGGTGGTGTATGGAGCTATAACAGTGTGTGTGTGTTATCTGGACCATTGTGAATCATGGTGAAGGTATGGTGGCCTACAAAACCACAATGCCAAACTGGCTCTGACAATCATATGTTTGTCATTGTGCCATTTTACCTTAAAAAAGTTAGTGTCCTTTAAGTTTTGCATTCAATAAACTTGAAGTAAATTAACAGAATGTAAAAAAAAACATTTTTCGTAAAATATCAAAATACTAAGGCACCCTGAAAATATACTTTTTTAAGTTAAAACACCATTTTTTACAGTGTAGAACCTGTAGCACGCTTCATTAATAAAATGCTTGTTACCATTCATATTAAAGTCATTCTTTCTAAGTGACATCAGACATAACAGTTGAAAAAGCAAAATATGTTTCTAGAGATCATCATGACCAATGTGCTAAATCCTAGAATACTCCATATTTTAAAAATGGACTAAGGATAATGTTTTTACTGACTAAGTAAATGTTTGGATGAGTTCAAATTGCACAAAACAACAGGTTTTTCCCACGTTTGAAGTAAAAACAATAGAAAGCATGTGATGTGTGCCAAACTTGTTTCCATGACTGAAGCGTACAGAAGCAATGGAACTGCGCTGGGGGATGTCCGTCTGTATAAGACTCTCATGCTTAGACATGCAGTTATACAGTCGTATGTAAAGGTTTGAATACCCATATTAATTTACATGTTTTATTGATTTTCTAAGGGTAAATAAGTAAACGGAACAAACAGGGAACATACCTTTATTCTGGTGTTTTTCAGCAAATTTTAGTGCACATTTTCTATTCGTTTGCTGAACTGAACATCATGGAAATAACTTAACATAAAATATAAAAGGTACTTTTCCACAGGTTGGATTTTGTTTTCAACAAATAAATAGTAAGTGTGAATTAAAATATGCATGAGGATGTTCTCTGTAGATGATGTGTAATTATTTTCACTAAATAAATCAACGAAACCAATTATTTAAAGCCTGAACTTTTGCATACGACTGTATATATATATATATATCTACACCCAGATGTATCCAGATGTGGACTCTCATAATAAGACCACCTCTTGGCCTGGAAGACTATTTGGTTTCAATAAAAAATCTATTTGTAAAGTTCAAATAGTGGTTACGTAATGAATACTAAGTTAATTACTCGTGCCCATCCCTACATTCAACTAAACAATTCAATTAAAACAGAGATAATGACCTAACCACTTGGCCATCCTCACTGGTGGATATTAGGCTCATGACTAAAGAAGCAGCAGGTGGACAAAATCATGTATCAGGTAGCATGTGACTGCAGACACTGCAAAGCTGAGGAGAAGATGAAGAGAGCCTGAAATATGACCTACCTGGAAGTCCGCCACCAGGTCTCTTCCCAGAGTTCCGATGGGCGAGTCGCGAGACATGGAAGTGACGGTGGACAGGAAGCTGCTGGACTCAGTGAGGTTGGGCATTGGCGAAAGGTCATCAGTGCGTTCTCTGAGACCCTCGCCCAAGTGGTCCACTTTCTCCACAAAAGCGTGGAGTTCAGCCCGGAATGCCCGCATGCGGGAGTTAATGGCATCCAGCACCTGAGAGTCGGGCTTGGGTTCAGCCGTGTCTCCATCACCCCTGAACTCGTAATCTTCCCCAACAGTCTGGAGGGAAAAAATAACATGTTTCAGTAACAATCCTGGTCTACATTTTCTTTTCAAAAGAAGATCTCCATTCAGAAAGCTGTGTGGTCAAGCTAGGCTTGATCCTTGTCCTGGAAAACAACCCCTAGTGTTCAAGATCTTCTACGACTGTTTGTGACGGTTGTTTTTTTAAAAACACTCTAGGGATGAACCAATCTGACTTTTCTTTCCCAATACTGATTCTGATACCTGTTAGGATAATGGTTGATACTGGGTACTGGTCTGACATTTTTTCTTCATAAATTTAAAATCTGTACTTACCATGTAATGTGGTGTTACAATTCAAGAGCTCACTCCAAAACACAATACGCTTACTTAAAAAATAAACTAAAATCATGCAAGCATTTCATATTCAACCATATTCCTGTAGCTTATTTAAATCTAATGATCTATTTAGATCATTGTTTATCTGGGAATTTTGCAACATGCAAAAGTCTGAAATAGCTTTTTGCTAATTAAGCTAGTGTGAGGAACTACAGAATCAGAAAAACTCTCCAGCACATTGCTTTCATTCTGATGACATTTCACACTTTGTTAAGAGGGGTTTTTATGTTGATATGCAGCAATGTGATCATTCGTCATGTGATCTTTCATCATTATTATCTGTATGTAGAGCATTCGGTTTCATTAATAATACTACAAAGTATCTACAAAGTTGATCGTGAGAGAGTTGATCGTGTTTTGGAATGAAACCCATTGAATGACACTCATTTTAGACTGACTGTGTCTAAGAAACAGTACGTCGGTCACTTCTGATTGATACCCAAACTGTTTAACAGGGTGAGCATCAGTGCTGATACTGATTCAGTGTATCAGAATGGGGCATCACTAATCTTTACCTACCCCGACAGAGTCGGCTCCTGTCACGACCAGGCGTCCCTCAAAGATCAGACTATTCGTGTCCGTGATGAGCCGCTCCACTGTTTTTCCCAACCGTTCCGCTTCCCTTTTGATACCAGCCAACATCTCCCGATCCTCTCGCCTCCTCTGAGCAAGCTCTGCGCCTCCCAGCTCACCAATGTCTGATGCCTTCCCGCCACTCCCGAACCCAGAGGTGGCCGTCTTCTCGAATGGGTCCTCTGAATCACTTTCGCCGCCCACCGGGCCCTCCCGTTTAGGGTGGAGCAGCAGGAGTCGCCCTGCCTCCTCATCCTCAGTGTCCCGGCTCTCGGCATCACTGTCCCTGGGACTCCCGGAGCGCAAGCCCAGATGGGAAGCCAGGTCACAGCGCTGTACGTTGGAGATTAGCACACGATTCTCATACTGCAGTTTCATAACTTTCCCACTCAGCTCGTCTATCTGCATCCGAGCAGTTTTCAGCTCCTCCTGCAGGAGCCCAGCACCACTTGTCGGGACCATCACCCCACTGTTACCCCCATTGCTGCCATTACCAGGCTTCAAGACACCCGACGTGCCTCCGTCCTCAGCCTCACCATCACCTGGCACGGGCCCGAACTTGAAGCGGTTGAGCTCGGTGGTCAGCTGCCTGTTATGGTCCTCGATCTCGGAAATAGAACGGCGCAGCAATTCAGCTTCTTCTTCCACAAACTGCAGGTGGCGTCGCAGCTCACTGGCCGACTCCAGCGCCCCGTCAGCACCATATGGAGAGGTGGGCACGCTGGAGAAGGGCTCGCGGCCGAAGCAGTCACGCTCGTATTGCGAGCGCAGGTCCTCATTTTCGGCTCGCAACCCACGGTTCTCCACCTCCAGCTCCACAATCTTGCGTCCTAGAATATTGGCCTCCTCCTCCACTAGCCTGAGCCGCAGGCGTAGCTCAGCCTCCCGTGTGCTATGTGGCCCACCACCTGTCACCTCAGCTAGAGGCAGGGGGCTGTCCACGTCCCCGTACACGGACTTGTACTTCTGGAGCTCCTGCTCCAGCTCGTCCTTCTCCCGCCCCAGTTTGGCCATCTTCTTGCGCATCAGGGCCGATTCCTCTTTAGCAAACTGCAGCTGACAGCGGAGGTCCGCGCTGTCCTCCTGTGGAAAAGGATCAGAGAAAAGGGGGGTGTCAGTGCAACAAATCCTTCATATTTAGATCAGCTCCTGTTTTTATATAAAGCTAAGTGGTAACCCTTAATCGTTTAATTTAAGTGTATCGCCAACTGCTTGTAAACATTTTGTTTGGCGGTTAGCAACTCTGCACTTCCGGATTTTCTATATGTTCTATATTTCTGCATAATCATGATCTAAAACATTGTCAGATTTCATTTATTTATTAAGGAAAATGATTCAATTTGACATATTAGTGAGTTGCACAAATATCTGAACCTTTGCTTTCACCCTTGTCCAGATGCTCACATATTTTAGGCCTATCAAAGTTCATGCAAAACAAGGAAGAAACTTACAAACTTACATACAAATTTTACACAGTTTCTGTTTTTTTGCAGAGTTTAACAACTTTTGTAAAGATCATATTTTATGTTTTATGTGATTTCTTTTGTACAACTTTTTTTATTCAACTTTGTGCCCAGATAAATGACAAACTTCAAAATGTTCCTCCTGTGGACCTCCTGGTGGACAGAGTGAATTATCATGAAGTATTCAATACAGTTTTGCTTTACATTACTGTAAATGTATATGTGTGGTGTCTAAAAACACAAACCTGAGTAAAAGACTTCTTGTCCTTGAAGGTTTCCCTGCTCCCTCGTCTCCTCAGTGCCACCTGAAAGGACAAGGAGAACCAAGCTGACATGTTGGCAGACGATACAGCATAGTAAGTCTGACACCTTAACAGAAGACAAGCGTTATACAATCATCAGTGCCAGTTTCAGAGTGAGCTCAGGATGCGGTTCGTGTACGGTTATGTAAGAACAACATTAGAGAACGCTATTCAGTAGATTGCGGTGTTTCACAGTGATCTTCTCATTCAGCGCATTACTGTAGACCTGTAGGCTGTTTTAGACACACAGCTTATGCCCTCAGACCTTTCATATGATGCGCACCATTAAAACCAAGCATCTGAGGTCATATCAAACGCACAGCAAGGTCAGATAGACATGCACGGAGTTATGTGATTATTCAACAACCCCCACCCCCTGGCGTTCTAAGAGAACAGAATCTTTCCAAGTGGGATTGAGATTTCACTTTATCTTTAAGTGTATGTGCGCCTGTGACATCAAACCAGACTTACACAAGACGTTTTCTGTTGAATAAATTGTCATTTGTAGCCCATACGCTAAAGCAATAATGTGGCAAAAAAAAAATCTAATTTACACAATTTTCCCCTCACTCTAAATGTAGTTAATGACTTAAAACATGCTGTTTTATTCTATTTTTTTTTTTAAAAATACTTATTTTATCATATACATCAAAATGCACATTACTGCTCAAAAGTTTAAACAATGAACAATTGTTGATATTATGTACAAAAGTAAGTAAAAAATATGGGTTTAAAAACTATTTGTTGAAATGCTTTTTCTAGATTATTTATTTAATAGCTCAGGAATTCTGTGAACAAGAAGTTAATAAATGATAAATAATATACTGTAATGACCTGCTCACATGAATTTTCTTCTATATCTGCCTTGAGATTTGATCTCCACTTTTCAAGTGTGATGAATTCTGAATATTAGTTTTCTTATAACTTCCCCCTTGAGGCTATACAGCTTTTTCCCTCATTTTAGAATCTTCATCCATCATCTTGGATCTAAAATTCCTTATTTTTCATTTACACCTTACTGGAGTTGTCCTATGCATTTGAAACCTGTGAGCTTGCACAGGATTAGCATACTAGAATGAGTCTGCAACTCAGCTGGTTTATATTACTAAAAATATTTACTCAGTTTTGGACAACAGTCCACTGACTTTCAGATCAGATACTCTGGTTTGGGCATCTGGTCTGCAATCACAGCCAGTGCTGCTGTACTGAGGCATCTGGGGAGGGGGGTGTAATGCACGGAGGCTGGCCACAAAAAACACGCAAAGCCAGGATCAAGAGGGAGCTGCTGCACGCAACGCAAAAGCTTAACGCCCAACCTGTAAAAATCACACATGGCAAAGAGTCAAAATATTCAGCCACTGGTGTAAATGAAGACGCAGACATGGAAATGGCCATGAAACACTCTTTCATTAAAGTGGTGAATATGCATGAGGTATTCAGCAAAATGTAGCTTAATGTAGTTAATGTCATATTTCATTATATAAAAAAGTAATCTAAAAAAGATGTTACATATGTTGACAGTAGCATATCGCATGCATGGATGCAGTGCGTGTGTCGCTCATCATCAGCCGACACACCTCACAACACGGCAGATATTATTTCAAATATGGCACAAATACTGCCCAACGTCTGAACAGACTCAAACATGTTTAACATGAACAACGTCTGTAAATGAACTGAAATAACCGCTGACAGATTACATTAGCTATTAGCGCTTCAACTGCTCCAAAAACTGAAAATGAAAGTGAGAATCACGTGTCAAGAGATGTAAAAGCTGTCTCTAGCAGGTTAGTAGAAGCAGAGTTAATAGCAAAAGATTGTATTGTATTATCTTGTATTGTATTATAACTTTTAAAATGATCTCTGATTGAATTATGTATGCAGTAGTGTCTATAGGTTTTCAAGTATTCATGAATAGAATAACAGATTGCTTTAAATCTCTTAAACTGAGGTTTTCTCAGTTGTGGGTGTTCGGATGTGGTCAACCTTAAAAAAGTCCTAACTTGGTTTCTGCATAAGATAGCTTTAAAATTCCAAAAGTAACAAAGTTATAAAAGAAACACAAATAGGCCAAAAATGTACCACTTCAGTGTTTTTTAATTTCGCTGTATTGTGACTAGCATCTTAGGACTAGCAGGCACTATATCAGGACACTATAAAACACTTTTGAAAGCTTTTGTTTCAACTGTTGTACCTTTTTAATCTCTAATGCCCTAATAAACTGAAAATAGCAAGATTAACACTTTTATGTAAGGCACATTTTTGGCAACTCTTTATTTATACTATTTCAAATCAAGAAGCCACTGTATCATATTGAATCAAATAATGCATTTTTTGAAAATTTACACAAATAGTGCACACAAATCTGTCAAGGAGGAACAAGCACTACTCACTACCCAAAAAAAACTCAAATAAAGTCCCAATGTTACAGAAAAAGGAAAAATGTTCTAAACCTATAATGTTAGTCTGTGCAATAAGTCCATGAAAATTTCACAAAATTACAGGCTCTGTGTTCAAACAACGTGCAAAACTAAAAATGGAAAGAAAATTGCATTATTTGGGTTTTTTTTGGACTATATCTATATGGTATGACTAGAGACAGTGCAGCGGGTTTATCTGACACTGGAACAGTGTTAGTGCTAGTGTGGTTATTTAAAGTCTTCTGATGCTCCTTCCTGCACCGGAGCCTTTTTTTAGGCAGCCCATTTTGCTGATGCATCTGATCAGAGCGCTGATGGGGTGGCATGTGTAGTGATCCTTACACTGCAGGCTAGCATTAGTCTTGCTCTGAATGGGGTATAGGAACAAGGAACCATAGGATTAAACAATCCAGAGCTGAATAATTCATAGCCAGACATATGGAAAGTGTGAGGGAATGCAGGGAGTCAGGAGTCAGGAGGGAGAAAAAAGAGAGAGACAGAGGGGGAGAGAGAGAGGGAGAGAGAGAGAGAGAGATGTGGCCCACCTAGTTACAGCACCAAAACATGCTAAGAAACACAGAGGCTGAAGTGATGTCATTTTTATGTAAGTGAACCAGCTCATGCAAAGCTGTGGATTCAAATGGCCTGAGTCATTGCACTCCCAACTCTCAGAGGCTGTTCCGTTTCTACGGCTACATTCACAGACCTGGCCACACATTTCTGCACGTGGAGAGGAGATGGACTTCTCAAGTTGTCTTCAAAAGACAATATGTAAATATGAATGGCTGTATGATGAGCATTTCTAGCTATCAGCCTCCTGTTCAAATGTGTCAAATGTGAGACAAGTGGCGTCAGCCACATTGCAAAATATCACAATACTCAAACACATTTTTATGATAAGCAAGATATATCATATTTTGTTTTTTTTGAGGTTTGATAAACCTAAAGGTCTTTTCACACCAAGTGTCAGTTTTACAGACATGTTTCGAAAACTTCTTCCTCATGTGAATCTTCTCATGTTGTCGTAAGTATAAGCAAATTAAAACCAGGACTGGAGTTTTACATAACAGATCAGATTATCGAACGCTCACACATACAGTTTATAATACACATTAAAAAACACCCAAATTCTACTTATTAGCTTAGTGGTTATTAGTGATATAAACAGTCCCAGCTTTAATTGGCTGAAAGTTTGGTTTGTCACTTTTAACTGAATTTTTCCACTTATTTCAATGAGCCACGAATGTGAAATAATTAGTACAAAATTACAGCAAGCTTTGGCATTGGCAGCAGTAACCGGGACTCCCGAGGGTTGTCCCCAAGCTGAATGAGGTGCTCTCTCACAGGCCTCTTCATTCCTCAGAGGAGACGAGGAGTTCTCAAATAAAGAGCACTGTCTGAAGCACAGCTCTCTTTTACTCCAGCTCACTTTCCTACATTCTCTTAGTAATCTAATATGTGAGAGCATTCAGTTCTCCTGTTGTTGAAGCGCTGAACTTTCACCATCAGTCTCAGACAGTGAAACTATTATGAGCAGTATTGAGAGCTCAATGACAGCTTATAACAATAGTCACAAGACATCCATTAGAGGAGCAGTCGGGTCTAGCTGTCATTCTCTGGCCAGAGCACACCAGAGCAGAATCAATATCCTAAACCTTTCCATTCTTAGTTCCAGACGGGTTAGATCAAAGTGAAAAATCTGACATTGCTGCTCCTTTTACACAGGCTGTATGAACTAATGTTATAAAATGGTAGGTTTGGAAAACTACAAAAACATTTGGAAGTTTTGTGCCAGATTGCTAGGCTGCTAGTTAATGAGCTCTGTGTTATTCGGGGCAGCTGGTGGCCTGGTGGTTAGGGAGTTGCCCCTGCAATCAGAAGGTCGTGGGTACCCTTGAGCAAGGTACCGTCCCCACACACTGCTCCCTGGGTGCCACTGCCTCATTCAGGTGAGTTGGTTTAATGCAAAGGACTCAAGCAATTTTCTCTGGGATCAAAGTAGTATGTAAAAAAAAAAAGCATTAAGGCATCTAAACACCAGATCGCTCATCAGGAGATCAGATTCAGTCCTCAGGAATGCTAAAACCCTGCTAAAACAACTGGCCTTGTCACCCCCTACCCCCCTCAACCCCGCCCATCACTCAGTGTGATGCTATACAGATTAGGTGTCTATTGACTGACATAACAGTTAGTGTTCTCCTCCAAGCATGTTGGTGCTTCATATGATATGGAAGTCTTCACTCTCACTGCACTGGTGTGACTGGAGGGTTCCTATATACCGTTTCTAGTATCTTATGAGAAACCAGAATATCCCAGAACTGAATTTTTGGGTGCATCTACCCTGTAAAGATGAGACCAGCACAGGATCAGAGCAGAAGGAAGAACAGAAAGGACATGTGGAGAGAGAGGTGTCTGATGGACCGCAGCCCACAGTAGCTGTTCGTTCAGGCTTGAATAATCGTAATCTTAACTATGGCCTGCTAATCCTGTTGCCTGGCCTTGTCCCAAATCAGCTCCTAATAGCCTCCTCACTTCCATCCTCCCTCACTTCACACCACCAGTGGGAGAGGACACTGCCTGTCAAAAGTTTGGGGACACCTTTCTTTGTTTAAAAACCTGTTTGTTTTAAAAACTGTCAAATCATTTTTAGACAAACCTACTATTCACACCAGGAGGACATGACGATTAATGGAAAAATACTTATTGTCTTTGGACAGATTATTAGGTTTGACCAATATTTCAAAATAATATTTGATATTCTAAATGTTTTTTTTCCCCCAACTTTATTTATTGGTTTTTTAAGCAGTACAGAATTAAAACAATTCTAAATGTTTATGTACTGGCATTGACAGATATGTACAATCTAGTACAATTGTCTTCAGGAATAAAGTGAAGATGTCTGTCATGTCGTACACGTTACTAATCAGAAGGATCCATTAAAAGAGATCAATTATGACCACAAGCCAAGCATTCATGTGGGTGGAGCCACACACAGACATTCCATTACTACCACATATATCTTCTTATGACGTAAATGTCCAAAGCCCCACTGCTGTGTTTTTCTGTAAAACATTCAGTGAAGGGCAAATGTGGCAGGCTTTACTGCTCCTATGTGCAGTGCCTACAGCAGCTCTTAGAACACTATTATGCACCAACAGGAGCCAATATGCGCAGCTAGAGCAGATTAGCAGACTCATCTCTCGTCAGTCCAACAGCAAGCACAGCCTGTTCACCTTTCTTTACCATAGAGCTAAACAGACAAAATTGACTGGTTACTGAAGACGCCTTATCATCACGTGATCAAAAATTTGAATCAACATGGGTGTCTGATCACTGAGGCATGTCTGACTGGAATTGGCCAAGATCGGCAACGATCAATGGGAGACTGAAGGCTAGCACAAGGTTCTTCTGGGTCATGTGAAGCACTACTTCATCTCTTCAAACTGCACCAACACACCTGGACATCAGCTAAAAGACGCTCACACTGCCTAGCATCATACCCTACCCACCCAGAGAGAGGCCAATTGTGCCACAGATTGGTGGGTGATTGCTGGGATCAAACTGGCAATCACCTGAAGATAAGGCCAACACTTAGACAGTTATCCCACTTGGGAGCCAAACCAATATATTATTTTTATTATGGAAAATCTGTGATTCATGAGACAAATAACATGAGGCAGGCACTGCTAGACATGTACCAAAATGTCATAGAATAATTACACATGACTCATTATGCACCTACTACTCTTGAGGTAAATTCAGTTAAAAATTCAATTTGGAATTTAATATGCTACTTTGGCTTATTAAACAGCATGCTATTAATATTAAAATTATGATTAAAAAAATAATTATTAAATGTTATATATTCTGTGGGCTAAATGAGTTCATTTAATCCACACAGGGTGAGCTTCACATCATTTTTTTGAAATGGTCAGACAGTGTAGCTGGAAAGAAATCAGAATCAGTGCATCCCATCCATTCATGTAGGCAACAAAATGATTTCAGCTTCATATGAGCACGCCATCCCTCATTTAAATATGTAAAAAAAAGCAACAGCACGGTCTATTTACTTCTTAGTGAGGCAGACGAGACGTGTGTGTGTGTGTGTGTGTGTGTGTGTGTGTGTGTGTGTGTGTGTGTGTGTGTGTGCTAGCATGCTGGAGCAAGAGGTTTGCTGTGACCGTGACAGGCTTAGGAGGGATGATATTCCACACAAAAGAGACCGTTACACACTCTGCAACAGGCGCATACATCAGCCTATTCACCAGAGGCACAAAGCGCTACTCACAAGCCTCTGCTCCCTCTCTCTCCTTCTCAGAAAAACCCACAGTTCAGCTCTACTGGTTCAGAACCAGTTCTATATCATGTCTGGACTGCACCGTATCCCCAACACAGGCCCTAGATCAGCTCCGGTCTTTTCGTTCTATATTCAGGCCCGAGGCTGGATCATCTGCAGGACGGCTTTGTGAGGGTGGCTGCTGCACACGTTTCCCCATTTTTCACCGAAAACTTTTCAATGAGATTAGTAATGAGGCTCCACAATAGGGGGAATTAGCCATTCAGGCACGGTGGAACGAGTTCTCATCCCACTGATTTGAATGTCCCCTGCTTAAATCTCCCGCACTTTCTGGACCGTTGAAAAATTACTCATCTTGTTCTGGGCTTGAATCTTTTGGATTGGTTCTGGCGTATGTACCATATTTTATTAGTGCAAGACTTGAGTCTTTTCTCATAAAATGTACAAACAAGAACGAAATAGTCCAGGATGGTCATAATGGTCAACAATGGTCTATTACAAGCTGTTCCTAATGCAAGAATAGCAAATCACTTGAAAAAGTCTACTGAATGAATCTGACACCTGTATCAATAAACTATCCCCTTTTTTTTTACATCCCTTGACACTTCACAGATGCATCCGAGTGTGATGGCTCATAAAACATACCAACAAGATCATCAAAATGATCCAGGACGGTCTCTGGTACAGACATCATTAGGTGGCTGTTCCTAATACAGGACATAAGAGTACACTAGCAAAAGGAGTTCAGAACAAACACATGATTCGTAGGACTACATATACTTGGTTTTAACGTCCTTGATGTGTGTACACACAGCGACAAACTGTTCATATTGTTCACATACTCATCTGCATACCTTTAGTCTGTTTGGAGGATTAAAAGCTATATCCTCCAGGGGGCAGGTCAGAGCCAACATCGCAGGCTGGCACAAAAAGGCTTTCCTTGAATTGTTCTTCTAATCAAGCAGCTAGGGATGTGTGCTAATTTTCCCTTCAGTCTGATACCAAGTAATACCAAGGCAAATACTGTGATACTAACACTCATTTTTCAAATAAAAGAGGTTCTTACAGTCCAAACCACAGTTAAAGTTTCAAACCATTGCATTTCCCCCATCTATATGGTCCATTTATGCCAAACTTGGTGCAAAAACTGCTGAATTTTGTATGAACTGTTTTTATGATGTCACAAAAAATGAACATATTTACGTATTCACCTATTCAGCCAACAGCAGATTAGCTCCACCCATCCATGATAAAAACAGCAGGAAAAAAGAAGAAATTTGTTGAACGAGCCGCAATACAAGGCAAGCAATTGGAAAAGAGGTAATTTACATACATCTGTCTTAAAGGCACAACACAGCCTGAGTCTGTTAAATTCTAAGGGATAAAGAGAGGTGGAAAAATGATTGTGCAAAAATGTAATTCTTTGTGGTTTCCATGGTAAATCATAGCAAATATGGACATCATTACAGCAGCTGAGGAAATCTATCCAACAGCCTTATTAGATTTTGCATCACCTTAAGTTCAAAAGCTAACTATGCATTCAACTATGCAAATGCTTTTGTGGGTTTGACAAAAAACACAATAGTGATTGTTTCTAACACACTTTTTGCTGACAAAAATGCACAAAAGAAAGTTGAAATGCCCTGATCAAAACTGCTCTAATGTTAAATGGCCCAACATGGCCACAATCTCACAAGCATAAAAAGACTGTTTGGCACACATTGCTTTCAATTCATGAAGTAGAAACACAACATTGAAAAGAATTCAGAAGAAGCAAATAACTCTTGGGAATTCAACCGAATGAACCTTACAATGGAATCAAACAGATCTCTGGCTGAGCTGTCCATCTGAACTAAGCTCCCATTGATGGTAAGAGGTAAAGAAGAACCCGAACTCTCTTGAGCCTTGACTCTAATGAAGGTTGACTGAACCAGATGCCCTCCAATTCACCAAACTGAACACAACCCAGTTCCCCAGATACCAGAGCGGCTCATGCTCCAGTGATTCAGCCTGTGAAGATGGAACTGACTGGTAGCAATGAACTCTGGAAATATTTTGATGTCTAGTGGTGTGTAAGAAAGCGAAAATACCCAGAGGGAATGAATCAACTGTGGTGTGTGATAGTCTGATCTGCAGGTCAGGACTGGGCCTAGGTAAGCGTCATCTACGCCTCTGAGGCACATACAGACCACAAACATAATATCTTACTCCCTGAAGGAACACAAAATGTCAAGAAGATATTTCAAACACACCTGAAGAGAGGAGCTTGACCAAATGTACATTTTGGATCAGCATTTTGGACTGAACTGCCATCAGCTTCTCAGAAACGTTGGCACAAAATTCTCACAGTTGAAGCCTGGCTGCAACCGTTCATGCACAACATATTGTGTACATACATACAGACACTTATATAGGTTTATATATATATATATATATATATATTTATATATATATATATATATATATTGCATACACAAACTTCTATATTTATATTTTTGTATTATTATACTGTTGTATTTTTTATATTATACTGTTGTGTTGTATATCTTTTATTCTATTGTTTATGCTGCTCTTACTTTTGTACTGTCCACTTGCTGCCATAACAAGGAAAATTTCCCACTTGTGGGACTAATAAAGATTTATCTTATCTTATCTTATCTTATCCAAACTTCTGTGAAAATGCATCATTAGAAACATTGAGTCATTCCCAGCTCTGGTCTTGGAGCACCCCTGTCCCAAACACACCTGATCCAATTAATCAAGCCTTTCCTCAGTTAAAATGTATGTGTAAGAACAGGGAAAATGCTGTGCCTTCAGGGTTGAGGTTGGAAACCACGGCTTTATAGAATAAACAGTGGCCAATACACCTGCCCTGCAAACAGGCAACAACTCTGTTATGCTGCTATGCTGTGTTGGAGTGCTCATCGGATGGTTGTACATACCAGATGGTTAACTAATAAATACTACTTCACTCCCTTCAGGTGCTTGTTGAAAGATACGCCCACTACATGTGGATGTGGATGTCCAGAGAATATGTACCCTGCTTCTTTCATATTCACTGCCAAGCTCACATTTCCCGTATGTGGAAACGTATATCACATTTCATAATGTTGGTGTTTCCCACTCATAAAAAAAGACTTCTTTTGGCTGTTGGGTGCAATGCACAAGTGGGAAACCTGGTATTTCCCAGTTTTCGACACCGCTCGAAAGCAGCAATACTCCAGTAATGCTTTTACCACGGTAATGTTTAGGCTTTAATGGCTGCCGTCTGTCTTGTACTATCACTGATTAGACCAGTTCTGGTATGAGGCATGGAACGACATTTTCAGATCCACCATCCAACTAAGGCACTGCCATAAATAGGAGTCAACATTCAGATCGTCACTAATCAGAGGTCAGCTACTTACCAAGGTTCTCCTTATCTAAAGGCTTGGAGGCGCTCATCTACTGCTGAAGATGAAGATATTCATAAGAAACAAATGAAAGATTACAGATAACTGAGTTTCTGTTCCTGGCCTGTGATATTACTCAACAAGAACCTTAATAAGTATTTTGGTCTCAGTGTGTGTGTCTGTTTGCGTATGTATGTGAGAGAGAGAGAGAAAGAGAGAGAGAGAGATTATTTGAGCACTGGCTAATAACCATGACCATATCCCCCAAGCACAGTCTTCTACTTATCACTGGTCCTTGTGGACCGTTTAACATCGTGTACTGAGCTAATTGCTAGCGACAGGAAAGAAATGGCTTTGCAGGCAGTGTCTCCTAAACCCATGTTAGCTCATTATATGCTGCATGTTTTGAACCAAGCATCGGGATTAAACATCCAGCACAAAGTTAAGGTATCCAGGGTTACGTTCTGCAAGCGTTCATAGACGTCACATCCTTTCAGAGATCAGTGCAGACCCTGGTTGTGTGAGGCTCACTTAAAGTCTGTGCTTCAAAGCAACAAAGTGTCTGTGTGGGCTTTGTAGTGGAGATGGATGGAGATTGTTTACAGCGTTGTTCACGTTCCTTTGGCGATTAGTGATTAAGTGCTGCTTCCTGGCCGACCCTGACTGGAAAAGAGGTGGAGCGTGGAGGACCCCTCCTCTACGACTGTGAGTTAGTCACTATGCCCACCAGAAACAACCCAGTCATGCAGACTTGCTCACAAAATGCTTCCATTTTATTTTTAATTGTTGTGTTCAAGTGCCAGTACAATAGGACACGTCATACCTACCACCCACTCACAGTGTATTTCATTCTTTGCAGTTTAATGAGCCCACATCATTTTTTTCATAGAAGGGTATGATGTTGAATTTAAATGTTGTTAGAGTTTCACAGCATTTCATTCACTCCCTATTCCACAAAGTCCAGATGTGGAAACTGAGGCTGTTCTGTACTCAACTTTTTTGTGATGTCATAAAAAAACCAACACATTTACATATATTTGCCTATTCAGCCTACAGGAATTGATCCCCGCCCCCTCAGACTGAAGTTATAAGGAGTGTTTCAGCCTGGAATGCTTTCTGAATGAGGCTTAATACAGGCTCAATCAGAACAGAGGTCATTTTATAGGATTTATAGTAAAGAAAAAAAGGAAAATGAGGGAAAAACTCCTTGGTGATCGACCACATTTTGGGTTAGAAGAACACAGATTTTTCGCTGAACTGTTTTATTCTTTTCCGTTGTGTACTTTCCTTCTCACGGATCCTGCAAATGTTTTTTACGGTCCAGTGCCTTCTCCTGCTAATGTCCTTTCTCTCTTAGCTCTCTCTCTCTCTTTCTTTCTCTGTTATCTTGCCCTCTCTCTATATATATCTCTCTCTCTCTGTCTCATGGTTCTCTTGGTCTGGCTCTTTCCATTTTCTTACTCTCTCACTTTCTGTTTTCTTTCCTTTGTTACTCACTTTCCCCCTCTCTTTCTTCTCACTTTCTCCATCTTTCCCTCTGTCTCCCAATCTGTTTTTTTCCTGTTTTCTTCCCCTCTCTTTACCCCACCTCATCTCTCTCCACTGATTCTTTCTGTTTTCTCTCTCACTCTCCCTCTGTTTTATTGCGTTTTCTTCTTGACACACACTCTCTCTCTCTCTCTCTCTGAGGGTCAGGCCTGTGTTGTTCCTCTCGGCTGCTCTCTCTGAGAGTGCAGCTTGTGTCTCCTGTCACAGAGTACAGAGTCTACGCACACAAAAGAGGCCTCACTCACACATTTGCACACAGAACGCCTTTCACCAAATCACAACAAAGCGCCCTGCTCGCCCTGTACAGGCACCCAAAAATGCCAACCCCTCCTCACTGTCTCTCTCTCTCTCTTTTACTCTCCATCTCTCTGTTATCCTGCATTTCTTCCGCTGGCACTGTGTGGCAACCAGCTGTCCTCTTCGCTCTGTTCGGACATGTGACAGGTTTGGAACACATTTCGCAAGATTCGCCGCACAGATTTAGATTACACACTGATTTAAAGCCCTCAAGAAAATAATCTCCGGACCGGATATCTTTTAATTAAACGGATTGGTGAGATGGAAAATAATTGAAAACTACTAGATAATGAGCTAGCTATTGATTTGTAAAGGCTTTATAATCACTTTTTGTCACACAAATGTCTAATCCGCCCCTAACCACACTCCCACAGACATGACAAAATATAAATAAATAATAGTAAAAAAAAGATATGTGATTAACAGAATCCTGGAAGGTGTTAATATGACAACAGAAAAATAAATGACAGGACGAGTTCTTTTTCAGAGTAGACTTAAGATCCAGTACGAGAGATAAAAAATGTTTCACTCATTCACTTTCTTTCTTCTTTAAATTCCAAGGACCAGTAAGACAAGCCACAGACTAACCCTTTTGTTTGAATAACAACATGGTGTGAGTGCGAAGAACCTTTTAAAGGTTCGGAGAACCTTCACATACTATAAAGGTTCTTTTAACAGTTCTTTCAAGAACCTTTACAATATGAGATTCTTTGAAACTTCAAAAAGGTTCTTCAGATTCACACATATCTTAGTAATATACAGTTTAAGGGCTAGAAGTTTAGTGGTGGAGATATGCTGGTTTGAGTGTGAAAATGCTTATTACACTAGTCAAGATTTCAATTCTTTGCCTTCTCCTAAAATAAGTATACTAATAATGCAGATACCCAATCACACGGAATCACATTAAACTGCACATTACATACACACATTAAACTGTTCTGCCATAAACAAAGAAAACTTATTCCCTAACAATATTTATTATATACTGTGCATTTTGTCAAATCCTGTTGTTGCTATTTTTGCACAATTATTTACTGCTGTCTAAATCAGTCTTTGCATTCCTTTGCATTTTTGCACACTTAACGGCTGTGCTACTAGAATACATTGTCATAATACTGCCACACACATTAGTGCTGCTACTGCTCCTGTCGACTGCACTTTATGTTGTCCTGTAAATTATTGTACGGTTGCTCTTATGTGTTTTTTTTTGCACTCTCTTTAGTCCTGTCCTGCGCCTGTTTAGTCTCGTTTCATCGCACTGTGTTCTGTGTATATGACTGAAATAACGATAAACACCTATTTGATTTAACTTGACTTGCCATGACTGACAGAAACTAGCCAAACAACAGTAGTAGCAGTATATTAAAAGTAGTATTAAAGGGGTTATATTACATCATTTTTTTTTCTTATTTTTGTGGTTTTGGGGGAAAAAAAAGCCACAATTCCTTTACATAACCTTTTTACTATCTACAGTAATGGCACTCCTTATCATTTTATCATGAAAGAATAGGATAATCTGCTGTAGTCTGAATCGGCAAACATATATACATTTGTTCATGGTTGTGACATCACAACCTAAGACACGGAGAATGGCCTGCTGTTGCAATGTATGCAGTTTCTATATGTGTACTGAAGTGAACAATGCTTACAGTCTACAAAAGCTTTCTGGAAAAAGGCTGGAAATTCTGTATTCCATGAAACGGCCCCTTTAATTGTAATGGATATCCCACCCCAGAGATCACTCTCTTGAATTTCCAAATATCAAACAATTGAGTCCAAATGCTCACAGACTTCCATCATGCATGTTTCCATTATCCTGCGATCGATAAACGACCACTTAACCGGCCTGTACATGCAGCATGGGAGAGACCGAGCGAGAGAGAAAGAGATATTATGTGTACTACGGGCTTTTGACTGAGGAAATGAAGCGCCATGAGAGCTGCGGCAAACATTAATGCATCAGACAGGAAGTGCAACATTAATGTTTCATATTTTATTGAATTACCCACCAACTCTGTCACTAAAAAAAGCCTTCATGTGGCTTGCGATTGCTGACTTAGAGCAGTTAAGGTAATGAGAAAGACTCGGTCCTGCTGCTTCACATCCTTTATCCAGATCAAAGCAGAGGATTTAGAATCAACTAATCAGGGCCTGCTTTGCCCAGAGCATCTTCACACAACACACACACACACACACACACACACACACACACACACACACACACACACACACACACACACACACACAAAAAAAA
>JBBPCZ010000042.1:34075431-34088765 GCA_037974445.1 Brycinus macrolepidotus
ATAGAAAAGGTTCTTCCACAAACTGTGTCCACAAAGTTGGAAGCATGGCGTTGTCCAAAATGTCTTGGTATGCTGAAACATTAAGATTGTCCTTCACTGGAAGTAAGGGGCCTAGCACAAACCCTGAAAAACACATATACCGAAACTTTTGTCCATATTGTGTACTTCCACGTTATATTTGCTTGAACTTAGGATTTTTTTTTTTTTTTTACTAAATACAAAGAAACAAACCAAACTTTTTTGTCTTAAGCTACACATCCAGCAGATTAGATTAGGTTGAACAAGGCTGGAGAACAACTTTTTAAGTGAAGAAACAGAGACGGAAGATATCAGCAAGAATTTCAGAATGCCTCCGTAATAAATATAATCTTTATTTGCACTTCATTAGTTCAAGAATGCCACAAGTTATAAATACCACAAAACTGTTTAAACATGCCAAACTGCTTCAAAAACCCTAAAAGCATCAATTTCTTCATACAAAGTACATCTCTTCTCCTTCACTTCTTCACAAGGGTGCATTTTTTCATTCCTTTAGGTTCTGTAGAATAAACTCAAAATAGTCATACAGGTGATTAAAGTGTAAGGTAAGGTTATTCTATATAAAATGGGCCATTTGGAAAGGCAACAGTTATTGCTAATTCACTTTGGGGGGTAAATGATGAGGTGACAGGGTTTCCCATAACACAAACCCAGTAACACCAAAACCACTGGACAGATTTACTAAGCTTTAAGGGGCTACTGCACTGTCATTAGCTTAGACTCCTTTACTAAAGTCTGTCCCCACCACAGGGGGTAGACACGTACAATGTTCTTTCATCATTCTGATTTCTGTTACTAAGTAACAGGCCTTCTTTCGCGTAAACTGTTTAAAAGCTTGTATGAAACTGGACAGTGCTGTTTCCATTTGACTGAACTGTTGAGACCTTAAAGTTCATCAGCCTGATAGTTCAGATCAGATGAACTATTAACACATTTTAGCCTTTACAATTAAGGAACACTGGGAAATTTATCCAAGCGTTTATTATTAAACACCTTTGCCTTTAATTAAAACTTGCTGATGGAAGGTAAACAGGCCTAAATATGGATTATTAAAAATCTGAGCCGAAGATCTGCTTCAGTTACAATCATCTTTCCTCAAATCATCAGTCTGTAGCAGATTTAATATAAATTTCAATTAGATCTCAGAAATGAGGACAGATGTGTAATGGTACAGCAACTAGGTTCAGTTTAAACTGCAGAACTACATTAAACTACAGCTGCAGTTGAAGAAACATGGCCCTTTTGAGTATGAACTTAGTGCATATGTATTAAACTCTAAACCATAGCTGAGCTACAGACCGTGTAATTACCCCAAACATGAGAAAAAAAAAAAAAAATAGTAAAGTCTAAAAATGGGAGTTCAACTTAAAAGTTTTCCTTTCCCTTTACAAACCAGACAGAAACGCGACCCTATAAATAGCTTAGCAAATCTGACTCACGAGGCTTCGAGGTTCTCATCTTCAAAGACAGAAAAACGGAAAAGAAATCTGCTCAGTGTAGGTAAAGTAAAAAGCACTTTGTGATAAAGGAAGGCCCTTTGTCTATAACTCCCAACAGTTTCATAAAGTGGCACAAGCTGGCAAACAACAACATTAAAAGGTTAGTATAAGTTCCCTAAAAATGTCAGGAAATGAGCAAAATACTGTCAGTTCATGATGCTTTACAGAGTCATGGTCAGAAACCATATATTAAAAATGAAGACCACATGTGTGTGGTCCTCTAACAAGCGTAGAGCAGAAACTCTTGGAGCAAACAAACCATGTACCGCTACACAAGGAGCAGGTGTTCACCACAGAAACAGACACTCAGAGAGAGAGAAAAAAATCTGTGGCGTGTTACAGGTCGATCTCGTACACATTCACACCTGGTGTGTTTCACGCAATTGCATCTTGGGCCTGTCAGGTTATGTGAGGTTACATGATGGCAAACTATGGAGAAAAAAAACAAAAAAAAAAACAAAAAAAAAACAAAAAAAAAATCAAGCAATCAGTAGATTGCAAGTTGAATCCTCAGTGATGCCACAGCCATCCCTGGAAGCCCAAGAGAGTATAAATAGCCTCGCTCTGTCTGGATGGGCACAAAGTCTCTCAACACTATGCAACACTACGCTAACTGGTCTCTCAATACTACGCCAGCTGATGCAGATGTCTGTTAACTGACATGACTGTTCATGCAACCAAGCACAATGTCAGAAACTGTTCCTTGTAACAACTGATTTATTTATAAATGCATGAATCATTTATCAACTCCGATTTTGCCACAGAAGGTTCTAAATCACATCTAATAAGTTTCCTAGCTGAAAAAAATGACTAAACTTAGCGGAAATTTCAATCCAATATAAATGCTGAATTAATACTGGCAATAACATTTTAATCAAATATTGTGAATAATTCACCCATTTAAGAATTCTGTTAATGCTGTTAGATGTTAAACTCAAAATGCAATATTTAGAGCCTGATGGGGCAAAAATGTAAAATTCATAACTAAAAACTATTCCAAAAAAGTAGCTTTGGAAGTGTGCATGGTTGCTTGAATTTTTTCCTTTCCTTCAAACCCATTCCCTGACCAGACCTGACAGGGCCAAGATGATTTGGTGCAGTAAAACCTCATCCTTTACGCACGTTGATTTGAGCTTTCCAAGCAGAATATCAATAACAATACAACACACCGCTATAAAAACTTAACATGTTCTTCCCCACTTCACTCACTCTTGTGCATTACGCTAATGAGCGATACAGGAGGTACAATAATTTTGGGTAGATGCTTAAATAAAGTAATACTGACAGCCTGGTTCTGATGACAGAACTGAATTCTTGAAGACACTCCATGAGTTCATGTGACATTTTGTGGACCAACATTAAAGAAATGCTCCAGTGTTATTCAACCAAATCTCGGTCTGCTGCAACTGTAACACATGATACTTTACAATTCATTTAACGTTCTTCAATGTTTGAGTCAGAGGTTTTTACTGTTCTTTAGTATTTACCGGGCCCGTGGTACTGGGTATATGATAGACATGCAGTAGATTGAGATAAGATGGAAAAACACAGGAATATTTCTTTAAAGCACTGACTCAGGACACTGCAGAGGACATACTGGCTTGCTGGGCAAACATATTTTCTGTTCCTATCAGATTCTCTGCAAAACTGATGACTGTAATAAGTTCCAGAGACAAAGGTGCAACACATACTTGATCATTCAACTGTCCTTTACAAAGGATTATTATATCATAGCTAAACTACTATTAATGTTAATATTTACTCTAATAACACGGGTGCACGTTTCAGCTCTGACAAAGGCAGAGAGGTCCAGGTTCTTGCTGCTGAAGTGGAGAGCCCTGTATTTACTGAAACTGCCAATGTGAAACACCTCTCCATCTATTCAGCTTGCTCTTACAATGAAGTAGCCCTTCGGGTTCCAGTTCCGAAGCACAGAACAACTCTTTTCTGCATGGAATCCTCTTTAAGTGTCCTTCTTTAAGTGTCCTCCACTTGCAGCAAAAGTCAAACATACCACTGGTAGTGGACTACACTGCAGCAACGACAAAGTTATTAGTGCTTGGTAATCATCTGTACATCCTCTGCCAGGTTAAAGTTCAGTAATTCAGCTTGTTCGTGAACTAGCTACAAGTGTGGATTGTAGTGCAAAATGTGACTTGGGCTTTCCGGACCCACCCCCCCCTTCAAAACAGAAACCGAGAGAAAGTGAGAGAGACAGAGAGAGACCCAAAAAAACAAACACTAGAAATCGGACCACCACCCCCTAACAGACTACTGCTAACAGACCATGACAGTCGTCACACAAACAGCTTATGGACTTTTGCTAAAATGAAAAGCTCGTCTCATTATATTTCCATCCACTGTGTCTGAAACGCCAAATCAATTATTGTGGGAAGGGAGGCTTCTTAAATTGGGGCTTAGGGGAAGTCTAGACGCATTAATATCAGAGAAATGCACAAAACCTATCTAAAGAAACTGCGCAGTATACTGTTTGTTCATGGAATAGTTTGGGGGGGGAAAAAAATCTAAATTTACGCAATTTTCTACTCCGCATCAGGTGTGGCTGATCGACGAAGACATATGTGGACTACGATGTTTTGCTACTTTATTTTAAAATTAAAGTTATGAGGTTAACCTTGCTAACCTTGAAGTCAATAGTCAGCCAAACTGTCTCTGTAGACACATCCCCAAAACATAACCTCAGCCTATTCAAACCGCATCCAGCTCCACGATCCCCGGTAGAGCAAGAGCCCTCTGTGGCTGAGAGTCAAAGAAAGCACAACTGGCCTTGCTTTCTCTAAGTGAGTAGGATGGAGTCCCTCTCACTTCATCACTCAGTGGGAGGTCTGCCAGTGTACTCTGAAGTAACAGAACTGGTAGTTAGTTTTCTCCTTCAAGTGTGTTGAGAAAAAGCCCTTCATGTGACTTTGAAAGCACTTGCTAGGCTTTACCCTCCAGTGATGGTGGTATTGTGTGATAAGGGGAGTCCTGGCTATGGGGAAAACTGGACAAACATGACATGACGAGGGGAAAAAAAGGAAACTACTGTTTCAGACAATACTGGGGTTTGAGAGGATTGACGCTAGATCAGATCAGATATTTCTGATGGTCATTCATCCCAATAATTATTGTAGATCAGCACTCTAGATGACGGCATTCAGCTATCCTGTGACGTTCGTTTAATTTTATAGTAAGTCATACTGTGTCCTAAACCACATCGAAAAGTCTGTACCACCCTAATGAATATCGGGATGAGGTTTGAGTGAGCTCAGATTAGTTTTGGGGATGTATTTGCAAATTCTTTTTAACAGAGAAAATCTTTACAGTCCAAAATCTGGACTCCACATGTGTCTTGTGCTACTGACTACATCTGGGGTAAGTGGAAAATTGTGGAAATTAGATTTCCTGTCATAATCACTGCAACTGTAAAAGTGGTAATACTGATATTGCAGATGGGTGCAATGTGCAATAAAAGCCCTCAAACTAATTACAAAATGTTTTATTTTGTGCTGTGGGCATCCTGACAAGTCTCAGATGTTCTAGATGAGTTCCTGAGGTTGTCTGGATGAATCAAGGCATTTACACAATCCTACAATTTTTAATAGTTTTGACAGAAAATAATGCAGGCCAATTTATTTCTTTTCTATTATGTTCTGTCAAGCATTACAATCTTCGACATTTTGAATAAGGATCATTATCACAGTATGCAGCAATGTAATTGGCATATGATATTCTGTGCATACTGTGCAGCCCGACTACACACTTCACGAGAGTGCAATCGATATTTGAGAAAAGTGGAGGAGCCCTCGTCAACACTCCTAATGCTACAGAGATCTGAAGACACTGTGGAAATGCTGCCTGTAGAAATAGTTGTAAAGATGTGTCAATACTAATGAAGCAGTAATGCTGATATGAGAAAAGACTTCTACTACTACCCCATGTCTTCTCTGTGTGCGCAGCATCGAAAGAAGGGGGGGGGGGGGGATGTTTACCTAGAAGGCACCTGTAGGACACCCCTAGCTTGGGCACCCTGGATATGAGGTAGAGTAGGTGGGGTAGTAAAGTAAAGAGGAGTGTATGTATGTTGTGATGTCTTCCAAATCTAAATGTACAGAGGTGGAACAGAATATGTTGGCAAGCCTGTTGTAGTTTTATGTGCTTAGGGGTGTACATATGAACGTGCAACCTACAGGTTACATTCTACAGACTACATGCCTAGCAGTGGTGGATTCCTATAAGGTATGGAGACAAGAGAAGCATTTAGATGTTTTCCAGAGTCTTCTCTTACTCTGGGCACTGCATGACTGACAATTCACCCACATGCTCCGCGTGAGCTGGAGTCCACAGGCCCCTGGTGGTGGGAGGTCATCACTGCAGTTGTATTTCACCCTCTGGTGATCAGAAGATGTATATGCAGATGCCCTTTGCAGAAAGCAGGAGACAGTGGGTGTTTGTGGTGATCCGGAAAGGAGAAGGAGGGTTATCAACAGCAGCGCATACGAGGAGGGGACAGCTCTGGGGGCACCTCCGGCTCCGGCTGCAGTGAGAGGACGCTGTTGGAGAGCTCTCTGCATGGAACTTCAAGAGGCATCTGCAGAAAAATTAAATGTAATAATTAGGGCTGCACAAAAATTTGATAATATCTGTAATTAAAATTCAAAAACTGACACTTTTTCCACTTTTACTAGACACTTGTTTATCAGGCTAAATGCTAACTTGTCATCAGTAACACACAGTTCCAAGCACTGCATATCAGACTCCTTGGAGATCTGGCACAGTTTGAGAGCCTCTATTCCTACATGATTTGAGGAGACTGCAGGTGCAGTCAACATAAATTTCCTACTGATGCACAGCTAACTAGCTCTCAGGTGTTTTTATTTATGAGGATAAATTGGGCTAGAGCAGAACAATAACACTGCAAGATTTCTAAAGGTTAAATATGCATACATGGTTACAGGATGAATAAATCATTGTCAAGTCATTTTAAATAATTAGCGGTTGCATTCATATTTAGTCTTAGAACTGTAGATAGATTTTTATAACAGTTAATAGTTAAAACAAAACGGCACTAACCTTACTCAAAATGTCATCCACTAGTTTGAGGAAGATCTCATCCACGTTGAAATTATCCTTAGCACTGGCCTCGCAGAAACGCATCCCCGATATCCGTGAGGCAAACTGTCAGTCAAAAGAGAGAAGAGGTGCACTCGTCTGCAGGAGTGCTTCTTAACTGAACAACTGCTTTTAGTATTTACATTCAGCTTCTCCAGGAAAGCAAGTTAACATCATTTGAATGAATCTAATGTAGAGGTTTCTGGTAGCATGTATTAAGTTTTTTTTTCCTGGATTTTCAACAAGCCATAACATGGATTAAATCTCTCTCTACATCTGTTTAAGTAATAATAATAGCATCAAAAGTAATGATTTACATGTACAGCCACGCCCACTTATGAAAACCTCTACATGTGAGAAACTACTGAAGAGACAATCTAACTTTTGCATTTTACTAGGTACAATCATATTTTCATATACTTTCTCAAAGAGAGACAAGACTGTTAGACATTTTTTTCTTGAATTTCATTAATTTGACTTGCATTAACCTATACACATATGTGTGTGTGTGTGTGTGTGTGTGTGTGTGTGTGTGTGTGTGTGTGTGTGTGTGTGTGCGCGTGCGCGTGCGCAAGAGAGACACTTACCCTCTCGGCCTGTTGTCGTGTGATGATGCGGTCAGCCTCACAGTCTAGCTTGTTCCCGACCAACAGAAGCTCAGCATCCTCTGATGCGTACTGTAGAATAAGCTCAGGGTTAATTAAAGTGCCATGAAAGAGTATTTGTCCCTTTCTGATTTTCTATATTACTGCCAATTCCTTTAGATTTTCAGACAAAATGCAATATTAGGAAACTTTTCAAACAGAAAACACACCAAAGTATAATTTCATTTCTTTAAGAAGCACAATACATCCAACATGCAAATCACAAAAGCAATAGCCCCCTTAACAGAAAAAAAAATGATTAAGAATAATATTCAGCTAACTGAACACAGCCAGGCTTATATGCAGCAAGACCGGCTGAATGTAAACCGCACTCATATTGAAGTTTATTATAAGTGTGGTGAAATTGAGTATTACTGAGGTATGTCCAGTCTGGAAAGGGATTCAAAAACATTTGTAAGTTTCTAGTGCATCCCTGAACCAGAGTGACAGCCGTTATCCACAAACTGGGAAACCAGGAAATACTGATGAATCTTCCCAGGAGTGACAGACCTGCCAGTGGTAAATCCTCCGGGAAGCCATTAAAGGTTCCAGCAGAACATCCACAAAACTCTAGCCCAGGTGTGTCAACAAAGAGCCAGTGTGGCTGAATTTGGTTCCAAACAATCAGGAGCACATCAGATTCCACCTGGCTTAAGTTGACAGTTTATCAGGTGTGGTCTTGCTTATTTGACAACCGTGTTCTAGTTTAAGCTAAGGGCAGGAGCATCATACCAACATTTAAGCATGGTAGTGAGAATGTGGGCATGTTGTGCTGTCTTGGGAGCTGGACAACTTGCTATTAATGAAGGAACCGTGAATTCTGTTCTGTTCCAGAGAATCCTTAAGGAGTGCATTTGTTCATCTGTCTATGACCTGAAGCTGAAACATAATTGGGTTAAGCAGCGGAGCAATAATCCAAAGCAGAAAAGCAAAGCCATCTCTGAACGGTGGAAGAAAATTAACAAAATTGCTGTCCTGGAGTGGCCTTGTGAAAGTCCTGACCCCAACAGAGACGCTTTGGCAGGGCCTCAAATGAGCAGCTAATGCCAAAAAAAACTACCAGCACATCTAAATTAAAGCAGTTCTGTAATGGAGAGCGGGCTCAAATTCCTCCACATCAACGTGAAACGCTGTTAACAAATAAGAGAAAAAGTTGGCTGTGGTTGGATACAGGTCATGAAACCTATTGATTTTAAGGGAGGCAATTTTCTTACACATGCTCCTTAAATGCTTTCCTTCTTAAATAAATCGAAACGCTTTAAAGCATATTTTGTGTTTAATGAGGTTAACTCTGTCTATCTAACACTGCGTTTAAGGATCTAAAAGCTTTGTAAACCTCAAAAAGCTCCTCAGTACCATTCAGATTCTTATCATACAAACTACACAGTTAAAGAAACAAGTGAAAACTTATATCACTATTGATAAAATAATTCTTGTTTAGAGCCTCATCCTCTTACTAGTCATAAACAAGGAAGCAAGGAGATGACCAGTATAACATGACCAACCATTAACAGCTGCTTATGGACTGTTTCTATTGCGCATCATGCCATCAGCATTACTTCTGTGGTACCTTGTCGATCATTTTCATCCATTTGGGCAGGTCCTCGAATGTCTCCTGCTTGGTGATATCATACACTATTACGATGCCCTTAGCGCCTCGGTAATAGGCTGAGGTGATGCTGTTAAACCTCTCCTGACCGGCTGTGTCCCTAAAAAACAATAGCACAATACTGCATTAGCAACCCAAATTGAGTGCAATTCAAAATAATACCACTTTTTACATTTTAACACTACAACATTTCTGCATCTCTATAATCACCACCTCATAACTGGAACACTTAACACTTAATGCACACTTCAGAGAAAGAACACTAATAGCTCATCTGCTACAATGCAATTACTTACACAATACTATGCATTGACAAAGGTGAAATGATTAATGTTCTGATGTGTTTGAGGTTTTAGATAAATTAGGGTTGGTTTCTGGACCTAGTTGTGGAATACATACGATTGCGACCACTGTGGTCACAGTGAAGAAATCAATTTTGAAATCATGACAAATAAAATGTTGAAACAATATACAATAACCACTAATGACTGAAGTTCAATGAGAAACACTGGATTTACTGTAGTTCAGGTCAATCATGGAATTAATCCTCCATTTCAATACTGTTTTTAACACGTCCATGCCAACATCGGCTCAACTCAAACACTGGATTGGATATTTTAACTCTGCAATAAAAATAATGTAAGTAACTGTTTGTCTGGTTTAAACTTTATGTCTTAAATCATGGTGCACTGCTCTTTGTTTTGGTAACAGCTGAGTAGCCTTGCTAGCTATCAGATGTGAGGTTACATAGTTGCACAGCAGTGACGTGTAGCTGTCAATAGTTTGCTATGTAAAGCCTAGTTTGACAAAATCAATCATTACAGTTACGAAACAAAGTACTTTCTAAGATTTTGTGGCTTTGGATTAAAACCGGCTTGGTCTGTCATTTCTGGGGATGGGTTTGAAAAGGGAACTGGATAAAATTGCAATGATTTCTGGACATGTCATGGTACTGATATCCACTTTTATGTTTACTTCATCCCCCACCCCTCTAAGAAGCCATCTAACAAACTTTTCTTGACCTATTACAGTTACAGACATTAAGAGGGCAGTGGGAATTTCCCAGAAGGGACAAAGGTCAGGCCAAGCGGTTGAGACCATGTTAAGCCCATTACTGAAATGGAGGAGGTAATGATTCCTTTAGAGATTTTGTTGCTATGTCATTGGATTTAGAGAATAACGACATATCCTTTCATTTTTACTGTACCTTATCCACCCTAGCCTGGTCGCATTTTCCCAAAACAGGGTATGATGTCACAAAAAGGGACGGTGAGATGTCACATGGGTGTGAGGACATGTTAAGGCGAATGGTGATGGAGCCGAGGATGCTGGATAGCTGGATGTGAGTGGACATGTGACACAGACAACGTGACAGTTAGAGGCAGCCATCTGCAGAGATGGGGCAAGACAGGCTGGGGTGGGTGTGGGGATGGACAGAGGTTAACAAACAGCAGGAAGAATGGAATGTTAGAGGGGTTGTGTCCAATTATGTCCAATTAAAGATGGTGATACTGGAGATGAACAGTGGTCCACAAAGAAAAACATGCTTAAAGTGTGCCCGAATAAAAGGAGCTACATGTTACCAGGATGTGACAGTGGCTGATTTAATTATTTCTAATTCTGTTCCATTTCGCTCCTGACAAGTCTTTTTAAACAAATGTAACATAAGTGCTTTCACACAAATGTAATAAGTATATAAAATGATTTAGCATCATGCAAGCTGCATGCCTGAATCACTAATTATGTGGACCAGCCCTGGTCACCAGACAAAAAATATAATAAGCGTTTCGTATCTGGTGAACTGGTGGGTACAAGCTTCCATAGTTGGCTACAGTCATTTCTGGCTGAACCACTTACTTTACCCAAAAAGCGTTTTTGCACTTAGGTTCAGCAAAAATCATCACCACTCTGACTGCTCCAACTTCTAAAAACCCATTTTTAACACTGGGTTTTAGCACAGTAATACACATATCACACTTACTCGAGTGGTGCCAGCCTTACAATGTTTTTAGCCCAACTGTGGATATTTGCAGTACTTTTTAGTGACGGTTATACCCTATGCATGTGTGCAAGAGAGGAAACTCAGAAAAGGGCTGATAGTGGGATTAAAAGCACAGATCAGTGAGATAGTTCAGTGGTCTTATGTTAGAACAAAGTAGCAGCGAGGAGTTTGGAGAGAGCAATTTAGAGAGAAGGACTCAAGGAAAGGTCAGCAACAGTGAGAAAGAAACAAGAGGAGGTCAGTAAACATAACACTTTATTGTGAGCCATCAGACTGAAGCACACTGCAGTCAAATTTCATGTGGCTGCAAACTTGTCATCTGAAGCAAGAAAGCATGGAGATGTGATCATCATAAAAACAAGGAGGCTATGGTAGATAACAAGGGTGTTCAACTGCATTGATCTAGAGGTGGCGAATTAACTACATTACCTTTGAAATGCTTGGAATGTTTTTCCACTGTACAAAGTAATGGAACTAGAAAAAAAAAAGGAACTGAGCTTTTTTTATTGAACCTGTACTGAAGGTTTTAGTTGTATGCTTTTCTTGGGTGCTTCTTCAAGATTGGTACCAACAGGACCTAATGATGCTCGAGGGTGTTCTACTTTGTCTTTGGTAATGCTTGCAGCGTAACGCAGTCACAATTTAGTGAATTCTTCAGGGAAGTCACGAAACGATATTACAGGACCAATACTTGTGCCAGAATGTAAACTAGAATATGTTTTTGGAGTGCTAGGTTTAGAATTTTTCATTCGTAAAGAGACTGCCAAGGTGACTTTAACTAGTTATAGAGCTAACACTAATGCCATCAACATTTATGCTATCCACATGACTGGGAAAATTATATTTGTTTGATTCTATTCATAGGTTAGCGTGTGTGAACACAGAACAGCACAGTACATTGTTTCATGTCAGCCAATAAATTAAGCTAATAGGCAAAAAAGGCAGCTTAACTGTACATTCACACTAGCCGGCAACATGTCCTTTAAGTTGCCTCAAGTCTGTCTCGTGTTCATGGCTGCTCTAGTGGGCACACACTCTGTCCAGCACCATCAAGAAAACAGTTTTATTTTAATATGCAGTACAATTATACGTTTCTCTGAGGAACAAAAAGTTCACAGTACATGCTGCTAATCTCTGGTCCCCATGCCTAGGACTGGTCTGAGGAATTTGTATACACCACTCATTTAGATGCTCACTGCACCGTGTACTATGTGTAAAGCTAGTTGTGACATCACAGCTAGTTTTACCCATAATAAATGACTGGTAATCTGCTGCTCTTTTGCCCGATAATGTTAGAGTAGGGTTTGAGTGGAATAAAGTGACAAATTGTTAATCACTATTATCATGATGGTTCTGGTTGTCTCGAGCAGGCATTTGGGACAGTTCTTGTTTTCAAATGTGCAGTGGAAAAACCCTGCCTTCAAGTAGAAGATGATAAGTTATGGTAGCATTCTCAAGCTTGCCCAAAGCCAAAAATTCACAAAATGCTTGATGTATTGTTATTATTGTCTATATTCCACTACAACATCAATCGCATTTTTAATAATGTGCATTCAGTCTAGTTTTACAAGTAATTCTGAACTGCACCAAAAAAATGTATACAATTTAGTACAACGATGGACTGAACTGTTTTCTAAAGAATAACAAAGTGAATCGTGAGATCAGAGAATTTACCCCCTTAGAAGATAACGAAGTTTCAGAACATTATTCTTTATGATCCATTCACATTAATCCCAGAGCACGTGTTGAGTGTTATATTCCCTGATGCGCTGCTGACAGGCAGCCAGCTCCAGAAATGATTCAGCTTCTGGACAAAGCTACAGGCTGGAACAGATTAGTCTCAGACTGTGACGCTGAGCGAAGGGGGCTGTGTGTGCTAGACTTCCTGACTGAGAGCAGAGTTAAGCCCATCTTGTGCTTCTGAGACACAGGAAGTGACATGTTCTGGGCGAGTCAATGATAAGGACAGTGCACTTCCCGTCCACTTACCAGATCTGCAACCTGATCTTCTTCCCTCTCAGCTCCACTGTTTTGATTTTAAAATCCACACCTTGATGTGTAGAGAGACAGGCACAGAGATACAGACACACACACAGAAAGAAAAGAAGACAGTGTGTTTGAGAGCAGAAAGAAAAAAATACAAAGTTCTGGAGGCTAAAAAGACAAACGAATACAGTCCTGCAATTCAGTGTGAAACAAACAGCACAGTAACAAATAAGCTAATAACTCAAATTTAATTTGTGGCATTTAAAATGTTCAAAAAAAGGTTTCAACCTCAGAGTTAGTAACTGGCTGTGAAAGGAAAACTGTCATACTGCTAAAGTAGGCCTACTTATATGTACTCCGCTACATTTTTAAAGTGATAGTGATCATTCGGTCATACGTGAACACACCACAGCACACAGTGTGAACAGCACGAAATTCTTCCT
>JBBPCZ010000042.1:34097199-34109759 GCA_037974445.1 Brycinus macrolepidotus
ATATAAAATGTGAATTTAAAACTCAAGACGCACACACATGCACACACGTCTCCAATATTCAGCGACTGCCCATTGGGTTTTATTTCAAGTCAGTTTTGAGTGCATGTGTTGGTCTGTTCTTTTCAAAGTACAGGGGAACATGTTACACTTATTTTCATGGTTATCAACTGAACAATTATGCATTTTATTAGTACTACATCTGTAACTGCAGGGTTGCTTTCTAACAGACTTATTGAACCTATGGATCTCGAGAAAGCAGTCGACTTGTATCAGAAAGCTGCATCTGTTTTTGAGGTAAGAGCTACTCTTGATGGTAATACAATAATGATTGCAGTGAAAACAGTCACGTCTATACGCAGACATTACTAGTATCATGACGATACTTTCATTATTTAAAGCTAAAATTATAAATATTTGATGTCAACATTGTACAATTTCCCCAAGATAGTACCCGTGAAGCTGACAGATGTTCTCAATCTAAGCGACATTGGCGCCACCCTACTGTCATTAGTACTTGTTGAGTACAAAAGCTTTATGTATGTCCGTGTCCAAATATGTCTTATATATGTGTAGAATGAGGACCGTCTGAGACAGGCTGCAGAACTGCTGGGAAAAGCCTCCAGACTGCTAGTGCGCCTACGCAGGTAAGCACATGATCAGTCTAATATTTTGATGTCACATTCTCATTCTCTCTTCCTCTCATCTGCCCACTTTTCTGTATTCCTGAAAACGATCGAAACTCTGTGGAGAGCCTGGGGATAATTTTAGCCTCTTCAAAGTGCGATACACTGCAGTGCATCTCGTCTTACGTGTGTCTTTGCCGCAGGCTGGACGAAGCAGCAGTCTCCCTCCAGAAAGAAAAAAACATGTACAAGGAAATCGAGAATTACCCCACTTGCTTTAAGGTACGCTATTGAGCATTCGACCTTTGTTAAGAAAACACTGTGTTTTATTTTATTTCCCTAGATCATGATGGAATGATAATCAAGATGAGATGCTTTAACTGTACAAAACTACATCTATGTACATCTATGTATCTTCTTGGAGCTCTGCTTCACTGTGTGTTATTTGTCTGTAAGTAATTGTTAATCTGTTTTCTCTGTAGAAAACCATAGCCCAAGTGTTGGTCCATCTCCACCGAGGTGACTTTGTAGCAGCCGATAAGTGTGTGCGAGAAAGTTACAGGTACAAATGAGTGCATCCAAGGGTGTAACCATATACATGTTTTCTGGTTCTATATGACTTTCAATCGTGGAAATTATCAATATTTTAATGATTTGAGAAGTCTTGATTCTACAGAGCTTTATTTATATACCACACAAGTCCACTTTACTCTGATAGGGTACACCCATATGCCTATTTTTAATTATTGGCAGAGGTTTTCACAATAGACAGCAATTGTTTTAAGGGCACATGACATGGAAAACCAAATTGTTGTCTTGTATTTTACGGGACTGAGTTAATGTGTAAACAGTCCATATATGGCTAAGTTGCAAAAATGTCCCATTTTGAGTTCTTGTGATGTCTCACTATCAACACATTTACTTATAAACCACACCCCCCACACACACACACAACCCCTATTCAGCCTGCTGCAGTTCAGCCCCACCCATTCGATAAAGTTATAAGGAGTGTTTTAGTCTGGACTATTTTCTGAATGAGGAGCAATAAAAAAAAATTCAATCTAGGATACGGGCCTCTTAAAAGTTTTGTTTTATCATTTTTCAGGGCTTTTATCACTAAATTCACTTTGTTTTTTTCTTCTAGTCTCCCTGGGTTTAGTGGCAGTGAGGACTGTGCTGCCATGGAGACACTACTGGCAGGTTACGACGAGCAAGATGAGGACCAGGTGTATCGCGTGTGTAACTCACCTCTTCTCAAGTACATGGACAACGACGTGAGTGTTGGCTGAATTCTGACAGAACTCCTGTGTATCGATTCAATTAAGATGAGACTGTGCTGCCTGAGCCCCAGCAGCTGATTCCGGATATAAACAATGGAGCCGCATGGCATCGAGGTCATCATGGAGGAGCGTGGAAGCATAGAAGTAGTTAAAAGTTTAGAGAGTCCAATTTAATAAATAATTACCATTAGTAAATATACAAGTCCTATAAACTAAAAAACTAAACTTAAAATAAATAAGAAAGAAAGAAAGAAAGAAGGAAAGAAAGAAAGAAAAATAACATAAGATGCAGAGAGCAGGCCAGATAGGAAGTGTGATTACTACCATTTTGACATACATTGTTATACATATATACTCTTCCTTTAAAACCATTGTAAAGACCAACAGTGCTCTTTTCCCTCCTTTTGAACAGTATGCAAAGCTGGCCATCTCTCTGAAGGTGCCGGGTGGAGGTGGAAAGAAAAAGAAATCTCCTGCTGCTCCACAGGGGGGTGCTGGAGGAGCACCACCAGCAGAGGAGGACGATGACTATGAAGGAGGACTGTGTTAACCAGGGAAACAAGTGTGTGTGAATGTGTGTGTGTGTGTGTGTGTGTGTGTGTGTGTGTGTGTGAGGGAGAGAGAGAGAGAGAGAGAGAAGGAGAGAGAGAGAGAACAGGACAGAGTATATGTGTATTTGGTGAGTTAATGTGACTTTCCCCGTTGTATAAGATCTATGTACTCCTGACATAAATCCTTTTTTGTCTAAACCTTCTGGATCTTGGGAGTCAAAATCAACACACCGTAATGTGCACATTTAAAAATACTTAAGATGTTTAAATAAAATAAAAAAAAAAGTACAGCCAGAAGCTATTTTATGTTTTAGATACAAATGTTAAATGTAAGTCCATTCATCAAAATGTATTTATTTATTCAAATGTATTTTATTTACTATGATACAACACACGTATGGTCTCGTTTACAGTATCAGTATATGTATTGCTGTTTTAAATATCGACGAGTCTGTAAAGTAGTGAAGACGTCTTGTATGCAATTATGTCGTGTATCCGGTTCTATTTAAGTGACCATTATGTACAGTAACTTTATAGTGTTGTTTGAACAGGAAGGGTTGGTTCAGCCTAAAATGCTAATGTGCCTAACAGTGAATAATATGGACAGTGACACTGCAGTTAGGCCACTTATATATAAGTATTTTTGTTTTTGTGTCCGATTCACGGTTAGCTACATTGCCATTTTTGACCAAGCTATCCCTTTAATGTGTAGCTATGAACCAAGCACACAATCTAGAAATATGACTGAGCAGAAATGTCACTTCTGTGTAATATTTGAGACAAATGAGGCAGCCAAACCAGCTTTGGGTGAGCTGCCATTATTAGCCATGGACGCCACTGTAAGGAGTGGATCACTTCATTTTTTTGACCACTCACTTTGAAGCACTGCCTTGTTTTCTTTAAGCCACTTTTGTAATAGACAGCTACAATGAAAAAAGTTTTGCACTCAGCATGGTTGATTTGAATGTGTAAGTCATTTCCACACAAAGTAAATCGTCAAGCTATAGAGCAATTAAGGTTGGGCCTTGTCGCAAGGAACATCACCGCTGTAATGATGTCAAATGTTCTGTTGCTTTTATAAAAAAGGTAAAACAAGAAGGCAGAAATATTGTATCAATTATGTTTTAATATTGGCAGTTCCTCCAAAAAAAGGAGCTTTTTGTGTTTTGAGATCTGCCACAATACCAAGTTCAGCCTTTTCAATGCTTGCCTGGTTAATCAGCATTTCACAGCTCATCTTGTTTACTGACCTGCATTCTATTAATTTCAAGCTGTTCAACCGAGAAACGTGCTTAGATGCAACATTAGGTTTGGGATCTGATGCGAGCCTGATGTCACAGTCTTCTTCAGAGTATGACGAAACAGAATTATAATATACAATCTCATGTATTGATCTTCTATTTTTGGAAGTGCTGACATGAGATGTGACTGAATTTATGATTAGCTCCAGCATAAAGCGGGTCTATACTTGGCAACCGGCACTCAGCAGAACGACAGTTAATGTGAAAAAAATTTACTGTTTTCACAAAAAACAGGACGAGCAGTACAACTGTTAACCAATTACGGACTTTTGTACGCATTTGATCAGCACAATTATTGCCAAAAGTACACTGAAAGAGGAAACTGTGTTGATTTTTTTTCACGTGGAAATGATGTATACATTTGAATCAAGTAAATTCAGTGCATAACCTTTTTCTGGCCTTGCTTTCCTAGGAGTACTGATTTAGGATCAGCACTCTCCTTTATCCAAATTATGATCCTAGATCAGCTCTCTTAGTCTGAGTAAAATGCATAATTGGGCAAAAGGTCCTAACCAGACACTGCAAAGGTGAAACTGGCACAAGAGCTGTGCTGTTATATTTGGCAAAGTTCTTGTATTAAGTATGTCTGCTGGCACATACAGATAGGAATAGAGTGATGACGGGCAGAAGCATCTGTAACCATGTAACAATCACGGTATTCAAAACTGAAAGCTGTGCTTTTCCAGTCTAAACAGCTGGAAAAATATTGAAAGTTAGCATCTACAGAGGTGATCAAAGGCACAATGGACCAGAGTTTTGTCAGATACAGTCAAATACGTCTGTCTAATGCATTCCCCTGATGATGATGATGATGAACGCATCTAAGTGTATGCACAGCAATAAACCCCTCTGCTGGCGCACAGCATATATTCTTTTTATTGTGTATGTGTCGTGTGTTTATGAGAAAGATCAAAATATCTTTCTCAGGTAAACAAGCCCCTAGTTGCTTATAGTTACAAGCTAAAGGATCCAGCTGACCATATGTGAATATCTTCAAGGCATTCAGTTTTCAAGCTTTGAGTTTGTTTACAGATGACACCGCCAGAAATCAGCTGATGCAACACACATCTGCCTGCTAGTTTTCCATTTTAGCATTCATGTGCATCTCAGCATACGCCCTGTACACTAAGAGCCTTTAGTACAGACGTTAAATGTTTTTTGTTCCTATTTATATTTGATGAGGGCTTATAGAATGGAGCTGAACTGCTTTGTTCCATCTTTAGTTCATCATTAATGTATGCAAGTACTGCTGCTGTTGCTGATGTTTTTCCAACAGGCCTTTGATATAAGAGTGCATTAGCTGGGGGCAGCAGGGCAGGGGGTTGTTTAAGTTATTGAAAATGCACCACACCTTTTCATAGTAGATTCTAATTGACCAGATTTGCTACAGCTCCTGACATCTTGCTGCAGCGTACATGCGTGCAACTAACCAATTTTAGACCCAGAAACCATGATTTCAGGTTTTTTCTTCTTTTTTTTTTGCACATAATATGCACCCAAGCCCAGGAATCCTCCAGTTCTCCAGAGTGGACCTCCTCAGATGCAAATGCCCATTGCTTTGTATTATAAGTGTTTTGGAAACAACTTGTATTACTGTCCATAGTGGTCAGCTGAGTGCTACAGATGCATATTAAGTTGAAAAACACTTGAGCATTCCTTTAATAGCATGTACATTTTTAACTTTTAGGGCAAACAAGGAAATGAAACCAAGCAAAGCATAAATAGGAAAATAACTGGGCCCTTCTAGTATGTGCTTTATTTGAAGGTCATAACTCTTGTTCAGCTTCTTCTTCTTTATCCTATCGTATTGTTACATAGTAAACCTAATATTTTCACATTTCTTTGTCTCTGTAAAAGCATATGTACATGTGATGTAATGAAAACGTCTCAAGTCAAATAGTAATTATTCTCTCATGCTACAATGGATTTAAATAATGCATAGTTTGGGAACGCGGTTTTTGATTCAAAATCATGTCTGATAATGCTCAAGTACTCCCAGCTGTCTCACGGTGTCTTCATTATTGTGGCAGAAAGCTGGAAGTCATATTCCAAACACGCTATTACCATTTGAAAACTGCACCATTATATTTGCGTAATCGTGACGCTTTGAAGACAGCCGTTTTCTGCTCATGTATACTGAATCCCATTCATATATGAACAAATTAACTTATTATACCCAACCCCCCCTCTTTTTATTAGGTATTTTCATATTGCTTCACCCCTTCAATACAAGCAACTAGTCATTATCTCACCTTCACATATAGTTCTATATCTTTCAGTCTGACAAGTATGATGACTCCCAGGTCTTGTACAGCTTAAAAAATTCGATACAATAGCCACCTCCTGAAGGTTCATGCTCCATCATTGCTGATCAGCCACAGACAATTAGTAATCAGCATCGCATCATCATGATATGCTTCATTTTCTCCCACATAGGTACCATCTATTTGCATATAACAGATCATTTTTGCGCGTCTGCTGAGTCCAATGCGTTAATATGCAATGGAAAAAAAGAGCATCTCGTAATGAAATGACTGGTGTGTGTTCCTGAGAAAAAGACGGTGAATGAAAACACAATTTCTTGTACAAACTAAATAAGGCAAGTGAAGATTGTCAGGTGATTGCTGTTGTTGAGGTTCTCCAACCTTCTGCAAAACCAGAAGTTATTGTGTCCTTCCTCCTCAGAAAAACAAAAAACTTGACAAATAAGTCGCTTAAAAATCAACTTGAGTCTTTAGCCATTTAAGTCTTTGAATGCACACTGGGATTTGTCGACTGGCCTGTCAATCAACGGGTCATGAGGGACCACCTCCTTGGCTCCTGCACTCCCAGTAGCAAAGATTTTTATATTTGTAGTGATGCATGGCAGGGAGACTTTGTGTCCAGTAAAAGCCCTTAAAAATACAAGTGTCTGCAGACAAAATGTCTCCCATTGGGCGGGTACTGCATGCAGCAGACCGATATGGTACTCCGTGTGGTCAAGTAAGGTTAGGTGCAGCAACAGTTGCTAGAAGCTACTGGCTGCTGTATCATTCACCTGTTAAACAAATGCATGGCGACAGCAGCCTGACCTCATTGATCTCATTGAGTCGTGTAATCTGTGTCCTTTTCCCAGCCATTTTTACCACCATCACTGTGTCTTCTCCCTGGTCCATTTGATCATTGTCTCTGGAGAGCGGTATAGGAAGATGAGCTTGGCGTAAAGGTCTTCCTCCAGGTCCAGCTCCCCGGTCTCTCGCACGAGGAAGATGTCAGTGCAGAGTTTGAGGATGCGATCCACATTGGGCAACTCCTCGAACATAATGGTGTGCGAGATTCCGCTGAAGAACTCGCGCACAAACTTGCCAATCACCAGCACCACGGACATGTACAGACCCATAATGCTGAGAGAGAGGAATTCAGCTCAGTTAAAGCCAGCTCAGATCACTCTTACTGCTTAGAACGTAAGTACAAAAAACGTAAAATGCATAATACAGTGCATGCAAATTAAGATTTTTTGGCCAGAAATATCAACGAACGTTACATATTTGCAGTCGTGTGACATTTGTATGTTTATGTGTTAGAAAAGGCCTATATGATCATAATGATAAGAATAAGGCAAGAATCAGAGATACCCTCACAGACAACACTGACCAACTACATACATGACTATGCAAAAGCCTTAGGCACCCAAGCAAGCTGTTTAAAGCCATTTATTTGGGAAGTAAGACTTAAATTCTATTACCAACACACCTGATTTAACTTTTTACTGAGCATTTACTGAGCCAAACTAAGTAAGAGATAACAAGTAATACCGGCTTGACCCAAGTAACACTGGTTGAAAATGGTTAAACGAAAACACTGACATACATGAAGTCAGTACTTTGTAATATTAATGTTGTTTACAGCCCAGAACCAGCTTGTTAACTGGAATTTTCTCAGGTGCCTAAAATGTTTTCACAGTATTGTGTATTAAAAAGAGCTCCAAAGTGGTATAGCTGTCTAATGTCTCACCATATTGCGTATGATGCCAGGAGTCCATGAAAGCACAACTTAAGTTTTTTATGTGTATGTAGAGATGTGCGGACTGCAAATTGATTAATCTACTTGATCTTTTTTTGGTAGCTTTTCAAAAAATGTCTGCTTTTGCTGGTGCATTGTGTCGATTCCAAAGGATCATATCTTATAATTTTATACATACTGTGATGTCATGTTATGTTTTCACTATTGCTCACTCCTAAGTGTATGTTTCTGTGTGTGTGTGCACGTGTGCGTGTGTGTGTGTGGAGTCCTTTAAATACCAGAGTGTAGTGAAAAATGATTACAACACTGAAAAAGCCCAGAGGGAAGTTTACCCATGGTCACTTACCCATATCCAGCCAGGAAGCCCAAGCTGGGAGGGCTGACCTGGTCACTGAAGATATAGAGATCCAGCCTGGGCGAATAATCAGACATGGAACTGTCGATAGATTTCAGGTTGATCAAACCCGGCTCTGTCTGGTTCACAATCCACCACTGTTGAAGCTTTTCTGCCCTGCTGTTCCCTCGTTGCAGAGTTAGGGTGATATTTCTAAAATCTAAAGCATACAGACAGAAAAAATGTTTATTCATGTGGCTGTTCTCCTTCTTACCTCAATAAATAGTTCTACATAGTAGACATGGGACTGTCGGCACTAATCTTGCACACCATCCTCAATCATTAATTACTAGTAGGAGCCAGTAATTTGCATTTGTGTTGTAAATTTCATTTCCTTTTTATTGTGCATAAAGTCTTGTTCCAATCATCCGTTACATGCTTGTCATGTTGCAGTCATTTGTTGACACAAATATGGAAAGAAGCTGAAAAAAAGGGTCAGAAGTGTAGACTTGAACCCCCTTAATGAATCTATTCACCTGCACCAAGTCCTCAGCACACGCACCAAGTCCTCAGCAGACATCTAGTTTAACTAAATCAGTCACTTCACTTTTTGCCTTTGGAAGATCTGACTATGAAGTTTTGTTATTTAGGGGCTTGAGGGTCCTGGACAAAGACCCTGAATGACCCTACATTTTCCTTTCATTGGAAAGTCTCCATTCAAAATTCAAACTGAAAATACTGTGTAGTCCAGGACTAGGCTTAATCCCTGTCCAGGAAACCGGCCCACAAAGCCTACTTAAAGCTTCAATACCTTGATGATTCATTTGATATATTTTCATTATAATAAACTTACAGAAACAAAAAGACCAGTAAATTCTTTCGTGAAGCTTTGAAAGTAAAAGTATGGCCCGAGAAAAAAAACATGAAACAATTATTGTCAAATTTGTTAAGACACCTTAAAACACATTCAGAAAGGTTTGTCTGGTTAGTTTAATCACATTGCCTGACAGTTAATCTAGCTAATGAAATTTGTTGACAGTAAGTAACAGATCATCTTGAAACAATAACAAGTTGATATAGGAATTTTTTGTTTTTCGTGTACAAGTTTATAGAATATACAAAGGTGGCCGTAAAGAGGCAAAGTGGTCAGTGGAACAGAGTGAGAGTCTTTCTAGCCTTCGTCAGACATAGAATCCTGCAGCCGGGGGAATCACATACAGAAGGCTGTAACTGTGGCCAAATTTGGGTTCCCTGTACGGGACAGTGCAGCACAATTAATTAGAAATAATGCAGCATTGTTTTACTTGTGTAACAATTTGAGACTATACTTAATCACAACAAAAGACTTGAGTCAGGCCTGCATAAAGTGAGTTTTGAACATCTCTGGCACATGTCACAGCAGTGGAAACCTTGTCTCAGTAATGAGGTGTTCTGAAATTGTATTTGATCTGAGCTTAAATGTGCTCCACCCCAAAGCTCCTGCTTTACCTGTACTCAGCTGCTCAATGGGTTTGGCGTTGGAGTCACTGGGTGCCCGAAGATATCTTGGAAAAACACCTTCGATGAGCCTACAAATAAGCATTTTAATGAATGAAACAATGTATGATCATCAAAAGCTACAATTAAAGTGTAAGAATCCTAGCTGTTTAGTACAGACTCACACAGGATCACTTGTTTCATTATCCAACAGTAACTTTTGAAGGTTTGCTTTTGTAGAGTTGTCCAGGGTGATGACATGTTTGCCTGTCGCCATTTCTGCTTTGGCTCCTAAACTCAAGTTCCTAAACAAAACCAACAACCAAAAATATATTTATAAGCTTTCATAGAGCATTCTTTATAACTGGTCATCGGACACCACAGGTACATCTCAATCAATTAGAATATCATCTAAATGTTAATTTATTTCAGTAATTCAATTCAAAAAATGAAACTCATATATTAAATAGATTCATTACACACAGAGTGATATATTTCAAGTGATTATTTCTTTTCATTTTGCTGATTATGGCCTAAAGATAATGAAAACCCAAAAACGTAACTCAGAAAATTAGAATATTGTGAAAAGGTTCAATATTGCAGACCCATGGTGTCTTATTCCACTCGGCTCATTAACCCAAAACACCTGCTAAGGTGTCCTGAGCCTTTAAATGGTCTCTCAGTCTGGTTCAGTAGGCCACACAATCATGGGGAAGACTGCTGACTTGACAGTTGTCCAGAAGACAGTCATTGACACCCTCCACAAGGAGGGTAAGCCACAAAAGGTCATTGCTAAAGAAAGTGGCTGTTCACAGAGTGCTGTATCCAAGTATATTAATGGAATGTTGAGTGGAAGGAAAAAATATGGCAGAAAAAGGTGCCCAAGCAACAGGGATAACCACAGCCTTGTGAAGCACAGCCCATTCAAGAATTTGGGGGAGATTCACAAGGAGTGGACTGCGGCTGGAGTCAGTGCTTCAAGGGCCACCACACACAGACGTATCCGGGACATGAGCTACAACTGTCGCATTACTTGTGTCAAGCCACTCCTGAACCAGAAACAACGTCAGAGGTGTCCTACCTGGGCTAAGGAGAAAACGCTCTGGACTGTTGCTCAGTGGTCCAAAGTCCTCTTTTCAGATGAAAGTAAATTTTGCATATCATTTGGAAATCAAGGTCCCAGAGTCTGGAGGAAGAGTGGAAAGCCACAGAATCCAAGTTGCTTGAGGTCCAGTGTGAAGTTTCCACAGTCAGTGATGATTTGGGGAGCCATGTCATCTGCTGGTGCTGGTCCACTGTGTTTTATCAAGTCCAAAGTCAGCGCAGACCGTCTACCAGGAAATTTTAGAGCACTTCATGCTTCAAAATGACACCAGACCCAAAAATGCAGATGAGCTGAAGGCTGCTATCAAAGCATCCTGGGCTTCCATAACACCTCAGCAGTGCCACAGGCTGATTGCTTCCATTCCACGCCGCATTGATGCAGTAATTCATGCAAAAGGAGCCCCGACCAAGTATTGAGTGTGTACATGGGCATACTTTTCAGTAGGCAAACATTTCTGTAATAAAAATCCTTTTTTTTTTTTAAATTGGTCTTATGTAGTATTCTAATTTTCTGAGATACTGAATTTTGGGTTTTCATTACAAAATGAAAAGGAATAATCACTTGAAATACATCACTCTGTGTTTAATGAATCTGCATAATATGAGTTTCACTTTTTGAATCTATTGAGATGCACCTGTACGTCTGTGTTACATTGTGCATGTGCACTGTGATCTACTACAGAGATTATTCTAATGCCATATATGGAACAGTGATGATTAGCTGTCCTTCACTTTAAAACCAAAGGACCCGTAGAAATCCATCCATCCCTGGACAGGTCGCAGACCATCGCAAGGCAGAAGGACCAATAGAAATGCTTCAAAAATACCTGGAGTGAAATTGTTACAACAAACATCACAAAGATGGGTCCCTAAACTACCAGTGTTTCCCTCTCAGAACAAGCAAAAAGGATGACAAATTAAATATTTTGGACAGTGATGACAAGGACAGTGATGAAGAATTGCTGAGCAAAGGCCTATAAGTGACCACAGAACTCGAAAGAAACTAAATCTCTTTTACACAGTCTCACATAATCTTTCTTTATTAACTTCACAATCATCTGCTTGTTATCTTTAACTCTTTTCTGCACGGTGTAGTGCAAAAAGGGTTCTTCAGAGCAATGCTTTTAGGTTTATAAAAGTTGGATTTTTTAAAAAGTTGCATTGCAAACAGCTAGTTAACCTGTAAAGCCTAAAATATTCACTCAAAAGACAGTGCTACACAGTATATTCACAAACTGACATTGGTGGGCTAGAAACTCAAATATCCAAAAGTGGCATAAGATAAAACACTGTGGTAATAATGTTGCCCTGCACAAAGGAGATGTTCAGTTCCCCATGTAAGCAGGTCTACATTTGGAAGTTAGCATAAGAAGCTGAAACCATTGCAAGTTGCTCATTAACACTCACTTGCTAAGTCAAGAACAGTTTAGGAACCTTTACTGATGAGAATGTAAAAGGTTTACTACTCTCGTCTAGATGTTGTTCAGTGAGATAGTGAGTTGTACCTCTGCATAGACCAGGTCATGGTTAAAGGCAATTCGACAGTTCCATTCAGCATTTCGATCAGGTTCGTCTTGCTGGGGGGACTGATGGTCCACAAGGAGTTGGAGCTTCCCTCCAGGTGGGCTATAGTAACATCCTGATACACATAGCCTTCAAGAAACTGCAAGGCTGTCTACACATGAAACAACACACCTTCTTTAGATCCACAGTCACATTTACCACTTACAGTTGAGAATTACCTGAAGTCAGTGCCAGCGTCAAGGGGGGGCATTCGAAGGCACTGCCCCCCCTTGTGAGTCGCCACGCCCTCCCTACACACGCTCCAGCACCCACCACCACAGGCTCCAAAATATTCATTTTTATATCTAATTATTTTTCAGATATTA
>JBBPCZ010000042.1:34129445-34145730 GCA_037974445.1 Brycinus macrolepidotus
CCTTGTTTCTGTGAAGTGTGAACCCCAAGAAAAAAACCTAACATCATTCCCTGCTTTGTTGAATGTTTTACTAGTCTTCCCCCCCATTAACAGTGCTGTGTCTTCATTTTTTAGTATTTTTTTCGATTTTTCGCGGCGACCTGGAACGGATTACACGATTTCCCATCGAAGTCTATGGGAAATTGTGTTTCGCACAACAAACTCCCCGCATAACGAACGCGCCGCTGGAACGGATTGCGTTCATTATGCGGGGTACCACTGTACACCAATTCATACCAACAGTATTCCGCAATGGTAGTGACCTCTTTAGGCAGGATAAGTGTCCTTTAAGAGTTCAAGCTGTTGATTTGGCCTCCAAATTCTCCAGATCTCAATCCGATCAGGCATCTGTGGGGTTGTGCTGGACAAACTAGCCCAATCCATGGAGGACCCACCTCACAACTTACAGGACTTACTGCTAACGTCTTGGTGCCAGACACCACAGCACACCTTCAGAGGTATTGTGGAGTCCATGCCTCAACAAGTCAGAGCTGTTTTAGCAGCATGAGCGGGACCTACACAATATTAGGCAGGCGATTTTAATGCTTTGGCTGATCGGTGTACAAGGTTTTGCTCAGACAGTGATGACATATAAGCAAAACAACCATGTTAAAGCTATTTCTTTATATATATATATTCAAATTTCCTTTAGAAATGCAAATTTTTAGCTGTCTTTACATCTCCACATCAGTTCATTCTGCAGGTGTCTGAAAAGCACATCTGATGGGGTAGGATGAACTCTTTTTATCTTTTAAAGGGGTTCATAGTAATTTGAATCACAGCAGAGAGATTCTCAACTGTGGGCTGTGGAGGCCTAGTCATTTGAACTCTGATTTCACCAAAAAGGACCACCCAGACATTACCAGTTTTCCTGTATTGAAAAACACTGTTACATATCTATTTAAGGCACTTATTATTTCAGAAGTAAACAATGATATTTCTGATATTTCTGATTTCTGTGACTGTTGCAAAATATAAATGGCCTGATTGTGGAACATCATGTGAACACAGATTTATTGCATAATTTACATAAATTGTTTTTGCATAATTTAGTAGTGTTGTGAGAAGCCTTAAATAGAAGCAGGAGAAGTATAAGGCCTGGGTGATATGTGTTTGTTGACTGGCCGGTCCCACTGAGCCCTGGTGCAGTAGGGGAATCCTCTGAGTTCTGGTCAAGGACACAAGGAGCACTCAGAGCAGAGGGAATGATGATGGTAAACCTACTGGAAGCATGGTCAACCCAAGGCCTCCACCACTGCTTTTTTTTGGCCTTGGCTTTCTCTTTCTCTGCTCCTACAATAAAATGGTGGCAAGATCATTAATAAAACTGAAACCATGAGGCGTAGCAAACATGCAAACAAGTAAGACTGCTTTCTTGTGTCTCTTTATGATGTAACAACTTTTAACAAGTTTATTTTAAGCACTGTTACAGCACAGAGGCTTTATCATAAAACATAGACGAAACCTTTCATAAAAGATACCCAATCCAGTGACATCACTTTTGGTCTATGGTATCCACTCTTATTAGTTAAGCCCAGTCTCTTTATGAGACCATTCCCTTCACCAGTCCAAACGTATCCCTCCTTAGTTCAGCCTGCATCATACCATCGTCATCATCTTCTCCGTTAGGTGGGATAAGGTTCTGCCCGTCTCCAGACTCCTGGGCCAAGCTCAGCATCTTCTCCTTCCCCTTCTTAAACTTCTGCTGCCGGGTCTTAATGCGGTCCATCCTGGATTAATGCATTCACGCTTATTAAAGACATGATTCTTATTTGCTTACGTATAATGGCCTAACTAAGTTGTGTGAAGTCACTTTTAATCAGAATCAGATTGGCAATCCATTTTAAAGAACTTACTTACATATTTGTATGAGTTTAGACACTGTTGTTCAGTAAGGATAAAGCAATTTCTTTAGAGCCAAACTTACCGACTGGCTGATTGTTTTGTCCGAAATTTTGTCCGAACTTATTTTTTTAACCAAAAGTTCCCAGTGTGTGGCCTATTTCACTTTAACAGGTCAAACTGGCATTTCACATCTAAAGAGGGGCACCTGGGGAGCAGTGTGTGGGGACGGTACCTTGTTCAAGGTTACCTCAGTGATGACACTAGCAGTGTTGGGACGCGAACCCACAACCTTGTGATTGCAGGGGGAAACGCCCTAACCACTAGGCCACCAGCTGCCATGAATAAAATGTACTGTGTAGTGACACATTTAAGGTGTCTCCCCAGGGTAATAAATAGTAATAAATAAAATGATATGATTACCTTACTTAATATTGAAATCATGATTATTTTTTGAAAACAAACATTTAACATTTAAATAACAAATTGTAAATTGTAAATGATAAATTATGGCCTTTAAACATATAAATATAAAAAACATAATTTAAACATATAGACATAAATGTAAGCATATAAATTTAAACATGTAAACATATGCATTTTTAAAGCAAAATAAAAAACTAATCCTTAATCACCGTATTTGAGTGTATCTTTTAAATGCAAAATATAAACCAAACATAGGAAGGATTTATGCATATATAGAAAAAGGAGTTGTATTTTGCACAGAGGCAGAGAATGCAAGCCTGCCAAAAAATAATACTCAGTGCACCACAGTAACATTAATAAACAATATTTAACGTTGTCAGTTTGCCAACTTCAGTTAAGTTAACTAATATTGCCATAAATTATATTTAATTAACTAAGGAAGCCAAAAATTCTGAGCACAATTAAAAGATCATCCATTGTGCTCCTCTACCCTCCATCACACATTGGTAACCCTGGTCTAGAAAGTTGAAGCTTTGCTTCATGCACCTAAGGCATGGAACTGCAGCAACTTACCCTCTGGTCTCAACATACTGGATGAATTGTAATGAGTATGATCACAAATGAGGGTTCAAATGGCTGACAGGTGAGTTTGTTTGTTGTTGAACCTCTAACAGCTAGTGTAAACCTCTAACAGCAGTGAAATGTAAAATAATACTCACTTCACAAGCTTTATGAATAACCCTGTGCCCATAGAATAATAGTGTGTTTAGCAGTGTAATTGTTTAGTAGTGTTTGTTTGGGTGGCGTTTCACTAAGATTCTCACTGTCTCTTGAGCTGTTCCATGGATTTGTTCTCCTCCTCTAATCGAGCTCTCACTGCCTTCACTATGGAAGCTTGAAACAGCTCCGCTCCTCTGAAAGTGAGGGGGAGCGAGGCAGAGAGAGAGAGAGAGAGAGAGAGAGAGAGAGAGAGAGAGAGAGAGAGAGGGGAAGGGTGGGAGGAAGCGAGTAAAGAAGGGAGAAAGAGGGAGATTAATTTTACCGTATTCTGAGAATGCACTGCAATGCCAAATAATTCAATACAGAATAATACGAAGGTCAGGTGAGTGAAAGTAAATAAAGAATGTATGAGAGGAAAAAAGAATGTGTGTGTGTGTGTGTGTGTGTGTTCACCTAGAAGCCAGTATCTGTCCAGCCCGAATATCAGCAACCACATGCAGGAAGTAGTAGCTCATAAAGACACGCCTCTGCAGTAGAAGGAAGCTGAAACAGATGCTGTCCCAGATGATCCCTGCTTCATCCCGGGGCAAATCACAATTTTGACTGACAGCTAAACACACACACACACAGACGCACATATAAACACACATACACAGAAATACACACGTAAGGCGATATTTTACGGTAAACCTAGTGGATGCACTCTACAATTAGAAAAAAAAAATAGACAAAATTGTGTTATAATAAAGTAAAAAATAGCAAACTTAGTGTTGCAGTTGTTAGCTTCCAGCAATATAAATACCATGTTCCCATCCCTTTTTAGTCAATCAAATCATTTTATGGCTCCAGATGATCCAGAACCCATGATGGCTGGACTCATTGAGACTAAGCATCAAGCACTAAGCATGGAATCTATACCTGGCAAGTCCTCATAGTTTTTGATGGTGCAGGCCAGACTCAGCAGCTGGATCAGCCAGCAGTAATTTTCTTCCAGGTTTTTGATATAGGCACAGGAAAGAATCTGAGCAAAACAATGATGACGAAGTTAGAACTTCACTATAGCGTTGAGTACTAAACACGAAACATATTTAGCACACAAATCCTGACTAACAAATCCTGTTACATTAAAATTACAAAGAGATTCAGCACTGCGCTATTTGAACAATTTGGAGTCTTACAGAGAAGACGTTCTTCATAGTGATGACAAAGATGTTGTAGGCTATCAGGAAGTCCCAGTAACGCAGGATCTTTTTGATTGGTTTCAGCAACAGGTCCCCTCCAAAGAGCAGGAAGTAGAAGCAGGCCACCAGGTAGCCCATACAGAAGATACTGATGCGCGTGGTGCCCGTGATGAAGATGATGGTAAGGACGAACCAGAACAAGTAGCTGAACATAATCACCTTCAGCATGTCCAGATATGACCTGAAACATAACCATCCCAAATTATTACAACTGGTACTAAATCTTAAGCACGTGCTGACACCAAGCAACTACACTGGCTTTTTCGGTTTGTTTCACTCACTGAACTTTTTGTTGCTTTTGTCCTGACTGCACTTATGTATTCTTGTGGTGTTTCTGTTTTTTCCTCTTGTGTTACACCATGGTCTTGTAGGAACACTGTTTCATTTCACTGGATACTGTGTATATAAACCTACTTGACTTTTGCCAATCAAAGTTCTTGCCTTGAAGAACTATTAACCCGTAGAAACCAGCCATTTAGCTATACATTCATTTATACCTTTTTATACATTTAGACAACTGCGTAAATGTAATGACAATTATATAATGTATTATACAATAAAATTAACTGCATTTATATTCCACTGAAATTCTGTATCTGCAAGTTCAAGTCTGCTAAACAAAAGCTGAACAAACATAAAAACATAACCACAACATCAAAAATGCTTTTGTTGTTGAAATACAGGTGAAGGGTTATATTAATTGCAGCCACATGTCTTGATGTGATTATCTGCTTTTTGTCTTGTTTGTTCATGACAACTACATTGATTCCCAGGTCGATATCTGGAGCGCTTTCTATGTATATACATATAGGGGGTGAGTGCTTGCTATCCAGGCTCTAAAAGCTGGTATGTATGGATGTTTGTCAGCTGAGTGCACTCTAAACCTCTTACTCACCTGGGTGAGAACTACATCCTTTCACACTTTGACCCTCACAGCCACTGTGAAAGCAGCAAGTTAGGCCCTGATGCTCAACCTGTATTACCCCTATAATACAGTGGCAAAACGCATCTCCTGCATCAATAGCAGGCTTCTGTAAAGCTGTCATTACATTTATTTTGTATTAATATGATCTAAAAGGGTCTAATTATTTCATGGGTGTAACAAAGAAATGAATAGAAATGTACTTCATGTTTCAGTCTCATTTAATTCTATGGAAACTTCAGGCCCATCTGATGCAAAGCTAAGCTGTTATGAGATGCATGCTGTGGATGACTCAGGACAAACAGACATCTCTTCTTCTCAACTGCCTCATAGAGGGAAAACAAGCCTCTCTGTACTTAAAAGCTGCTTATTGAGTTAAGGCTAAAATCGCGTGCAAGTGAGAGACAGCGATGGTGAGTTATAGATACCACGGTCAATCTGTAACCTGATCCATAAAAGAGCCTCCGAACGAGAACAGATGAAGGGCAGATGGAGGAGTTTTTGTGCTTTGTTGACAGACAACACTTAATAAAAAGAGTTTTCAAAAAGAGTTCTCGACTTCATACATCAACAGAGCAGCTAGAAAGAGTATTTAGAGTTATGACAGTCATCCCATGGCAACACAACCTATTGCAATATTCACACATACTGTCTGAACTCAAATCCTCTGCTTTTCAGTTTTTTTGTTCTAAACAGACCACAACAGGGTGCCATATAATGAATAAACAGTCCTTTGAATTTACTTAGATGCCAACATTGATGCAATTGTTGTCACCAGTAAGAAAACATGGAAGAAGGCAATTGTGCTGAGCATTATATTAACATGCAAATTAAGTACCTATTTGAATGTAGTAAATTACTGTTAACAAGTTTGCAATAGCTTGGACACTTGGACATCTCTGGTCAAATGACAATTTTTGCTGATTTTCTTAGTGAAAATAAGTGCACATCCTCTACAGAGATCACAGTTCTGCATATTTACTGTTGTTTAGGTGAAATAATCATAAATAAATAAATAAATAAATAAATAAATAAATGTGTGTGTGTGTTTGTGTGTGTGTGTGTGAATTTAATTACATATATTTAGGGGTGTTCAGACTTTTGCATATAACTGTATTCTAATGCATTCTCATATGCTATGAAATAATAATAATGTTGTTCAATGCAATTTGAAGGGAGCTTTGGACATGATACTTATGTGTGCATGTATTTGTCTATAAGTGTTTAGGTGTGTGTGTGTTAGCACCTGCAGTGTATGAAGTCAGGCACAGGGTTGTGCACACTAAAGGATGCAGCATCTAGGTCTCGGCAGATCTCCACGTTGTCTCCTGCCATCAAACGCACTGCTGCCTTGTTCTCCTCATCAAACACCTGTCGCTGCAGAGAGGCACTCAACAGCAGCATGAAGTCATCTACGGCAAAACGAGAAAATAATTAGAAGAGAGACGGAGATTAGTATGAAATGACACATGTAAACACTATCTGCTAATTTAAACAGTTGTAAGCCAACAATTAAGCCAGTATCCACACACAATAAGGTTTAGCAGCTGTCAAATGTCTTGAGACAATGATATCAAAATTTAAATTAATATACTGTAGGAGTATACTGTAACGACTCACAGAGGAGAAACATGGAGTTTGGTTTGGTGTGGAAATCAGGCAGATAGAGCCACTTAATCATGTTGGAACTTGTTTTGCTGGGATATCTCCAGGGGTAGTCTGTATAAATATCAAGGGGTCAGTAACACATATTCAACACCAGCTGAGCTATGAATACGTACTGAATGCTAATGGGAAATTTTATAATTTCATGCTAACTGCTTGCGTTAGCACCATGCTCATTCCAGTTCAAACAGGCCCACACCAATGCTCACCTTTGCAAGCTATTGGTGGGATGCCTATACACACTAAGTACTGGAAGGTAATCATGCAGGCCAAAAAGCAGCAGTATTTGGGCCAGATCTCGGCGATGGCCTTCCTCCTGCGCCGGTACATCACTGCTGCCAGTCCAAAGGCATGAAGCATGGAGTAGAAGTCCATCCGCTGGCCAATCACATTCACTGCTAGCAGGAAACACACCTAAAACGGAAAACAACGGGTTGCACAGGTTGAGAAGGAAAGAGCATCCATACCTATACAGACTTAATATAATGCTGCCATTAACACTACATGCACAGTTCACTACAGTGATAAAAAATTACTACATAAAATATTATTACCTTAACACGTAACATTATATTTATTACATGGTACATAAAGTATTATAACACAGTACATAAAATATTAACAAAGCTTATCCTGGGAAAATACCTTATGTGGTTACACACAAACACACACGCACGCACACACACGCACACACAGATATATGTACAGTCGACCCCCCACGAAGTCGCGGTTCAGAGTTCGTGGCCTCAGTCGTTCGCAGATTTTTTCTTAGAACCTAACTAATAATTGTTCGTGGAAACCGCAAATATCCTCTGCATTTTTTTCTGCTTTTTTCGTGGCAATATATCATTTTTCGTGCATTTTAGTGCTAAATTATTAAGAAAATTATAATTTACTAATTTTGTGACAAATATTAACGAAAATTCAGCTAAATTTCCATATAAAATATAACTATAAATTTTTTAGTACTGTCGAGACAACACAAAGCAACCGTATACGAAAACGCGTCTTGGGATGGTGAAATACCCCTGTACTCAGAGACGGGAGGTTTGAAAGTAGCCAATCCGGGAGCGTTATTCATTTCTCCTTGCTGCTGACTGGCTGCTGCCCTGTGACGCATCTCTGGCAGATGCAGTCCAGCATCCCCACATCATAACAGTTTCCCGCGTGTAGCTGTCTTGAGCTTACTTTTTTTTTTATAGGGTAATGTATTAAGCTGAGTTTAAAATGAAATTAAAGTGTTTTGGGGGCATATTTGGGGGCATATTTAAGGTTTAGACTTTTTTTTAACCACATCAGAAATTCACGTTTTTTCACAACTGTTTTTCGACTGTATATGTCCTGATTTTTTATAAAAAATTCCAAAATCTGATATCAGACATACCTCTACCCCAAATTTGTAGAAGAAGTAATTGATGAAGTATTTGACACAGTTGATGATCCCGTTGTCAAGGTGCTGGCGAGTAATATCGTGAAAGATGGTTCTAGAAGGGGGAGGAGAGAGATTGTTGTGTAGCCGGAAATACTCCTGATGCCTGTAGATGGTCACCTCGAAAGCCAAGATGGCCAGGATTAGTAAGTTATTCTGTAGGACAGAGAAGAGACAAGGGTAAGCAGAACAGCATCAGTAATATTTTTTCAATTCAGTGTCATCACTATAAAAACTGATAAACTATACTAAAAAGGTACAATATGCTTTACAATCATTTTTGATGGAGTGTTAACATGAATTAAAATATTTTATGCAATGTATGGAACTAGATTTGCTTTCATAGCCAAATTGTCGTGGATATTCACTAGTTAGTACGAATGAACACTTTCATAAACGATCAATATGAACCTTTATTCATAAGCCTTTTCCTCACCCTCAGATATTGCAGGGTAGGTTTGTGTTTCTTCAGTCCAACCCAATTTGCGGGGTCCACTAAGGGCCTGTACAGCAAAGACCTCTCCATGTACTCTGTCTGTGTCTTGTTGTAGTTTGCAGGCTGAAGGGAAATATGAAAATAAATCAACAAAATCCATAATGTGCATTAAAATATATCGACTGCATTCCAGTTAGATTTACTCGGCAATTACATATTAAACCTATTAATTGAACAACTACTAGACATGAACACAATTATGATACAGGCCATTTCAACTCATCTAAGTTCACAGACCATTGAGCAGTTTTTGGAGTACGTTTCTGGTCTTATGGTCTCCAACTGGTACAACATTTTGCAGATGACGATGACACAAGTCCACACAGTGCAGACGCTGGAGGCCAGTGGTCGGAACTGACGGTAGGGCAGGGCGAAGGCCCATGAGGCCAGAAACACATAGTTCAGTAAGGATATCTGCAAATAGCACAACATTCAGGGTGTTCATCTACAAATATCATTACACACATAATGATGTCTAAATCAGAATACATTATTTGTTGTTAATGCAATAGAATACAATGAAGTATACAAGCTTGCTATTACCTCTGTGACCGACACCAGGATGATGTAGGAAGAGACAATCTTGAGGCTGTGGATCTCAAGCAGCCACCAGATGAATAGCTGCAGTTTGTGGAAGTACTCCAGGAACCTCAGAAACAACACTGTCAGACGATCCACCACCAGGTGCCACTTGCTCTTAAGATCTAAATATAAGATTGTGTGCTCAGGGTCAGTGCTGAGTGTTCACAAGTGATGTCGATTAGATGGTAATGGCAATCTGTTTCACACAGAGCTGTGCTCCACATCTTTAAAATGGAGAATCCTCCTAAATGGTTTGTTTGCAATGTGAGGAACCGTGCCAACCTAAAAGCAGTTAAAATTCTGGAAGCTGTACGCCAAGTTCTGGTGGCACACGGTGATAAAATGACTCAATAGGCTCGTAAAGCACATATAAACTACCCAGAACGCCTTGCAGTGGGCCTGCCACTGAAGTGTTTATTACCCTCCTAACGGCCTCTTATTTTTCAGCACTGCCGTTTCTCAGCGATTCAAGTCATACACTAAAAATGCAATGTAAAAATGCACACACTAAAAATGCAAAAAAAAAAAAAAAATACAGTTTGAGTGCTACATACTACAAGAACAGAAGAGAACAGAACAGTTGGGCAGTACCTGAGCTCTGTTCTGATGGGATTTCTGGATCTGTAGCCATGCTGCACTGTTGGCTCCCTTCATGGCTAGAAAGGTGGACTGAGCCTTCCTTCTTTTTATCATCCACTATGCCCTCTACCACAAGAACTTCTTTCTCTCTCTCCTGTTTCAGCAAAGGCTCAGGAGAGGAGCTTATCAGGGTGAGGTCTGCTAAGCTCCCGTCCGGATGGGCAAGTCTGTATGACAAAGGTTTTCAAATTAGAGAAATGGGACAAGTGGCATCCTAGTCTTTTCAAAAGATCACTAACTGATCACACAAATGAACCAGAGGTACCCTTTATTCATCATTATACAATCTGCTTCCAAAAAGCAGATGATCTTGCAGTTTAGTACTTTCATAAAAAGTAAAAAAGCTTGATTTGGGTGGCATACAAGCAGGGCTTGGGTCACAGATGCTGAGACCTGAGCCCAGAATATTCTACAGAACAGCAGGGAGGTGATTCTAGATAAAAGAATTTCAACACAAACAAAGGTTTGTTTTCTTTGGCAAAGGTAGTCAGTCATAGGTGGAGTCAAACGTACCAGGTAGAAGGGAAACAAAAAGAAACTGCAGCAATCTTGGTCGGAATTAAGGGCTCAAAATATCAACAAATAGCTAAAACAGAGCAGAAAAGGACAACAGTGCCATAGGTGCTGTCTCCTGAAGTGACAGCAGGCCAGGGGGTTGAAGGCTTGCAGGGCATGGCTGCATGGCAGTGTAAGCTCTTTCTGTACTGCCTCAAAATTACTTACTTGCTCTGAGGAGTGGGGATTTTTTGCTTGATGCTGTTAAAAAAGTAATAATTTATACAATAGAAACATGTCAAATTAGACCAGAAGAAAACACCAGGATTCAAATCAGGACTGTCAAGTATTCGATAGGACTAAAATACTCAGAGGATAATGCATATTTCAAAGTCTCTTACATCTACTTGCAAACATATTTATATTCATTTTTGATACATAGTGCATGTGTGTGTGTGTGTGTGTGTGTGTGTGTGTGTGTGTGTGACAGGCACATGCATGGTTCAATTTTAGTAAGTTCATTTATATCATAGTTACTTTATTTATTGCCAAAATAAGTGGTAGTCAACCTGATTACTAATATAAGCACTAGAATAGTGACAGTCCTAACTCAAATATCAAACTGCAAGATAAAATTCTCTAGGACAATAAAACATCATCAGAAAATATTAGAGGGGAAAAGGGATGGGGATACTGTTGAAATGGGTGTGTACATTCCTAACATGCTGAGGAAGGGATTTTAAATGCAGTGAGAATATCAGAAGGAGAGGGCTCTATAAAGAGAGGTCACTGTGGGTTAGGCTAAAGGGCTGCTTTACTGTCTTCATTACATGTACCAGGGCCTGAAGTAAGAGGAACTGATGAACCATTCACAAACAAAACAATTCATATCAAATAACTCAAATCTGAAACTGTTATATTCATTACCAACAGGCAAATCATTCCTAAAGGATTTCAGCTCTTATTTAGTCAGGAAACAGACTGAATAGTGTTACGAGCAGGTGAGATGTAGGGAAGAAAAAGATGGAGAGGGAAAGTTAGAGGGAGGGAGATTCACACATTCGCTATGTGGAGGGTCCACAGATGCTGTAAGATGAGATCTGTCACCCACCTATCCATAATCAGACAGATACGAGCACTGACTTTGGCGTGGCTGTGGTACCAGTGCCATGAAAGATGGCAAGGAAAGACAAGAGGAGACTACTGGTTAAGATGGGATCAATGGGAGTAAACATGAAAGCTACAGAACTGTCAGAACAGGACCTGACAAATATATCAGTTGTCTAACAATACTAACCAGCACTGGTGTGTGAAATGGAGCAGTGGAAATATACATGTATATATATACGTTTTTTCATCTCTGCTATAGTAAGGTCCGACCAACTGGAAAATTTTATCCAGGATATTGTCAGGAACAGAAGATCCAAGCAGATCCCTGAGGTCACATCTAAACTTTACACCACAGTACTGTAGTTCTCCTAATAGTGGAGTCTTACAACTAATAACTGTAAAGTGTAGTAAACTTGTGAAGAAGCTCTCCACCTGTAGATGGTGCTATTCTGTTTGGCAACCACAGCTTTGAGGTCGGTGAGCTCGAGGAAGTGCTCATGGAAGTAGTGCAGGTGAAGGATGCACACTAGCAGGAAGGAAGTGGGGATGAATATCCGTATGAACAGAGTGGCCAAGGGGAACTGCTCTAGACCCAGAGCATTTAGTCTGCAAGAGAAAAAGATGGGGTTAGAAAGGAAGACAGACAAAAAGTGAGAGAAAGGGAGAGAGATAGAGAGAGAGAGAGAGAGAGAGAGAGAGAGAGGGTGGGAGGGAGGGAGAAAATGGCAGAGAAAGAGGGGGGAGGTAGGGAGAGAGAGAGAGAGAGAGAGAGAGAGAGAGAGAGAAAGAGAAGATACACAGTATAGTAATAATTTAACTTTATTATGAGAATGGGGGGCAGGAAAGGCATAACGATGAAATATGAAAAAAAAAAACACTGCTTGTGCACATTAGCAACCATGTATTTGTGCTTGCAGTGTGTGACTTTTCAACTTCAGCTGAGGATTTCATGGATGTGATATTAAATACTTAAAAGACGATTTGGTGTAACACTGCAGGGGCTGTGTTTGCTAAACAGCAACACCAATAAGTAGCCCAACAGAACGACTGAATGACTGCAAGTAAAATACCCAGAACTGAGCTGAAAACAAAAACTTTTAACCAAGACATACTCAAATTATGATGGTGAGGTCGGCCAGTAAGTTCCAGACCCATAATGCGTGTATGTAAAATCTTCTTTTAGGAACTATACTGGCTGTCTGAGGAATTTCTGGAAGACATTATTAAAATACATTTCCCAGAAAGTGAGTTAAAGTGATGTTCAGGATAATTCACACTAAATTAGGGATGACATTTACATTTACAACATTTGGCAGTATCATAGATGTAGGCAAATGTAGTGTTAGCAGTATTGCCCAAGGAATCTTACTGGTGTACTGTGGTGTGTCACCCAGGGTAGGAATCAAATCCCACTCTCCTGCTTGGAATGTGATGTTACCCACTACACGACACCAACCACTACTATTTGAGACTGTGTAAATGAATGGGGGAATTTGTGAATGAGAATAATACGATGTTATAGTGTGTTGCTACTGTTATATTTTTCTGCTGGTTCAGCTGAGAACATACAGAATGTCAAGTCTTTTCAGCTGGGGAGTTTCTTTACTCACTTTTCCGCACTTAGGCCTGTCATGTTGGACCAGACACGGATGGAAGCATCAAACTGACAGGTGTAAATGAGAATGACTACCAGCATAGTGTACACCACCACAGTTATCCAGAAATACTTTAGGATCCTCCGCCACCACTCGTAATGCACCTGGGGAGGAGAAGGCCACCTTCATGTCTAAAGCATATGTAATGTAGAACGATGGGAAGCAGTCCAGTTTTCTGCAATTATATCATCATATAATTAAAACAAGCAAAAGTTACTAATAATCTCAAGCTAAGAAGTGCTACCTGATAGAGGGCTACACAGAAGAGGAGCAGCATCATGTAGACGATCTTGTACATGACAATGTCTCCCTCAAAGCTGACTAAGAAAAACATGCCACCACAGATGTAGATCCAGTACTTCACCAACATGGCCATCACCAGTTTTCCCATAACCTGCATCAGGTCATTTTCACCATCCACTTCCTCTGGCTTCTCTACCTCTACAACAAAAATATTTGTCCTCATACATCATATGTAGATTACAAACAGGGAACAGGATACAAAACATATTGCACTGCTGCAATTGAATATGTGTTTCCCTCACTATATGTATTTAGACATTTTGTACTAATAGAATGAAATGTTTGTTATTATTATTATTATTATTATTAATAATATTTTTAATAATAATATTAATATTAATAATAATAATAATATTATTATTATTATTATTATTATTATTATTATTATTATTATTAATAATATGTTGTTGTTTTTGTAGTTTTCATGCTTTTCTGGCAAATGTGTGCAGGACAGAGGAGTTGAAAAAGGTTTTCCATTTTGGGCATTCTGACTATATGGCCTGTCCTCCAACATGCAGAGGATGCAGAGTGAGGTTCTTTGTAAAACTCAGAGAATAAAGACGTAAGTTGCAGACTATCAGTGTAACATGCAACTTATGTCTTTATTCTCTGAGTTTTACAAAGAACCTCACTCTGCATCCTCTGCCGGATAACACATTTTGCCTTGTTAGGCCATCTGAAAGTAGCCACCTGGACAATAGTGGGTTCATCTCACCCTTTTTCTCAGAGTCAACTGTAACTTCAGAAAGAGCTCCTTCTTCTTTCAGCTTGTCCTGCCGTTCTGTCAGTGTCTGATGCAAAAGCAGCCAGAAACTCAGCAGACACAGCACCTATCAATATGCAGACAGAGGCATTTACTTACGCATGTGGTGACAAGCATGTTGCGTAAGAACATACTGGTAAACCTTTGAAAAAACTGGCTAGCTTGTCCTTCTTTTGGGTTGGAATGGGACTGTCTGGTCTTACCTTTGAGCTGAGTTCAGAGAAGGGTTCATTAGATTTGAGGAAGAGGCCAGAGACCGGATGTGAGGTCTGAAAGCTCCATATATACTGCAGCACCAGTACCAGGTTGCCATAGGCCACCATGAAGGGTGAGGTCAGCATAGCGTACTTCCTCCTATCCCGAATCATCCACAGGGCGCAGGACCACAGCAGAAACACAAACGTCAGCCAGCTCACATACGTAATGCTCCAGGCCTAAGAAGGAAAAAAAGAGATAGAGGGAGGAACAGTCTGGTGAAAAGTGTAATTTACAAAATCTTCCCCTTACCTTAAATTAAGCTGATCAGCCGAGACATATTTGCGTCTTTACTTTGGCAGGGGAGCTCCAAGGAAAAGGGTGCTAACAAGTAGTGAAAGCTTGTGAACACCAGTTAGCATTATGCAAACTGAAGAATGCCTTAACTGCCCCAAGATATTACGTAAATGTGATCAAATTTGTTTATATGCTTACAGTGTTTTTGACCCTTGCTTTGTTTTTCTGGACTTTGATCATGGATTCCTCCTTATATTTTAACCATTGTCTGCGATTACTATAAGTGTTGGGCTGCCCCTATTAAGGTACATGGAGCCTCCAAGCCCATTTTGTTACAATAAGTAACCTTGTTTGACAATTTCTAAAAACCTGACGCAGCGTGAGACTAGTGTGGGATGACAAGCTCATCATCTACAATTTGTAAAAGGAAAACTGTGTCAAGCTGATTATTTACTGATTATTCCTTTAAGCTGTGAGCGGTGCAGACTTAAAACAATAGCAACAAAAAACGAGGGAAAAATCTACATATAAAGCAGCACGTGTAGTTTAAAACAATGTTGAAACCTCCATCCATCCATTATCTGAACCACTTATCACACTTACACCTCGGGGCAATTTAGCATCGCCAAAACGCCTGCAGTGCATGTCTTTGGACTGTGGGAGGAAACCAGAGTACCCAACATGCAAACTCCACACAGAAAGGGCCCTTGGCCAGGATTCAAACTTTTGCTGGGAATTCTTGCTGTGAGGCAAAAGCGCTACCCACCGGCTCATAATGCTGTCCAGTGTTAAACAAATGTACTTTAATTTCCCATCAGCCAAACTTTTGTTTAAAGCTTGCTGATTGGACATAAGATATAAACTGCAAGGCAGTTCCATATCTCCATGAACTTCTCATCTGCTCACCATCATAGCGATGAGAGCGCAAACATAGCTCTGCTTCATGATGAACCTGAAGACTTTCACAAGAGCACTGGGGCTGCCGGCCTGCTCTCTGTCTTCCGTTGTCTCCTCTTCCTCTTCCTGCGGCATCTCCACCACTTCGTACACCTCTTCATCCTTCTGCACTGTGTTGAACAGTACGGGATCACCATTATGCATTGTCATAGACTGTTGTTAAAAGATTAGCCATGCATGTTAAGGGGGTTTCACCAAAGGGAAATTTAGGTTTCTGCCCATTGACTATAGGCATGTTAGCACTTATGGTGCTCTGAATTTATTTCGAATGATAACGTGTTATTCATCAATTGTAACACGGAATTGTAACTTGTAAATATAGTAGTCATAATACAATATGCCTAAATTACAAATTGTGCTTCTGAGTGACATAAAACAACTTCTTTATAAACAACTGACATAATGACATTACCACTTCAGCTGATTCAGAACGCAGCTGCGAGGTTAGTCTTCAATGTTCCTAAGTTCACACACACCACACCTTTACTAAGGAACCTTCACTGGCTCCC
>JBBPCZ010000042.1:34172100-34184346 GCA_037974445.1 Brycinus macrolepidotus
TGGCGTTGTCCAAAATGTCTTGGTATGCTGAAGCATTAAGATTGCCCTTCACTGGAAGTAAGGGGCCTAGACCAAACCCTGAAAAAACAGGTGTGTGCCAATACTTTTTTCTATATAGTGTTAATTGCTCAAAGATGTTAAACTGATGTGTTTTACTTTATCCCAACTTGATCAAGCAATCTAGCACAGGTCTTGTAATGAAGACTACAGTGTTGAAGGCAATCTGTGCAATCACGCTGGGCATCACAGCTCCAGGGTGTTCTCTCCACCATAGCAACAGTGCAGAGACTCGGGGGGTGCTCTATTGGAGCGCACCCAGAGACACGAGGCCTCTTATTGGTCTCATGTCCTGTCAGTCAAGTAGGGAACCCAGCAGAGGCCCCGCCCTTCACGGCTGCAGAAAACAAGGGCATTGGGTTGCCAGTTTACCCGCCCGTGCGAGCTGCCAAGCGGGCATGTAGAAGAAACCGGTGGACCACCAGCATGTTTTTTTTTAGCTATCACGGCTAAATATCTGCACAAAACTAGACTGGGATGAAGAAACGATGCTTGTCGTTTCACATCCCTGTTTAAACTGCGATTGCGCATCGTAGGGCAGCCCGTTGGAAACGGGTCATTTTTTTTTTATTTTGAAATTGAATGAAGTGGCACTGTACCGCTGCAGAGGACGAAGACGCAGCCTGCAGAGACTCCATCCCTGAGCAGTAGCATATCTGGTAAGCTGGAGATGGTGTTGCACATAAATCTGCATGCTTTATACGCCATATGTTACAGCTGTTACTATGCATCCAGAGCAGCGTTGCGCACTGTCTTGCTTCTGCAGCCTGCGATCAATACCACTGGCATGTTTATTACAGTAGCTCTCACACTAGTATGCATCACCATCCTGCAAAAAAGGACAGCCTGCTGCAATATACATGAGGCACCCATGGCTTTATACGTGGACTACATGTCTTTTCCTGATGCATCATACTCCAGGCCAGTGGCATGACACTTCATAGGCCGGCCACTGGTATGATGCGTATATGGAAATGAGCTATTCCAGTAGGGACTTTGCATCACTTGTTGGTGCAGAACTAGACACTGAGCTACAGTGCAACTGTACATGATGTTCCTAGTACTGTAGTTACAGGCCTACACAGCAGTTTTGCATTGCAGACAGAAAGGGTGACACGTCAGAGACTCATCCCACTAGGAGAAAATATGGGCCAATCCATGTAAGATTTAATTTACATGTTCACACATCCTGAGGAAGTGGCTGACCTGAATATGTCAAAACAGAAGTGGACTGATATGACCAGGAGTCATACACCTGTGCTGGCCTGGGTCTTATTTTGAGACCAGTTGATAAATTGCTACATAACTGTATCTTTAGTGTTGCTTTGCAAGTTGTTTCTCTGCTGATAGTTATTCATGAATGCAGCTTGAAATGTCCTGTGTAACGTAGTTTAGACCCTTTAGGTCTGATCTTAATTAGAATCAGATTTTACATTATTGTCTTTATAGCCGCAACAAGGTGCAAAAGAAATCTTGGTTTTTATGTCTGTTTAGAAAATGCGTCACAGGTTCATGTGTTGTTGGGGGGCAGGTGGTTCGGTCTGGGCTGTCCTCACGTCTCCTTCACCTCCTCTCTCCTCCTTTCTGCCCTACAGTCTATCCTTATCCACACAGCTCACCCTCCAATATCGATCCATGTGCTAACTCCTGTCTCTTAATGAGTTTCCCTTTGGAGAGGAGAATCCTTTAGTCTGCTGAATTCACAGGCTCCAATACGCCCTCCTCCCCTCAGTAAACCACTGGCTGTTGCTGGAATTTTACTTTTGATGCTCAGCTTGGTATCTCTTTCCTGCAGACCCCCTCCCTTTGCATCAGGTTGGAACCCCAGTCAATAATTGACAGGACTGCAACAACAGTCGCTTGTGAACAAAAATAGGAGCAATAGCAGTAAAAACGTGTGCAAAACATGCACCCCCTGTAGACAGACTTGAATAGAGTGGTGGACTGGCAAGGATGGTCTTCAGTGATTGAGCCCACCCACAAACACATTCTTTCTTTGCAGCTGTGGTGTTGGACAAGCTTTAGAGGACATTACAAAACATTCAATCTAATGGGAAACTGTGGCACGTTCAGATTTGTCAAAATATCAGAATTTATCTGAATCAATCATTTCAAATGATTGTTTTACATATGAATGATTACAGTGTCTGGTAAAATCAGGTGTTCATATTTTTAGATTATTGCCAGTGTTCTGTAAAAAGCAACAGCTGTCAAGAATGAATGCAAGTGTGGGTGTGCAGCCTGGGAAGGTAAATTCCTGAATGTTAGCAGATATTTACACAGTTACTCTTTCTCAAAACCTGGTCATACTGAAGCTTGGTTACATAAACTCGCCTGCCCTCTGTCCATGGTATTGATTTTAGTGAAGGCGCTGGTGTGGACACCTCAGCATGAATCCCCTGTAACAGCAGAGAGTCGAGATTCATAACAGCATCTAAAAGGACAGTGATACTAAACATATAGCCCAGAGCAAATTCAAATTTCACTGTTACCAGAATCAGTGCTGATACTGTAGTTGCAGTGGTTCTTTTACCACTTTACCATTTGAGACCTAAGTCTAAAAGAACTGGTATAATTTAAATACATCTAGTCCATCTTCTAAAAAACACTATACATACACATTCCGTGTAGCCCCTGTGTTCTCTCCAATTACATCTAAACAACAGGAAAAAGTCACTGACTCTATCTTCGGGAGATCGCATATTCGATTCCCAGTGTTACCATGGACATCTTTGGCTGAGAGTCCAAAACAGCATAACTGGCTTCACTGATTCTGGGTGGGTAGGATGACCCTCCCTCTCCCCCATCATTCAGCACCTTGCTAGCCAGCATGGGTGTCTTTTAGCAGGTGTAACAAAATTAGCAATTAGTATTCCCTTACAAGCACGTCCAGTGTTGCTTTAGAGGCAGTTTAGATGCAGTGGCACTTCACGTGGAACTGAAGAATCACATGCTAGCCTTCACCCTCTCAGTGTTGGTGGTGTCATGTGACTGGTGGAGTCCTAACTAGGGAATGGAATTCTAAACTTATAGCAGAATGTAAATTCTAACTCCAGTATTACCAGAATCAGTGTTGATGCTGTAGTCGCAGGCAGTATAAACCTAAAATATTAAGTGTAAAAGATGAAAACGGTGTGCAAAAGAATGATAACTAATATAAAAAAAATCCAGGTAAACATCTGAGTATGCACAATATAAGTTAGGAAAAATTTAAGTTAAAAAAAAATCAGTTTTACATTATAAAAACGTAATGGTGATAATTTTCTAGATCACTTCTCTGCTTACAGGCTCTCAAGCTTTAAAACAGTGTAGTTCCCCAATGACTATGTGAAGCATTTTCGAGTGGGCTTGAAAGGACTCATTCCCTGCGTCACAAACACACTGACATTCTCGGTGCCACAGTGACGGAGGAGAGATCAGATCTCATTAAATCAATGCATCTTATCGTATTTGCACATTCCAGTGTAGCAAGGACTTTTTGCTGTGCCATCGTGCTCCCACTGTCATGACGGAGTTCGTTAGTTCTCAACTAACGCCTGAAAGACATTAACTTCATCTCACAAAGCTTCCAGAGCTTCCCTTATTTATGAATAATTTACAGTCGAAAACCTCCCGTTTAGTCTGAATAATGGATGGCGCCCCAGTATGAACCCAGGGAAAAAAGAGTGGAGGTGGTCTGGAGCGGAGGAAGGAGGAGGTGGAGTTGGGAGGAGCAGAGAGACAAGGGTGGATAGAGGAGACAAAGATGGGGAAAATTACAAAGACAGAAGGAGAGATGTTGTTATTATGCTGTCCTGAGAAGAAAGACAAAGGCAGGGAGTGGATGGAGGGGAGACCTCTAAGAACGTTTTATTATTATTGTCATAATTTTATCTGTTTATTTATCTTTAGTTTTAAAATTTTAACGAGAAAAGGTATATTTTTTTTACACAGAGTGGCCTAAATGGCATTTGATAAAAATGGCATTTAGGCCACTGTGCGCAAATTTCCCACTTGTGGGACTAATGAAGGCTTATCTTATCTTATGAACGATATCAAATTGATTGTAGACTGTATGTCATGACAGGTTGTAAGTAGACACGAAGACCAAAGGAATACTTATTCAAAAATACATTGAATGGTCTGTTTAAAGTAAATACAATGGTTTGACTTTTGTGCCCTAATACATTGAATTTAATATGTTTTTTTTTTAAGTATGGCATAAATGTTCAAATCCTGGTTAGGTCCATGGTAGTACTGTCTAAGATGGGGCAACCAAAACTCTTGATTAATCTGCTGATTGCTGGTTTTAACACTTTTTTAAGTAAAATTCTGTTGTTTTGGCTGCTGTATTAGAGCGATACCTTGTACCCTTCTTTCTGCTGCATGTGTCTTCTGCTTGTCAGCTCCTATAAGCACTCTCAGTGTACAGGAGTCCGTCCGGGTCCAGTCCTGCACACAGGGGACAGGCTACCGCAGTCTGCTGACTAATGCAGCTCTGCGGCCGCCGATGCAGTGGGTGCAGGCTACACTCAATCAATACAGAAATGAATAACTGAAATGTTTTATGTAAGAGGAAAGACACTAGGTTGCTGCAGGGCTATAGAAAGCCCACCTTTATTAACCTATTCCCTTTACTCTTAGAGGAAAAGCTCAGTGAATTAATCTAATTAAACAATTTTCTCCTTACCCCAAATATAATCCATTAGCCAAGACCTATTACGTGTCTAAAGTTCACTTATAATTTCAGCACTGGTGCGTGTGAGGTTAATGTAGCTAAGAAGTAACGTATTAAAAATTAGCATGGTGCAATTAGCAACTGCATGGATAATCATCACACACTTGTCTCAAAGTCCATTAAGTTTATAAGTTATCTCAAGCAGACTTGCTTATGTGGTTTCTGACACTTAATGACAAAATTCAAGAATGTTGCCACTCCTGTTTAGAGATGTGACATACTTTGGTCTATTGTTTATAGGTAGCAGTATGTCAAACTGTTGTTTTTTTTGCTTGAAAGATGTTACTGCCCTTTAAAAAAAGATATGTACACATTTTCCACTTACTAGTAAATCAACCAAGACATATTAAGAGCCCAGTGTGGCTTCTTTAGTTTTGAACTGCAGCTGCAAGACTAATGTTGTTAACAAAAGCTAGAAAATCCATATAATTTCCATGTCTTTTAGGACACAGTATAACTCAAAAATGAACAAAATTCTTGTCAGCTAAACTAAAGAAGCAAATTTTAGACACCAAAGATCATTGCTGATGATCTGGGCATGTAGTGAAACACTGTGTACATTTGATTTTTACTGAATTATTCCTTTAAAATATCAACAATCTTAAAATTCTACAGTAAACTAGAGAAGCAGAGCTTTCCGAAATGTTATTGTGTTTTGTCTGATATGTTACTTGTGAAATGCCAGGTCAAGTTTACACTATATAAGGAGTTCCCTGTCCCCCATCTTGTCTGTCTGCCGAGTTAAAACCGACAGATTGACAGTGTATGTTTTTCTAATCAGAGAAAATACCAGTTGAAGTCCATGATCTCTACATATTTTTTGTTGAATATTGCAAAATTGAAAAGCTGAGTAGTCAAATCAAGATTACTTGATGATAGTGTGATGGACAGTGGGCAGTATGTGAAACTTAATCTTTAAACCTTCAGTTCACCACAAAGGCACTACAGACAGCTGCAAGTACTCGAAAGTCGTGACTGGACACCAGAGGGTTGGCAGGCATCCACCCTTTATTGAAACCTAAGCCTGGCTCCAGAATAGCGTTCATCTGAATGGCTGGCACTGATGCAGTCATGTGCTTTGGGCCACTTTCTCTATTAATACCCAAGGGAAGCATGGTGGAAGAGCCCTGGCTATTTTTAGACTGGTCTAGGTCATAATGTGAATCATAATGTGAATCATTGTGTCTTCACCGCCACAAACATCACAATGATGAGTAAAATCCACCTGCAGTGTTACCATTTTCACTTACTTGCTTTTGCTGACAGTGTTTGGTTGTGTGTGTTCAATAAAGAATTTGGTGACTGGTATTCAGCATTATAACAAAACCATCAGAAAAAAGCTTCTGAATGTAAATCCTCGTCTGCACGGAGCTCGGGAGATGTGCATGGACTCGAAGCTCCCTGAAAGCCTTTCTGCAAGCACTGTACGCTTTGTTATGGCTGTGAAAGTGCTTACGCTCTGCAGGCTAACAGAAGCTGTCAGGCACCACATCAGCAATCACTGGCAGCCTCTTTTGTGTCTCACTGTGCCTGCATTCCATCGCCTGGATTGCTTGTCACAGTAGCCCACACTGTGAAGCAACAGCTTCATGCCATTGCTGCCACATTCACAACAAGGTCAAGGACTTATTGGGGGCATTTAAGTGACGAGGCTCACTTCAGATTTGTTTCTTGAATACATAAGGAACAGGGTAATTCTTAGCTAACAGGCATTTTAAATCGAGAAATTGGTACTGAGAATTAATCCACAACATCCCTCTCCAGTCCAGTTCCACTTTTTGTTTGAATGTCATTGGATCTTAAGGCCCCTTTCATAGAAAACTTTCGATGATTACTTGGGTAACTGGAAGATGCCAAAGGGTCCACCGGACAGTCCACATTTTGCTTCTAGCCCAACCTGGGATTTAGTTCTTCATTACTTGGTTCAGGTCTGTTTACAGCTGATATAGAGCAAACGACTACAGTGGGAAACACTGGTTTAACATATATTTATGTATTCAGCAAATATCTTTATCCAGTGCAGGTGAATATGGTGTCTTACTGGTATTGGACAAGGAATCAAGCCATTCATCTGCTGTGTACTGGGCAATTTCATCATCTATGCTGTGTTTGTTGATCAGAGCCTGTATCCATCTGTGCAGGTAAGCAGATAAATCGTTTGATTCCTTGATCAATACCAATAAGTCACTATATTCACCTGCACTGCATAAACATATTTGCTAAATACATAAATATATGTTAATATAATGACTTACTGGTAATGGACAAGGAATCAAACCATTTATCTGTTGTGTACTGGGCAATGTAATTATCCATGCTGTGTTTGTTGATCAGAACCTGTATCCATCTGTGCAGGTAAGCAGGCACCATGCTCACTAGTATCACCGAGGGTATCCTGTGCTGTCTGACGGGCAAGACTGGCAATGTGGTCCTGCCTGTGGAGCCTTCTGATGCTGGTCCTGCTGATGGCTTCGAGTTTGTAGAGGTTAAGCCAGGCCGCGTGCTGCGGGTGCGCCACATTCTACCTGAACGTCCACCTGCCACAGAGCCGCAGGCAGAAAAGGGCGCCACTGTCCACTGCAAACGCAAGATTACCGTGTACCGCAATGGTCAACTGGTAATTGAGAACCTGGGTGATGTCCTGCACTCGGAGATCCTGCAATGCCAGAACGGAGACGTGGAGCAGTGCAGCACTGTAGAAGTGGAGCTTGCTGACTACTCCACTGCCCCCTCTTCTCCTGACCCAAAACCTGCACCACCACTTCCGGCCTCGGACCAGCAGAAGCCTGCACCCCCACCCAGACGCCGCAGGCGGAAGCCCAAGCGTACTGTCTCCATCGACTCAGAGCGCTGCATCACCAGCTGCAAGGGCACGCACTCAGATGTAGCATTGTTCTTCATCCATGGTGTTGGGGGCTCATTGGACATCTGGGGCCGCCAGCTGGACTTCTTCTCCAGGTTGGGCTACGAGGTTGTCGCCCCGGACTTGGCAGGGCATGGGGCCAGTACGGCCCCTCAGATAGCAGCAGCTTATACCTTTTACGCTCTGGCCGAAGACCTGCGGGCTATATTCAAGAGATACGCCCGTAAGCGCAACATCCTCATTGGCCACTCGTATGGGTAAGCTAACATTTAAACAAATGTCATAGAAACATTGCTGATGTTGGGTCAGGTGCTCCTCTGATACAGATGGTACAGATGTCAAAGCCAAATACGAGTTACTTAGCAGATATTCAAAAAGAACTAAATATAATGAAACAAAAATGTACTGAGTAATTTACCTTTTCTCTTTTCTAGGATCTTTGTAGCTATTTAAATCCTTAGAGAAAATGCAATGCAATAGCACCTTTTCTCTACTGTCTTGTGCTCCAGGGTATCTTTCTGCACGTTCCTGGCACATGAGTACCCTGAGCAGGTGCATAAAGTGGTGATGATTAACGGGGGAGGCCCAACGGCACTGGAGCCCAGCCTGTGTTCAATCTTCCAGCTGCCCTCCTGCGTCCTGCACTGCCTGTCACCCTGCCTTGCCTGGAGCTTCCTCAAGTATGAAGTCACACCCTTTTCTTATCGCACCTCATGCACAGGGATCTTTAGTGTAAACTAGGATAGCAGCTAGGATAGTATTTATTGTTTTGTAGGTTCTTAATAGACTATATTTTTAAGTTAGGTTTATTAATTTTGACCTAATTCTCTTTATATTGGTTGCACATGCCTTGAGCATTCAGCTTGATGTCACTGGACTAATAATAGCTTATTTGTTGATAACTGCACTTCCAAATATTGCACCACATATCTCTTTCTCTTGCTTGTTCTGTACATCTCTCTTGGGCTGTTTCACATGCACTTTATCTTTCCTTTATTTCTCTCTCCTCTTAACTCCCTTTTTCCTTTTGTCTCAGGGCTGGCTTTGCTAGACAGGGAGCTAAAGAGAAGCAGCTGTTGAAGGAAGGAAACGCCTTTAACGTGTCTCCATTCGTGTTGCGGGCCATGATGAGTGGTCAGTACTGGCCTGAGGGAGACGAGGTGTACCACGCCGAGCTCACCGTGCCCATCTTGCTAGTGCATGGCCTATACGACAAGTTTGTGCCAATGGACGAGGACCAGCGCATGGCTGAGGTACACTGAAATGTTGTACACTATACATAAAATTATTCATTCATAATATCAATTTCATTCTCTTTTGCATAATAAAAAGAAGTAACATGGTGAGGCAGTGTACACCACAATAACATCATTTGCCATTGAGCTACAGTTAAGACTCCATGGCTGGCAAGACCAGTCAAAACAACAGGAGCAGTGTGAAGCGTATCCTTCATTAACGAGCATTACGCATATGCAGTCATCACTACAGAAGTGGCAGATGTGTACTGACTGAAACAAAGGCTTTTTATTTCACGGAGGAAAGGAGTTTTAACTCTGCTGAAAATGAAGCATTTCAGCGTTATTTATTCCAAACATTGCTTGATTGGTTTTGAAGTTTTAAGGCTTAACTTATTCCAAACATTGCCTGATTGGTAGAGATGCCAGAAAGGACCAACAGAGTTTTAAACAGCACAGCAGAAAAGCAGTTACTGAGCTGAACGTCTGTGTAAATCATCACTAGTGAGCACATTCATTGTTCAGGGGAATGCCATATCCCACTTTTAACAGGGCTTTTGAAAAATGCACAATGTGCCTGAGCTGAAATGGCCTCAACTCCCTATAGAGCCCTAGACAAATCTTGAGCGAGACAGATAATGGCTTTTGCTTTTTATTTGGTGCAGTATATTGTTGCTAAAGACCAAAACCTTGTTTGTTTGTTTTTTTAAAGAAAGCTAATTAAAAAATAGCTCTGTGTCATTCTGGTAAATTTCCGTTGGTCCATTTATCATGACTGTTCAGCAATGTAAAGAGCAAGAGCACTATAAAGAGCCATCTGGAGACATTTTGGACACAGGCATTCATTCTAGAGTTCTCACAGTCTTAGTATCTAACACTACTCATTTTAATTGTCAACCCTTACGTGAAGCTTTGTCTTGAAAATGTCTGTTGATAAATATTATGATGTTCTGTCCATTTCCAGATACTTCTTTTTGCTTTCCTGAAAGTGATCGAGGAGGGCAGTCACATGGTCATGATGGAATGCCCTGAAACAGTCAATACACTTCTTCATGAATTCTTCCTCTGGGAGCCAGACATCTCCAGAAAGGATTCTGCCTCCAAGGCTGCTGCTGATCAAACCGCCATGATTGATGCCACAATTCTTCCAGCTGCCACTACAGAGGGTGGGACTGAAGAAACCACTGGGACACCCAAAGCCAACAAGCCTCTGAACAAATAACCAATGAGGATTGGTGTTTTTGTGGGGTAAGCCAATCAGAAGGCTGTTTGATGACAGGCTCTATCAGGTGGAACAGTCACCGAGGCTAAAAGCTGTTTTTTGGAGGTGAAGTTTGAGCTGAGGGTTCAAGCTGGTTGCACCTAGGCAGCAAGATAGGTCTGAGTGGTGAGACTCTGCCAACACTGGCCAGAGGTTTAAAGAAAGAAATGAAAGCTTAAACCCAGTTTCTAAACAGAATTGATGGTTTCTTAAATCTTGATGGCTTCAATTCTATCTGCTACCTTTGGACATATATCTTTCCGTGTTGTGTTGTCTAAACAAAAGGACTGGAGGCCCGTCGCACAGACGAAATCATGCCTGTTTAAGTGCTTGGGCCCTGACCGGACCAAATCCAGAAGGATTGTTCTGAACAGATCTAGGCTGAACTGGAGAAGAGGCTGGTCCCCATGCTCGTACAGTGCTTGTGAATTTATTGTGTGATCTATTGTGACCCAGACCACGTAAGCACGTTCTAAGAGGGGGAGAGAAAGTTGAGCTTGGCGCTAAATCCACGTCTAGCGTGTCGTGTTTTTATATGTGCCCTTTGCTGAACGTTGTTATCTGTTCAGAGTAACTTAGTAATAACAACGATAATTATCATGAGAAAAAAAAAAACAATACAGTGGTGATATTGTCTTCCCATGTAACATGTGCCCACAGCCCCAGGGGGACTAGAAACGAGGGGGAGGGTAAGTTGGGAGGGAAACTTCCAACAGGTGTTCATTTGAAATAAATCACATTAGTACTCCTCATTTAATGTAAGAATATAACACATGAATAAATGTATAATATATAAATATATTATGCAGATATAAAATAATAATAGTTATATATCCAATTATATTGTATCCCCGTCTAATGAATTTCTTTCAAGAAACAAAACAGCAGCACTAAGGCTGTGCATGTTATCAACGGGGAAATCAAATGTGCGCAACAAGCAGAAAATTCTGTGTCAGTAGGAGCACTTGTGTCTCCTAGCAACCAGGAATTAGAGGAAAGAGAGGCGTTGCTGGCAATATAGAGCTGAGATGCTGTTACTATGGTAATGCTGATATGATTTTGGTGCTGTCATTAAACACAGGAAATAAGCTAACATACTAACAGTACTGCTAATATAACTTACAGAGACTATTATGGTACCAGTATAGACACAGTGACAACTGGGAAGACTGCTCAGACTGTAAGGTACCGAACCATTCAAACCAGGATGCAGTCGCACATTGATGCTGACCGCCAGCCGCTTTGCTCGGCCTACAAAATTAGGCCATGTTACAGTGCGCCGCTTCACAAAATAAACAAAAAAAGACAGGCAGTCCAAGCAAAGCACAAAGCCGGGCTACTTCAAGGCACGGGTTGCCATGACGACAGGCAGGCAAAAAGCCCATCTGGTCAAAAAGCTGCAGGCCTGGTCTGTGAAACCGGGGCTCTATCAGAGTTAATTGCATTCTAGAGGAATACAAGGCATCACAGGCTTTCTACCATCTCATCAGGTTAATGCAGTGGATGCAGTGCAGCAATATGCACAGAAACAAACAGAAATCACGTGACGTTAATCCTTTTGCAAGTTCCTCTGGGTGTACTCTGGAGTGGAAAATTTGCCGAGGATAATTAAGAAAGACAGAGTTAGTTGATGAAACCCAATTGGCTCATTTTTAACTGATTGCGGTGGTTTTGATCGATATTGTAATGCGTGATGTAAAATTTTTAAAAATCTTTACCTGGGTGAATTACACTGTATCTCACATATCTGAATATGTGAGATCCCAGCAAATGAGTGTCTCAGTGTATCAGTTAGGATTCAACACATTAAACAACATTTGTAGGTCTGACTCGAGCATGTCCGAGTTAAATAGATCGGTGTCAGATCGGAACCAAAAATTATTACTCCATCCTCATAAAAAGTACTTTTAGGGAAAAAAGTACATGCACTCAAAATGGAAGAACAGTACAATAAGCCTTATGGGCCAAACACTCTCCCACTATGCGATGATTTTACTGTGCAGAAGATCTTGGTCAAGGCTTTGCTTTGCTGAAACGCACTTACCTTGACCAAATGAGGTCTTCTCCACACTTGCTTTCTTAAAATGCTGTTTCTTAGATAGGCGGTTTCAGA
>JBBPCZ010000042.1:34196266-34231242 GCA_037974445.1 Brycinus macrolepidotus
TGTGTGTGTGTGTGTGTGTGTGTGTGTGTGTGTGTGTGTGTGTGTGTGTGTGTGTGTGTGTGTGTGTGTGTATTCCATTCCATGTGGCAGCTGGTGGCCTAGTAGTTAGGTAGTTGCCCCTGCAATCAGAAGGTTGTGGGTTCCAATCCCAGCACTGCTAGTGTCACCACTGAGGTACCGTGACTATAAGGGGCCACTGTACATATCAGCCATGTTAAAGTCCTGAGGTCTTCAGATCCATGTCTATTCTATCCCTAAGTGGTCGCCCCAATTAATTGCTCTATGATAATTAGGAATTTTAGCCTTCCTTACTGTCCTTTACAATGAAACTCAGAGTGCATCTGTATTATTAAGCTCAGAGCATACTTGTAACGTTTGTATGTGTGAGTGTCCTTTTTTGTTCTGTTAACTTTTCTTTTTAGCCAAGACAGGTTCGATATCCAAAGTTTGGTTCTTTAGTTTTGCACTGAAAATCTAAGACTAATGTAGTCTAGAAATGACTGATGACCTGGTGCTGATTTTTTTGTCCATCCCATGGACACAGCATATATTAATGTCTAAAGACACAGACATCAAATTGCACATACATTTGGGAGAGTTTCAATCTGGAATGCTCCTTCTGCATGAATTTGGTTTCACCGTAATTTTTAAACATTATGACTTAACCTGACTGGGATGAAAATATTACGTGTACGTGTTTACTCTCACATATAGAGCTTAGTCTTTGTCCTTGCACAGGCAAGTATGAGTCATAGCGGTCTGTGTACAGGATGACGAACCGCCATTGTAGTATTTGGTCACAAAGTTATTGGAATTACTTCTGGCAAGACTAAGATGTCGAATATGAAGCAAGTCTGTATCTTGTACTGTGTATTTTTGATAAAGCAGGACTGGGATGAGTTTGTCAAAGTGATTTTATGACTATTTGAAAGAGAGTCTGCGCTTCATTATAACCGCCAGCACAGAAACTCCATTACTCTGCAGCTTTTGATCAGGAGTGTTAGAACTCAGAGTCAGAAATGTGAAGCCTGTTGAACTCAGTAAGATGAAAATTATGAAGTGAATAATGTTAAATGTAACGTCTGAGTTGTAGACTACAATCATTTGATTGAAACTAGAATCTAGTGGGTCTCGTACCATTACTGTGGTCGTATGTAGCTCTCAAGGACCCCTAGTCAGTCCACATTGTTGTTGCATCTGAGCTGTGAACACACCTGTTCCAGATAATCCATGTAATACAGCACTTGATTACTTAGCCATGGGGGTTTTGGGAGCAGGACTGAGGGTTGTTGAAAACTGGCTTGGGTAGCATTTATGAAAGATATTAATTCACAGTCTGCCTCATTCCCAATGGCCTCTTACTCCTGGCAATGTGCAAAAAATCATGATGTAATGGTGATAGTGAATGCATCTGTGGTTAATTTCCTTTGGTCATCCCCACTGTTTGTGTGTCTACAACAGTTAAAGTCAGCTGTCATAACAAGTACATAAACATATACTGAAACTAAGTGCCCGTAACACACCCAATTAATCACGCATTAATCACCAAAAAGGTGCTTGCACGTGGATGGTAGCAATTGAGCACATCAGGGAAATCAATCAACTGGCCAGCTCTAAAAAGTGACAGCAGTGTTTGATTATTAATACTGCAATCAAGTGACCATTTAGAGTGATGGAATGGGAGAGTAAAAAATGATTAGTCCATGCAAATATTCAGTGGACTTGCTAATATACTCCAATTACGGAGATGTTTATTGGCATACCAGCATTTTTAGGTCGTAAAAACATTATTACGCAATCTGGATTAATGGGGATTTAGGTGCAAAGACTTAAGTGCTTGGCTCTACAAGCAAATAATGATATAATAATTTATTATCATCTGTGGGAACTGCTAAGAGGATCAGAGCTCGCCAAAAGAGAGACAACTTTTTAGATTACTCAGTTTGTAACAAATCCAAGACACACAGACTAGGAGATAAAAATGTATTAAAGAAATAAAGCAGGTTCCTCATAAAATGAGATAAGTGTCTCGAAATTAAATCCAAGATCCTGGGACTATTGTTTTCTTACATGGAAAGCTGCATGTGGCAGTGACTTATAATGCATTTTGTGAGGTGAAATAGGAACAAATCCTATGGTATCACTTGATGTCTAACAGGAACATCAAGCAAAAGACTAAATCATGCGAAAGACTAACAGTGTTATCAGTTTCGGGTCATTAAAACTCCAACAGCAACAAAAGAAACAGTTGCACTGCTACACCAGGACGACCTTGGGGGTTCCCTCAATAAGCACGAAAAACATTGATGTACACTAGGTGTGCAGTGGTCTCTTTCCTCAAAAGCCTCTGCGTTTAGTGTTACAAACTTATCTGTCTCTGGACAGCGCAGCAGCTCCAAGAAGACTACCTGTACCAGCCCAGTCTAAACAAACCATACTTCACAGCCCACTGAGACCACTACGCAGCACGTCTGCCAGAACATTTTTCAGAGCAGCCTGTCTGGATTTGTTCTTAGTCACTACCCATGTGCCGTTTCCTGATCTGGGGAAATGTTTTCCTTCTGCCAATCCTAGAAGACAGAAGCTAGCACACGTTGAAGGGGAGGAAAAAAGAATCACTATTTGCACTGCAAAAGTAGGTGGTTGTTTTACTGGAAAATGAAATGAGATCTAAAAGGGATTATGCTATGGAGAAAGGCATCAGAGAGGGAACAATGAGCTACTAGATGCCTGCAAACGTACCTCATGAATTGAGGGTGCAGGAAGGCGAGTCATCCTAATACCACATAGGTGTGGCCGAGGGGGTTCAAGGAATGTTATTAGTGTTTCCACTATTCCACTATTAGTGCTCCCACACACACGTACACACACACACACGTACACACACACACACACACATACACACACACACACATACACACACACACACACACACACACACAAAGACACAACACACACAGGAGCTATGTTTGTCAGGCCAAAAACCTGATCCCATTTACTGAACCAAGAATTTCATAAGACAGATAGGTTTCGCATTGGGTTCCCACTTTGCAAACATTGAGGTGGAGTGTTTGGACATGCTTGTAAATAGTGATGTGGGGGGTTCCTGCCTTAGCGAATGTTCTACACCCTCTACAAAACTGAGAGAAGAATCTTTAAGAAGAGCACAGCTGGCTGAAAAGATCCAAAGATCTCCCAGAGCAAACAGAGGGGTATTCTGCAGTGCTGAAAAGAGAGACAGGAATGGGACAAAATGGAAGAGTCTAGAGTCCCTGAAGGGAAAGATATCCTAAGAAGAGTGACTCATTTCCAAAGAATGTGATGTAGGAAATGCAAAAAAGGAATCACTTGTTTAGAAAGGCAACTGAGCAACCTGTGTTAACACATAAAGCCAAATATTTCTTTCACTGACGTTCACTCATTTTTTAGGGAAGATGGTGCTGATAATGTCTTGAGCAACGAAAGAGATCTTAAGTAAACAATTCAGTTCAAGAGTAAACAATTCCAGACCTTAAAGAATTCTTTGCATCTGAGTGGCGTTAACTGATATCTCCTAAATGGGAACAGTTTGATGTGCTTCTTTGGGATTTGTCTAACAATGGCTAACTGATCTGTGTCTGGTATTCTGCTTTCTGTCTCACAGCGTTTCAATGCTCCACACCGTTCTAAGATGAAGTTATGGAAAGGGGCCATTCTTGTCTTCATCCTTATTAGCACCGCTCTTTCACTCCTGCTCACCAAAACTATGCTGCCCACCGGGTCCATGAACCCCTGGGCCTCACAAGCGTTCATACGACCTTCATCAGCAGCAGTATCATCAGGACCAGCATCACTGTCATCATCATCATCATCGTCATCATCATCCTCACCCAGGGCAGCGGGCCTTCGGAGGGTGGCCAGATCAATAGAAGGCATGGGCGCTCTCCTATCAGAGTGTAAGATAAACAGACGCCGCTCTCTCTCAGAAAAAGCCCTGGTGTGGATTAGGCAGTGTAAGAACGGACTGACGAGTAGGATTAGTGTATGCCTCAGTGATCAGCGCTGTTTAATTTACACATATCATCACCTCGCACTCACATCGCACCTCATGTGTCACAGGACCCAAGGCCTAGCCAACTATCAGGGAGAAAGAGAAAAAAAAAAGCTCATTTTCTTACAGCACCCCGCCAACTATAAACTGAGGGTGAATTGTGGCAAACAGCCCTGAGAGTTTTATGGTTTTATTTTTTAAAAAGACGTCTGTTTAAAAAAAGTGCTGGGAAACACTCATTCAGACGAACACTAAGAAACTGTCTCTTACAGAGTTCACATGGGCTCATTTCACTGTTAGTGAATTTCTTTCTGGTTCATTTCTTTTTGATTACTTTACTTCAATGTCTGTCAGCTAGTTCATGTACACCGAATTTTCATTCCTTCAGCTTCATGTTGCTGAAGAATGCTCTTGCAAAAAAGAGTTTTGTGTAAAAGCATTACAACGGTGGATAAAATCCATCTTTATTACTCTGACAGTCAGATATGCTGAATTTAAGCCAGCACAGCAAACAGCCACATGCCTGCACAATTCTGTTTTAAAGGGTTCATGTTTAACCTTTAGAGTTAGAGAGAAAATACGGACTTTCTTTTCTCATCCATTTGTTTTACTGCTCATCTAAAGATGGTAATTTATGGAGTGTTTTTTGTTCGCTCTGTTCCAGTTTCCTACTTGTTCCAGAGTTTTACAGAGGGTGAGCTGCAGAAGGTGATCAGGATGCTGGTGGACAAAAAGACCAGGAGGTTAGGCACAGTGGTGACGAGTGGCCGGGGCAGGAGGACCAAACGGGCAAGAGGCCCGAACCTGTGCAAGCTGCACCATAAGGAGCTGACAGTGAGTGACTTGGGCCTGGGCTATGACAGCAATGAGACTGTGCTCTTCAGCTACTGCAGCGGCAAGTGCGCCAACCGCCGTCGCAACTACGACATGGTGCTGGAGCACATGAGGCTCAATAAGCTGGCCAGGCAGAAGGGCAAGGCTCGGAAAAATGTCAGAAGGGACCCTGAACACTACGGCCCCTGCTGCCGGCCCACCAAGTACGAGAATGAGACGGCGTTCCTTGACAACAACTCAAAGTTCTTCGTCATTAAGAATGTATCAGCCAAGGCGTGCGGCTGTGTATGATCACAGGAAATGAGGAAAGAGTGCATGCCCGAGTCTCGGAGGAAACTACAGAGAGAAAGAGGTGGCCAAAAAGCGCCACACTAGAGGCTACAGTCAAATCTATGGTAACAGTGGAAGATTCAGATATCCTACGGTCCACTCCATGGTGAGAGCTGCAGCGACGAAGAGGCTACTGTCAACTCTAGGGTAATAGCGGAAACTTCAGAGGGGCTCCAGTCAGTTAAGTGGTATCTGTGGAGGCTTAATGCCGAAGCCATGGAAACACACATGACGATACATGTCTGTGTATGTCATAATGGAAACCACAGAAGCCTCAACAGACAGGACAAGCTGTACACTCATGCATTAGGGACAGCTTGCAGATAGCTGGAATGTTGTGACCACTTATGCTTTCTAATTCATTTGCTTCATGGACCATTGCAGAATATAGTTCAAAGTAGTAAGCCTAAGAGAAAAAAATCATTACAGCGATGGGACCTGTAGTACGTGCTTCTAGTGCTGAGACACTATCCTTGCCTTCTACTGAACATGAAACTGTTGCTGAGTGAAGACCGGATACAGGAGGACTTCACATCGGTCATTTCAACATGGACAGAAATGTACAGTTCTGAAGAAATGTACAGAATTGTCTTGCGTCACAAATGCTATGTGAATACTGAAGTACGATCTTAAACCAAGCTACCTCATTCATTTCGGGTTAGAGGAATATATATGAGATGAATCTAGCTGTGCTACACCCATTCTCCAGGGGTCAACTATTGACTGATAAGCATCAGTGAAAAAACACGGACACACACATAAACATGTTTAAACTTTTGTATATCTTCTCAGGTCAGATACTATAAACCACAACCAGCATTGTCGCTTGAAGAGAACATCTATTCAATTAAATATCATTTTCTCTTTTAAGTCTTGCCAAAAATGTCTACGGTAGAGTCCAATCCCTCTCTATAAGAAACCTCTTCAGCTCAAATCTGAATGTAACAGAAAAACAATACAACTTGACGTGGCTGCCTGTAACAACGTAAAGCACCCTAAGTAGTGCATTCATGATTTTAAAAATGTACATTATTTGATGTATAATAAGAGGTCACCATAATTTTTTTCATACTTCTGCTAAGTGTTACAAAAGGAATTTAGCAAAATGTGTAATTACAGTGACGTACATCGACCCAGCTGCTCTATTCATAAGTACTACCTGATAGAAATACTGATACAAATGCTTTTAAAATGCTGTAAGTGAAAAATTAGTCACGACGCCAAATGACTGAGCATAGAGAATACTGTAGGCTGCTTGGCAGGGACTGCCGTTATCCACAGGTACACTGCTCACTTATTCTTTTAAAGGTTAAATCCAATCTGTTTGCTCACGATTCTTAAAGATTATGCCGCAGTACATGCAAAGGGTCAATCTGGTGCAAGTCAGACAGTGGCAGGGCAGACTATTGGCCCGTCCCAGATCTGTAGCCCACTGCATATTCTGTTAACACCTAATTCCCTCTAAGTCAAAGGAGCTGTAAATAGCCAAATCTCTACTACGCAGAACAGTTAGATAACACGAACATCTACTTTTCCTAGCTTCGGTCTAGCTGACTCATTCACCACAGACAGACTCTGGGCTGCCAGGGAGGTCGTGGAACTTGGTCAAATTGAATAATGAGAACTTTGAGGTAATTAAGAGCAAAACCACAAACGAGATTGGAGGCAGGCCGGGAACCATCAAGGCCTAAACACGGCCTGCCTTCAAAGCTAATGGACTTACTGTGAAAACAAGGCAACACCTGAGTGAACATGCAGCCTCCATGCCACACCGGGACCCGGCAGATAGATTTACCTACAGGACAACAAACAGAGCAGACTGTGAATCTCTGTATAAACAAGGCTTCAGGTGGTAAGGAAAAAAAAAAAAAACATTTCTTGTATGCATCAAAAAACAAACCATTCGTGCAATTGTGGTTTTTCAGCATAAGCTAGAGTCATCTTCTAAATTGATAATTGGACACTCTGGACAGAATTTTTCATGAGCAGGCAGCACTGTCACGTCTTAGCCACTGTTACATATTTTGGGAAAATTTATGAGGGGTCTCAATTTTGGATATTTTGGAAAATGTGACTCACTGAAAAGGATGAAGCACTAAGATTTCAGCATTCACTTCATCACATTGTAACTCAAATATTTCATATAAATATAATTATATACATTACATCTTCATATTACTGTTCTGTCCCCTTTAAAATGTGGTATCTCTGAAAAAATGGACAGTGGTTTTAAGTGCTTTATCAGAAGGTGATCCATTAATTCTGTTGTAATTCTGTCAGTCATTGTTGGAACAAAATGTTCCTTATAACTTAATGTCTAGAACTGTTATGTTTATATAATTCTGTATACTTCTGTGTAAAGACAAACAGAAAGACGCAGTACTATGTATGAATAGCTTCTCCTCATCACATATCTATTTACAGCTTTGTCGGTGTTGGTTCTTATTTTTTCATACCAACGGCAGAAATGTTGATGCAGTGCATCTTTCTCGTGGACACTCAATATTTATTGGTTTGCATATTTATTTAGATACTCTAGTCGAGAGGCAGACAAAGACTTATTTATTTATAAAAAAAACAACTTGTGCCAAAAGGGAATTTCTAATAAATGCATCATTCTTAAATAACTGCTGAATAAACATACTCAGCTTTACAAAAAAAGGTCAAGGTTGCTGATCTTTCTTCCAGTGTTGTTCCTTTTCCTGTTTAACTGAAGCCACGAGACCTGTAGAAAGCAGACAGATGAGAGATTGCGTCATCCTTAATAAAAGATAATAAACATTTCAGAAGCTGTAAGGGCTTAAATGTACGTCCTTTAAAAACAGTGCTAAAGTTGGTGTCTACAAAGAACCGCCTCGGCGAGGTTTTGCCTCAGATTGTCCATGAATAATTCAGTTCTTTTGAGGCGACCTCTAGTACTCGTGTGAAGGCGTACGGCTGGACACATTTATCAGCACTGACATTACAGAGAATCCAAAATTCCACTCTTGTGATGCACACAGTAACAAATGCCATCTCTTTGCATCCTTTCAAGATCCGTACTTGAAAAGACCCAAAACAAAAACAGTTTTCAATGGACAAAAAAAGGGATAAAAGCACAGCCAAAGGAAGCTCATTAATCAATCATAAGATGAGTTCATACAAAAGTAAACAGCACATTAAAAAAAAACGGTCTACAACACGTTCACGAACCTTTACTGGAACACATCTGTAAATACAAGTACTGCTCTTTGTAATAAACATTTACCTTAGTGAGGAAACTATGTCTGATCTAAGACTATTTGGTGATTTTACAAATTATCCAATCTCCACCAACTGGCTGTATAGGAAGCACTAAACATCAGATCCAGTCTAAAGCGGTAACATATTGTTTAAGCCTAATTCAAGACCTTGAATCGAAAACCTGGAGTTGTTTAACACATTAAAGCTATAGTAAACAACTTGCTGTAAATAATTCGCTGGAAATCACTCCAGGGTTGCACTCTCACTCAAAACGGCCCTGCAAAAGATTTAAGCTATTGTGTCTCCTTGAATTTCCACATTTTCCACATATGAAACCAATTATTAGCACCTCAAATGGCGCTCTCAGTCATGGCATTCACACAATCACGAATTACCAAAATTAGGATAAAAACTTACCAAAAAGCCCAAGCTTCTATGATACTTAATCTTCGGTCATTTGATCTCACTTAATGGTTTCCTGTCATTTGGACGATGCCTTTTACCACTTTAGACTTTATTGCACTAGGTGCAGAAAGACTATAAACACCCACTGGCCTTGTTCTCTGTTGGTTGCTCTAGCTCTGATGACAGGCTATGACTTATAAGCATGCGTACTGTCCTGATTAACCTAAACCCAAACTATTTGGACATATCTAAACTAACACAAGACTAGCCTAGAACACGGCACAGGTCTTAATTTCAGAATGCAGGACTGCCATTGAGGGCTGGTACTACTTTAGTGCAAAACCGGCTGTAGACATACTGCAGATGTGTTTCAGGCATTTACAATTAGGTTAAATTAGCTGCCAGAATACAGTCACTCAGTCTATCCAGTTCTAATCTGGGCTTTAGTATGCATGCCAGGTCTATAGGTAGCTTCGGTAAACATAAAATGTGTCTAATGTTTTGCTGTGGTTTCCACATCTAGCTTTTGTTACATCTGAGCTATAGCCTGTAAAAACTGGCCTTTACCATAAAGAAAACCTTTTAATTGCCATGGAATATTGGCCTTACAATTGGGTATTTATTTATATTTGAAACCTAGTACCTTAACAAATGGATACAACTGGACTAAAGACAAGTAGTGGGCAACATGCTCCAAAAAGTTAACATCCAACAAGTTATACAGATGCATGGCTAGCACACAAAACACCCTCTTGGGTTTCATCAATCGAAGGCAAATGGGTGGACATTATGGTTGGAGTGGTGGTTAGAGGGGCAATTGAAACAAGATACTGATGATTAATATTACTTTTTCCTGCCCACTGGTTCACAGTAACATATACAAAAATCAGAACTGCAAAAGCCACTATGCTTTGGTTAAAGTTTATGAAGAAACACAAGATTAGTCTTTTACATGATACGTTTATGTTTATGAAATGACCTGGGACATGAATTAACAAGGTCAGTTTTAACTTCAGGTTGTCTTTAAGGATGAAAATAGACTAAAATATGCTTTTTTTCCTATTCCGACTATAAAATAAAGTCAAGATAAATTATTATTATGCAAAGAATTCATTCATTTTCTGTAACCACTAAATCCCCACTAGGGGGGCAGGTACCTGGAGCCTATCCCAGGGCCAATATGCACAAGGCGGGGTGCTAGCCCACCACAGGGTACACACACAATTCAGTACCCCCAATTCACCTGACATGTATGTCTTTGGATTGTGGGAGAAACCGGAGACCCTGCAGGAAACCCACACCACCACGAGGAGAACATACAAACTCCACACACACAGCGTTGTAAGGCAACAATGCTACCCACTGCGCCATCGTGGGGCCGTCTGCAAAGAGTTAAAAAAAGATGTTCAATTCTACAATTACTAATTTCTTCCTCTTATAATTCATATTTTCAAAACCTTGCCCCACGTCTGAATGAGAGCTGACAAGGGAAAATTCTAAACCTGCACTTGGCTTTGACTCTCAAAGCTTCCGAAACAGGTTAGTTTGCTAGCTAAAATATTTTGTTCAGTGACTCCGTATTTGTTTTTTCTTACATTTCAGCGTTGTCTTCGAGCACTGAGTGAATTTCACTGAAAAAGCTAACGGTAAAACACTGTTCCAAACGTGCCTTGTGAACTGTTAGGTGGGCTACAATCCTAGGTACCTGTATGTCCATGGTTGAAATCAACAGGTAATTGATTTTTTAAATAATTTGTGAGTATAATTATGACTTTTAAAGACAATATTTGGAAAATTCTTCAGTGTTTAGGTGAAAATGTTATAATGAGCCTGTACACCTAAACTAATGTTCTAACCGGTCCACAAAAAGGGGCTAGTTTTAGTTTAGGGAGAAGTATGTCAAAACTCATTTTATGTTTTACACCCAAGTGGGGTTTTTATTCATAGTTTAGACCTGTGACCTTTCAGACAATTATTTTGTGTAGATAAGACTGTAGTTACCGCATAAACTATTTTAAACTATAAGCAGGAAAACTGACAGGCCGATCTTTGTTGTCAGTTATGATTTAACGGAAAAGTTGGTGGGTGTGGCCTCTTGCTGACCAGGTGCGAAGGTGTGTTAAACAACACGTGCCACTGAAACTACAACAGGCTTTAAGGTAGGTTACGTCTTTCTGAATGGCATATTTCTTGTTAATCCTGCTTTTTTTTTTAAACTGTCTGTTATGGAGGTCAAAACAAAGCAGGGAGTATAAGGAGGCTCGCTGTTTCTATTTTACTTATTTATTTACTGGTTGCCTTGGAAACCACCCATGAATAATTCACCTGGCTTTGCCCATGAGGAAATAATGCTTCATGTATGTGGAAGCAGGTTAGACAGTCAGTTCCAGATCAGATTAGTTTCGTGCCAGAAAAGAGTCTGCAGCTTTGGATCTTATATGGATTTATCAACAGTGTGATTCCTTCAGTGTGAGGCCTAAGTGCAGAATCTACCAGGCCTGCCATTCTCCATTGTTTTGAAGCGTTACAAGCCCATGTCCATAGTTACCCAGTGACTCTATTTGCATTTTAGTTTCCAAGCCGACAAAGCCCTCGGTGCTTCCTTGTTTGCCCAAGTGAATCTTTTTATTCCCATGCCAACCTCCACTCTACGAGGACTTTTCTCACTCACTTTCATCCAATCTACAGTAGCTCCTGAGGGACATTATATTTGCATTGCCAGCGCACAGGGGAGAAAAAGTATTAATCCAGATTTGTTGAGTGACTGGTCCATTGCCTCTAGGTCCATCGTTTGGAGATCCATTCAAGGAGGCCTGCAGAAGAGAAGAATGGCAGATGCACTGGAGGAGCTGAGGCAGCAGTGTCTGAGTAGAGGAGCAGCTGGGATCAAAGGGCTGGGAAGGCAAGGCTTTGATTTATCTTGACGTGTCCTCCTTTATTTTTTGATTTAGTCCCTAAAACCTACATTTATCTTTCAGCTAATGCACATATGAGCAGAGCTACTTTGCGTAAAGATCCCTCGGTGGGTTTTAAGAGCCCATTTTCAGAATATTTCTTGTTTTATTTTCTCCTCCCCTAAAGTGCCTGTATAGCATTTGTGTGACTGTATGTGCCAAAAGCAGTCACAACTCATTTTTACATGACTCTTTTCCAAATTAAACCCACATGGGAGGAAGGTGCCGTGAATATCGACTGAGAGGCTGCTCTCAACCTTAACCACAAGGGCGATGAGCAGCCTTACAGGCAAAGCAGCCTCTCAAATGATGTTCAGCGCAACTCTCTCCGAAAGCCTAATACATTAAAATTAAAACACCCAATAAACATGAAAATGTTATTGTGCCTTTAAGGCTGTTTGGATTGGCTGCCTTGGACTGAGAGTTATTCAAAAAAAAAGTTCAGGCTCAAAATGCACAGAACTTGCTTTTGATGTGTGGATCCTTTGGAAAGCTGCAGTGATACATTTGATTCCCAAAAGTCAAGAAAAGTCTAATGTTTAACCCTTCCCGTATCTTCTACCTGGCAGTAGTTCTTCAGACTCAATGTAAATGACCAGTCAAGTGTTCATGGTTGTGACATCACAGTCCTGTAGAAAAAAACTTAATTTCCAAAGAGCAAGTAAATTTCAGTTTTCCGGGCTATGGGCCCTGTAAATTCCCATCCCTCCCTTAGCAGAAATAAGATGGCATATAGAGTGTACATTAGATCAACAGCAGATGCAGTTTTGATGACATTTGCTGCTGTTCTTTCACATCCAGGACCTTTCGCATCATGGACGATGATGGCAGTAAGTCTCTGGACCTGCAGGAGTTTCGGAAAGGGCTGGAGACGTATGGGGTGTCTGTTGGAAAGGAAAAGGCCAAGCAGATATTCACCATACTGGACAAAGATGGAAGTGGCACCATTGACTTCAATGAGTTTTTGGAGAAACTAAGGGTAGGCAGTCAAAGATGCAAGTAAAGTACACTGCGTTTTTGTCCAAGGTAATTAAGTGATAAAGTAGTGTATGACAATCTACTTCTGTTAAAGAAAAGCTATAAGGAACGCCTGTACCTGGCCTCAACCCAGCAAGGCAAATGCTGAATTGCATGTTCAGTCCAAGTTCAGCTTAACCAGACCAACATACACTCTCTGGAAAAAAAGATAACAGACTGTCACTGGGGTGGTATTCTCAGTGGTACACCTTCAGTACCTTAAGGGAATTCTATCATCTTTCACTGCACTTATATTTATGAAGTTGCATTGACTCCATACACCCTGACTCCAGGCTATTCTACTTTATGTTTCTACTTTAAAACATGGTTATGTAAAGGTATGCCCCTGATATGCCCCTGATATGCCCCTTTCCCCTAAAAAAATGTGTTTAAGGTACAAAACTGGACCATGCTGTACCTTTGAGGGTACATTTCCATTGTTTGTAGCTTGATGGACAAAAACTATCCCTGCACTGAACCTTTTTCTGATAAAGTATAAGACAATTTCAGTGGATAAAATGTATTCTAGCGAGTGAAATCATCTCAGTTCACCTCATCACTTGTGCTATATTCAATATATCTAATATACAGACATTTGTCCCGGGCCTTTTGCCTGCTATGATAGCCCCCCCACACCCCCCAGTTAAGGAAAAGCGGTTTAGATAATGCATGTATGGACCGAAGTATTCTAGAAATAAGTTACTATGTTATCTTACAATAGCCTTGCAACAATCTCCAAATGAGGAAAAAAATAGATAAACTGACTAGATACAAAATCTTCATTTGCCAAAGTATAATTTTGGGAGTGCTCATATTTCAAATAAGCAATGACTGTTTTATTCTATAAATAGCACATGCGATTTGATTAAACTGGACGTGCTCAAACCATGTGTTCCCAGCCCCCGATGTCCAGTACCAGAATACAGATGATCAATCAGGCCTTCCAGAAGCTGGACCGCACCGGTGATGGAGTTGTGACGGTGGAGGACTTGCAAGGAGTCTACAATGGCAAACATCATCCCAAGTTCAAGAGCGGCGAATGGACCGAGGAGCAAGTGTTCCGCTCTTTCCTTGACAGCTTTGATTCACCATACGAGAAAGATGGAAAGGTCAGTGAAAAATTGAATTGGGATTGAACCCACCATTCTAACTCAAATTAGTCTTTGGTCATTCTAAAGCTCAGTCTGAACCCAAACAAATTTGGTGACTAATGGGTTATTTCCAGTGAACCGTCACTGAATATATCATGCTGCGTCTTAAAATACAGCTCTTTCATTTAGTCTACATGCAGAACTGGACCACTTGAAAAGGTTAAAGGAAAACTCAATCTGGCAATTTTCAGCCTAATATTCAACATCTCTCTAGTATACTGTTCGAGTATCACAGGCAAAATTTCGACCCATTACGCTGTTATTAGACAAGAGCAGAAAACACATTGACCAGTAGAGCATGAAAACAGCTAGTAGTGTTTATAAATACAGGGTAATTGTTGCCCATGGTAACTGACTATACATTGATCAGCCACAACATTAAAACCACTGATGGGTGACGTGAATAACATTATCTCATTACACTGACACTTGTGAAAGGGTGGGGTATATTAGGTGGCAAGTTGAAGTTGACGTGTTGGAAGCAGGGAAAAAAATGGGCAAGTATGAAGATCTGAGTGACTTTGACAAAGGCCAAAAAACTGATAGCTAGAAGACTGGGTTAGATTATCTCCGAAACAGCAGGTCTTGTGGTGTATTTCCAGCATGCAGTGGTCAGTACCTACCAAAAGTGGTCCAAGGAAAAACAATGCTGTGTGATTGCTCTGGGTAACGTTCTGCTGGGTTCTGGCATTCATGTCAGACAGGTGGTTTTAATGTTCTGGCTGATCAGCGTATGCTACAGAAATCGGTCAACTGGTTGAATAAGACATTATCCATTCTATTTTAACTGTACCTCCTGTGGCAGGTCACTCTGGAGGAGTTTGTGAACTACTACAGTGGGGTCAGCGCCTCCATCGACAGCGACGACTATTTTGTCACAATGATGCAGAACGCGTGGAAGCTGTGATCGTTACAACCATCATGGGTTTGATGAAAAACTCATTTTTAATCCTGCTCAGTCGCTCATTGCTTTTTTTTATATTAGATAGAAATATTTGATGCCATATCTGAACATTTGTGGGGGAGAATTGGAAAAATACTTCTGAACATGCAATTAATGCTCAAACTATAATTTGAGGGTATTGTTTAAAAATGCATTGGTGCTCATGTTCATGGTGTATGCCTGAAAAAAAAAATAAACTGTGCCTGCATTTTGTCATGTTTTACTAACAGCAGTTCTGTTAAGCATAATACAAAGTTTTCACATCAAAATTTTTTGAAAGATTTCAAACAGGACTGCTACAAATGTAGGTATTACTTGACAAATGTTCCCTTACAATGAGTATAATGGACAAGACTTCCCTTGTAACAGTAATCTCTGACCCCCTCTGGTGGGCAGTAAAAAAAAAAAACCCTCTCCAGCCAAATTCCCAGCTTCTTTTACAGGTATGTGGAGTAAAAGGAATCCAAATCCAAAGTCCTGTAAATGCAAAAGTAGTCTACATTACAAATAACAATCAGTAATGCATACTTTACTGCCAGCATATTTTAGTGCTTTCTCTGCTTCAACACTCTCACTTCAACTAAGGGGTTGTTACTGAGCTGATTAGTTGGATAAGGTGTTGGGAGGAGAGGAAACACATCATGCAGGGTAGTGGGCTTCCAGAATGAGGGTAGGGAAACAAGGTCTGAAAGGACCATTTCAATAACGTTCTTGAACAGTGAATGAAAGCTGAAAACCACCAGTTAGGTCAAACAAACACTGCAGATAACTGCAGGCCTTCATTCAATATTGAACGCTTTGTTTTGTAGACCATTTTCAATAATAAATCATGCGTTTCAAGAAAAAGAAAAAAAAAAAAAGGTAACCGATAGACCACATGTTTGACATTAGACAAAAATTTATTTCAAAGTTTTTTCCTTTTTTTAAACTTTGATTTTTACTATTTATTTTGTAAAGGAGATTGGAGACATGGTGTTCTAGTAAATGATAATATATTCATAGAAATTTACATGAGAAGTTCCGTATTCACGTTGGATTTCTAAGCGCACTCCAAATTTCAAACACAAAGAAAGAACAAAAACTCCATTGTACTGTCTCCAATGACATGAAAATGGATAAAAAGTTAATATAATAAAACAATAAAAAAGTTTAACATATTACAAACCTTCAGAATATGGAAAATAAAAATGAGTATCTGTAGAGATGTCGACTTAACTTCAAGAATGTTTTTTTTTTTCTTTCCAAATCAAACAGAAATAAGCACATCTGTCCATAAGCAAACCTGCGGGGCAGATGCTGGGAACTCCGTAACGGTGATGGGGCAAAGTCAATTCCCTTTTTTTGTCTTTTTTTTTTTTCTCCTTCTTCTTCTCAGGGGTGGAGTTATTCTAGAAGCAGAGATCCACAATAGCACAGTCCATGTGTTGGTTTAGTCCTTTATTTATTACATCAATAAGAGATCTACCTAACTACCATCATAGCAGACTAGTAAGAATATTGGCATGTAAACCAGAGATGCTTGGTGGAACCACTGGAAATAAGTTAGAATCAGAGCAAAAGATTACAGCTACCAAAAACAGAGGGGTGACGCCAGGGGTGGGGTTGGGTTGGGGGGTCCAAGGTTCGGGAGTGGGAACATGAAGCTACTGAACGGATGCCGGACAATTTTGGGCAATGACGTCATGGCAGAGTGCATGAGAGAGAGAGATAGAAAAGAGGGGGAAAGAGAAAAAGATGAAGGAGGAAGAGCAATAAAGTAAAAAAAGGTCCTGCGGTAGAAACTGCAGTCGTGACATGTGCCGTATCTTAAAACAGAGAGAGGAATACCCTCACACTCATCAATATGATGAGCAGCCAAGTCCAAACCCATAAATGGAAAAGTCTCTGTTTTTCTTTTCTGTTCTTTTTTTTTGTTTTGTTTTGTTTTGTTTGTTTGCAGTCCAGGAAACTAAAACAGAACCAAAAAACAAACAAAATGATAAAAAAAAAAATCCAGATTTACAATAAATGCAGAAGGGGAAAAATGAACTACACGGGTTTTATGTGAGAGAGACGCTGAAGTTCTGCTACAGGGTTGGAGCTGAAGGACACCCAGCACTAGGCTGAGAAAGTCACGGTGGTTAAGGCTGTCCACCCGAGGGGGGAAAAAAAAGAGGGGAGAAAAAAAAAAAAATCCAACCCTGTTGAGCAGTTTTCAGTCAGGCAGCTGTGCAGGGTGTTATGTGCTCTCAGCTGCCGGGGGCTCGCCAGAAGTTTCAGAGGTGCCTGGGGAAGAGGGGGGGAAAAAAAACATTACCATTCTTATAAGATAATAATAGATGATTGCTTCAAATAGCCCTATATGCATATTTCTGATTCATGGAAGGAGCATTATCATTCTCAAATGTTCTCAATCATGGTTGATGTCTTCAAGGAAAAATAAAGTAAAAAGGAAAGTATGAATATTTTCGATTGACTGGCAAGTACTGCACAGAAGTGATCCAAATAAAACAACCCATATGCTGAACCTCCCGTGGCAGGGAAAGACATACCGCTGGCGCTGGTGTTCCCCGCGGTGGTGATGCTGCTGCTGCTGCTGTTGTTGTTGTGAGCGAGTTCGTCGTCGTCGCTGTCCTCCTCGTTAGACTGAGGGATCTCCGCCTGAGGCGGCACAGGTGTGCTCTCGGGCTCCTGCTCGGCACGACTCCGGAGGGCAAGGATCCGATGGTGCAGCGCTGCGGCCAGCTGCCCGGCGTCCTTTGAGCTGGCCTGCAGGATGACAGGAGTGTTATTACTAGGGTGTCAGTCTTGCCAAAATAATAATTTACCTAATAAAAATAAAAGGTTTACACCACAGACCCTTTACAACTGTCTTTAAATTCCACTTGTATTGCAGCTCTCATCTGGTTAGGTTAGTTGCAACAGTTAAAACTGCACATGAGCCGAGAGGAATTTGGAGCGTGTACAAACACAATTACTTTCACGTTTGCCTCCAGTAGAGCCACAGGACAGACTTGCACTAAGTTTCTCAGTGCATGAACACTGAGGCATTTAATATAACACAGGCCTAATAGGTCTACTTGTATCAAAATCAAAGCAAGATGCAGTCACAACTTCAAAATAATTTAAGCTGCTTGTGTTTCACACGGGAAAAATTTCTGCACGCTCAACGATACAGCAAGGCTTTATCTCTGTAGCAACCGGTGTTAATGAATATTTAAAACTGCAGTTAGAACTGACATGAACTTCTGAAAAAATAAAGGTATAAAGCATATAATTTAACTTTGTGCTGTCCTATAGCGGCAGCGGCAGGGAAAATCACTGACGAAACTGCATCAGCATCGATAAAATGGCCGCTACATAATTAGCAGTAGCAGCCCTGTTTTCTTTATTTGCTTGTCTGCCATTCTAAGAAGCAGCTTAATAAACAATGAGCATTTGTCAAGAGTTAAATTTAAAAATGGGCAGATTATGAAGGCAAAACAGTTCTAAAGTGCTGCTAGAAAGAGTCTAGAATGCTTTGATGTTACATTCCTTCATTTTGGTGTGGACCATTATAAAATATTTTCCCACCACCAATGAACTGAAGGTGGGCTCACTTAAGCAAGAAACTTAGTGAATTTATTTCACTATAATTATTATTAGTAGTAGAAATTACTGAAAATATATTCGATTAACTACTAGAAGGCCGGTTAGTTTCCTTGAAGCAAACCAATCAACAAAAACAAAAGCACTGTTTGCTTTTCCTACCAGGTGACTAAAGAACAAACACAAAACAGTGGTTCTCAGCGTACCGATATGAGAAAGACCTTGACGCCCTGGTCCTCTGTGTCCATGGCAGTGATGCGGACGCTTTTTTCGCTGGCTTTGTCCACCTGCATCTGAGGCCACAGCTTAGTGTTCAGAATCAACCGCAGACTGCCCTGGGTGCGCATCACTAAAGAAAAGAGTGGGGGAAATGGAAAATGACATGAAAACAACAGAATATGATTTTGCACAAAATTTCTTAAGAACCACGGCACATACCCACATTCTTCTAATATAAAAACAAGTCAACGTGAGAACAGAAGAACTCTGACCTAGTCTGGACTGTAACGTGCCGTCGTCTGTGGAGGCCATGTCGTTGAGTCTCAGCAGTCCTCGACCTCGCTCGATCCATGACTGAGCCGGCTTATCAAACACAAACAGCTTACACTGCATCTGTGGGACAAAGACAGAAAAAAAGTCTATGTTTGGATACAGTACTCTTCTCTCTGCACATTACTTTTCCACCAAGGGCACTTTTCCACAGGTATACAGGAACTGTGCTGAACTGCAATGGCACAGAAGCTGTAACACGCTTTGATTTTTCCACTGTATCTTAGTCTGGTGACGGTGTTTCTGACACATTTGCAGTACAGTTCTTTCCCCACAGTTTATGGCCTGTCGTTGTCCCAAAACCGCGTCCATGGAGTCATACCAGCAGAAAGATTTTCTGTCAGAGCCACCTTTGTTTTTGTGGTCTTTTATTTTTTGTAGTCTTATTTGAGTTTTTTTTTCTGCACCATTTAGCCTAATCCAGCTAACTTGTTAGCGATGTCCTGGTACACCTTCACATTTCTCACAGCGTTAGAAAACTACCACTGAAATTAATCTTCAGCCCAGACAGCACAAAACAAACAAACAACAACAACAAAAAAAACACAAAAACAATGGCTTCTGTCCAAGTCAGTCTGTTGTAATGACCAATCAAAAGGCGCATCCTGCTCTTGGTCCTGCCATCAAGAAGGGCTGTGACAGCATGAGTACGGGTTGCTTTATTTGTAATGCAAAAACATTTTTTCCTACGGCATGGCACGGCTCCTTGTGCCAGTGGAAAAGTGTCATAAATGCTCTTTTCTTCTATTCTAGTTTGAGACCATTTTCATACATTTTGGGTAATTTTAAAAGTTAACTGAAGTTGACTTAAACAGTCCTGGGAACCTGCGTCCCTGCAGTTTCAACTGATCCTTCCCTAACTTACTTGATTCAGGTCATCAACTGATTACCAAGCCCTTTCAGTTTTGAGGGGCAGAAAATACCTGAAACTGTGCAGGGCAATAGTGAAGTTTAAAACCAATAGCCTACAATGTACAAATCAAATAAGTTTATAGAATTATAGAGTAAAAAGTATGAACACTGAATCCTGAAATAGTTGACATATTGGAACATGAACATGACATGGTTTTATGAAAATCCTGATAAATGGGAAAACTACCAACACAAATCAATATCAAAATATGAACACCAAAACAAATCAAATTAAGACAATGCATTTTGTCTTAATTTGCAATGCATGCAAGTTGAATATTTGTTCTGCATTGGAAATTCCGAGGCACAAGCTGACCTGTAGCACATTGCTCTCTGCCTCCTCCCCGGTGCGAACCTCCACTTTCTCCAAAATGCACTTCTTGGCGGTGGCTTTGGTGTATGCTGCTGCTGACTCCTCTAGAGACTCTGTCACACTATGATCTGAAAGACCACATACAAACAAGTCAGTATTCAACTGGACCATGACTGAAAGATTTCTCTCTCATTTTCCAGTAACTACAATGCCTTTCAACTGCATATGAATATAATTATTCAGAATTACATTAACCACCACCTTTTCAATAAAAAAAATTGGAATTATTTATCGCACACAAAACAAACCAAAAACGCATGTATATATGCAGTGCTTTAAAATAAGTCTAACCAAACCAGCAGTGGTTTGAATATCACTGTGGGAATCTATGTATTTGAATACCAGTGGAAAACTGTCAGGCGTATGGGCACATATGGACACAGAAATGGTTAACTGTTTGTGGTGAGGGTTATGTTACACACAGCCAAGCCATTTTATATCACAGCCAATCATCTCTTCTCAGTTTGTTAGAGGATTTAAGAATGTTATACAGGAAAGACTTTTGTGCAGGAATGATACTGATCTGCACATTTACCAGTGGGTTAAGTAATTTCTTGTGTGTGGCACTGTTATCTGTAAAAATGGACAAAAGTACCTCAACAAAGCAAAAACTACGGTAGTTGCCATCTTCAAATCTTGTATTTGTCATTTTTGTAGCTAAAAGTATGGCATACATTACTTAACTTGCTATAATTTAAAACAAATGTGTAATGATCAAGGCACTGCTGGATTATATGTTTATTACTTGTTAGCGACATTAGTCTTACCTTCATTAGAAGAAGCAAATTTCATACACCAAACATGTCTCCACTCATCACATTTCAGAACAACTACTTCAAGCAAGTGATACGTACTCTTTTCTGGGGTGGTCTCTTGCGACGAGGGCTCTGATGCTGAACCTGTGTCTTTACTACCCTCTGCTGTTGATTCACCGCCCTTTGGAGGACTCTGAAACACACAAAAACGATACAGATACAGATTTATTCAAGATGCTCTGAAATTGCAGTTTACTGCTACCATGTTTTGATAACAATTACAAGCCCAAATCACTGGCTATTGTCTGCAATTTTTTTTCTCGCAGCAGCGCACATACGCACCAGCACTCTCTCGGACATGTTCTGGCCAAAAACAAACTTGGCTCCTTTTTCTGTGTTGTTGGTAGCATTCAGAGAGCTGAAAAGCAAAACAAACTCAGACTTAGACAACTACTGAAAAATAGTATTTCCGAACGAGAGTGGGGAAAAAAATCAAAAACTGAAGAACAATTCAAGAAACAAATAGAGGACAGAGGGGAAAAAAAGAGAAAAACAAAACAAAACAAAAATAAACTGCGGTAACCTTGAGGTGCCCATGTACTGTAGGAAGTAATTAGTGCTCCCAGACTGCGAGTCCTGTGTTGAGTCTTTAGCCTCACTGGTGGCGCTGTTTTCATCCAACTGTTGAGAAAATCTTAAGATCAGAGACATGGCATTTTCCTATGTATACTCCAGTATTAATTATAACTAAATAAAAATACCCATATTACAATTCCCATCAGTCCTTAAAAGAGATTATTACAATGTCCATGTTAACACAAATGTCCCCTAACCTTTGCCCTCTCTTTCATATTTTGTCCAAACACGAAACTTGATTCAACATGGACATCCTTTTTCTGTGCGTTCTCTTCTGTCTTTCCTCCACCATTCTCTCCCCCTTCTTTGTCTTTCTTCTGCAGACGGCCACAACCATGGGGGGGGAAAAGGTGGACATAAAAATGACTTAAAAAGAGTTAAATATCTGAGGCAGCGTATGACAAGACAGTCAAAATGAACCTAGACAGCACTAAAAGCTGAATCACAAACTGATACATGACTATTTCCTAAATATTCAAGAGCTTAGACTAAGCAAGTGATGACAAACCAAGCTCAGCAGGAAACACAGTGTCACTTTGTGGCAGCTACTCTATTAATATCCCTATCAGTCACATGACTTGACTGTGACTCCTCTTTCCTCATGCAACGAGCAAAACACATGAACTTTTACATGATAACACTGAGTATATATAGGTTTATGTGGAAGCATAGGGTTGTGTGCATTTATCATCTAGTCAGATCCTATTAAAGCAGAGAAAAGTCTTGCAAGCTGCTCCTCCTCACCGGTGATTTGTCTGAGCTGTCCGTGTTGTTCAGGAAAACTGACCGGCCTTCTGTTGCTGCATCCGAAAACTTCCCCACGCCATTTGTTCCACAGCTTGCGTCTATCAGGGACATTGTGCCAGTTAATACTTTGTTATACAAAACAAACCAAGTGCACAGAAAGTGCTCTATTTAAGCTCACCAGGATAAGCAGTTTAGATCCAAAAGAATGCTGTTTTGCATTCCAAATGAACTGAATTAACATTAGTATCACTGTTTACAGCAATGAAAGTAACAAACACTACTGCCATCGATGCAATCTTGGCTTGTATCTGCTTAGAATACACTTAGGCAGAAGCTTCTGATTATACTAATAAGCCAGATCAAAGTTAAAAGAATGTTTCCTGTCCATCCTTTGTACTTCTGTCTAAAACCGCTGTGCATGGAAATCCCCCTAGAAGAACATGGCTATCTGTGCAAGGAAGATGATTTTGTGGTCTTGGCATTACATATAATTTTAAATACTGTTATTGATGCTAACCAAATGCCTGTGGGTCTGTGGGTTACAAAACTTAATTAGCATCGTCAAAACACAGCTGTCAAAGAGAACCCTGCATCAAAAGGCCCTGTAATAAATAGCTCCACTATGGTTAGCGAGACCAGCAAACATTTTGAATGCCAGCAGTTTAATCACAGAAGGAGGTCCAATGACAGGCACACTCTATAGACAACACAATATCATACTATCAGTCGCCTTATGGGGGCTACTCAAGATTCAGCGCTTAAACATGCATGCCATTACTTCATCAGCTACAGATGTTAATTAGCACAAGAGCTAAACCGAGCAGCAAGCCTTCTCCAAAGTATCGGATTACGTTGGAGCTGAATTTCGGTAATGAGCATAAAGTTTAGTATCAAGTCTTAATATGTGTAGGTAAGTTTAAGTCTGTACTTACTGCTCTTGCTGGACTCTGTAAGGATCTTGGTGGGTGGTGCCTGCAGGACTGCAGGTCTTAGGACACTGCGCTGCTGCTCCTTGGGCTTCTGACTGGGAACGCCTGCAAAACAGCCTACTAATGGATTGGATCTGAAACCGAATGGTCTAAAGCAACTACATCAGCCAGCCCTGCCATAGACTTTCTATAAGCTTATTATATTGAGCAGTTAGGAATTTAAGCCACTGTCAATTGACTACTTAGATACACTATTAACTAATTGTTTATTACAGTATATATCTTTCGCATGAAGTAATGCAAATCAAGTTATAAATGGTAAAGCTTGTGAGTAAGTGTGTTGATCTCATTTTATTTCGGTAAAACTTTGCTGTGGACTTTTAGGCTACTTTTATATTATTTCATTTAATAACTGCATGAGTGTTCGGCTGGGATTTGGTTCAGTTTTGTAAAGAAACCACAACAGCTTACTAAAGTCATTTACATTTATTGCACATTTACAACAGACCAAAAAGAGGCACTTGGGAAGATATCCGTTGTATCTATTAACTTCAAAAAGAGCTTTGTGGCCTGGGCAAATTTGTGGCATGGTAAACACCTTCCATTTCAGCCTTTATGAACAGCAATAACTGTAACTTTCTCCCACTGCATGGAAGGAGTCTTACCTGCACTGGGGGCCTGGCCATGGATCAGAGTTGGAGGTTTCAACCGAAAACCAACTGGTTTCTCCTCTGAAAAAGGCACAAAAGCAAAGAGCCCAGAAAAAAATTAACAAATGGGGAAAAAAAACAACAGACAAAACTCTGTTACTGTTTGCCATGGTCACAGTCTCTGTTTGCTATGTTTTCAGGTTCCTCTCACTCACTTTCACTTTCACTCCCACATACAGACAAACAAAGGCTTCTCATCTGGACACATAACAGCAGCTTACAAAACAAGTACAAACTCTGCCTTCGCAACCTCTCTATTAGAATAAAGTTCAGTTTCCCCACATTCTCCATCCATCCCTCCCCACTCAGCGCCCCACAGCCAAGCTGTGTACCGTTACCATAGCAACCGCAGAGCGCACTGCTTGACCACTTCCTGGTCATTCCCCTTAGAAAAAGTCCCCTTTGGGCACGCAGACCTACTTTAGCACATTCTTGCTCTCTCTGAGACGGTAGCTGAGCACATATTAGTTCGGCCTGCTTGACTGGCTCTTGACTCAATCTAAAAACAGACAGAAATAGAAAAGCACCCCCGAGTGTTTCAAACGCACTCTTTTTTTTTCCCTCTCCACTCCATCTTTCACCGTCATATACTTTCTGTCATAAAGTCCTGAACACTGTACAAACCACACGGACGAAAAGCATGTCAACCAAAGTTCATAAATGAAATGACACTCACGCCATGACCTCTTTTTTTAATTATTTCAAAACAGTGAAACTGTTTTATTCCTCTTTTTTCTCTGCTGGGTAAAGTATTTTCGTGGACAAAACACTACATGACAAAACACAAACAAACCTACTGCTTTTAACAGAACACACAATTAACTAAAATTCTAAAATTCCCCTTTAAAGCAAATAATAAAACATAGGCCTACATTACAAAAGCATACTCCAATAACAGCTACTTACACCAGTATTGTCCATGAATATTTTTTGTGCATTGTAAGGCTGTTAGGAAAATAGTCAACAGCTTTTTAGAGGCAGACTACAAAAATGAATAAACATGAGTAATTTTATTTTCAATATGCATCTGCAAAAACAAAAACTGTGTCCATAAATGCACACAATTTTCTAAAAAGCTTCATACGCTATTTAAAAAAGTTCACCCATTAAACCAATTTAACTGTTTTTATTCAGCTCAATGTAACAATGCAAAGCAACATTTTAGTCAGAAAGAACAAAAGCAATATTTTACACCAATCTGAAACTCAAACACTTCTGCCCTTTTCCCCTTTTTACAGTGAGGCAGGTTTGTTCATAAAAGTAGCCATTACTGCTTTATACATTTTACATACGAAGGAGTGGGGGTGTGAATAACATTTAAACTGTTTTACAGCCTGAGGATGGAGTAGTTTTTGAACGAATTTTGTTGAACCTTTATGTTAACTCACTCGCCATGCAGGATCCCAGGCCACTTGTTGGGATTCTACAACTATGGACTTTGGCATTGTGTGTGTGTGTGTGTGTGTGTGTGTGTGTGTGTGTGTGTGTGTACAGCCGTTAACGCTGCGTTAATTGCAGAAAACTCATTTTGCAATACCGATAAAAATATGATTTTTCGCAGCCCTATAACACAACAGTATACTCACAGCTCATCACTAGGATACAGTGAATACAAGTGAAACTGATTCAGTATTCACAAATGTGTTCCAAGTTAAAGGAGCCTGCATTTCAACTAAAAAGGCTACTAGAAGTAGAGTCACCCTTACCTGGCTCTGAGTCTGAGTTGCCAGTTGGAGACTGGCAGAAACTTGAGGGCATAAACACATTATTCTTGGAAACTGCAGAAGGAGAAAGACAGACACACAGAGACACGTAAGAGTTGAGACAGTGTCATACAGCATAAAGAGGAAACATTGCTAACAGACAACTGGAGTTGCAAACACCTGATGTGCCAATGGTTAGTATTACGATTAGATAGTAGTCTTGATTACACCCAATATTTAGTAATTCAATTTACAATGATACTTAACATTCACAGTAATATCATTATAGACATTGTGATTTTCTGTCTCTGACTATAAACCATCACATAAGGTACGAAACAAACTGTTCTAAATAACAATAGCTACAGCATGGCAGAATGAAAAGTGGGCCCAAAACCTTTTGCCACCCTCAAAACAGCAAGAACTCATATCTAGCTTGGATGAGTTGGAAACACAGGATGTCACAAATACATGCTTGATTGCAGTCAGAACTTGCGTGTATGTAAATTACAAAGCCTGAAACCATACTAAAAAATCATTGCATAAGAACATGGTTATGTTTAACAAAACAACTCTGCAGATCGCCAACAGGCTAATCCATTAATATTCATAGTAAGTTTTAAGTTAAAATATTAGCTGTAAAGCAGTGACTGTTAAAGGCATCAAGTGTCCATGTGGAGACTAGAGTTTTGAAGCATTAAAACCCACTGCAAGAAAGGAAATGGAAAAACACTAGCTTGACCCAAACATAATTGCAGTAAATGGCCGTAGATATGACATATTTGGATATTCAATGACTACTTATACAGTAAAGGTTTACACATTAAACATTAACTCCACGGCACAGGTTCAAAAATGCAGTCCTAACTGCAAAAAACACTTCTATCTAAAAAAAATTACATTCAGAAAACAAAGTATAATTCCTTTAAACACTGTTTTTAACCCAGTATTACCTGAATGTGAAGGTGGGAACTGTGTTAAAGATGAGGTTCGCTCTCTCTTCACTGGAGGACAGTATTCTCCATCCTCCTTGTCGGAGTCTAAAGAAAACACAAACCCCACCACAAGTTAAAAGAACACTCGCAACATTTAAGCCATTGCTTGATCTTTATCAGCCTTTCTAATTTCACATTGTATAAATAGTTTGTGAAACGCTGATTAAATCTATAAATAGGCCAAACGGAGAAGCAAATCTGAGGCAGCTGCGCTGCTCAAATCAGATTTGTTTTTAATATCTAGCCCTGATGTGGATTACTGTGTTTAGACAAGATGTTCGGACCATTTGTTAAAGAATACAGAAAATGTAATGTGTAACAGAGGGAGCAGTTAAAGTGATACTTGCTTTCCGAGGCTCTCTGTGCTATAATATTTGATATGTAATGAATAAAACAATGCGCCTACCACTTCAATTGGAATTTAAAGTGGGAGATTAGGTAAACGCACCTTCGCCATCCTCTGCACTCGATCCATCAGCTGATCGCTGTAACAATGTCACAACGAGATACGTTACAGTCTCAGAAACAGGCCATCAACATTAGTGACTAGGGCTGTCATCAATATTTTTTTTTTTTTAAATCTACCTTTTTTTAATGAATCTGCAATGCATATGCAATGCAATACAATCATAGCATATGCATGATAACTTATTTTAAGTTTTAATGGTAGCAAAGTATTTTCAAATCTGTGAAACATAATGTATAGTTTATTATTGTTAATAAACTTAGTTTTCATTGCTTTAAAAAAAAACAAATCTGATAACTCAAGTAATAAATGAGTAAATCAGCAATTACTAATAAGTAAAATAGACATTTTCGCAAAATCCTTGGTAAAACCCTTGACAAGCCCAATTCTCTGAATTACAACCACCATCAACACAACTATGCTGGACCAACAAGTCCGTATTTATCCATTTTTTACTGTAAGAATTAGGGATGTCATTGACTTGATATCAGCCGAATATGATAGATCAGATATTAGAGAGGAAAAAAAAAAAGAATCCAATCCATTCCCATAACAAGTCTAAAATGGCATACATTTATGTATATCCTCCTGTGGGGTGGCAACATGTTTGAGTAGTTACCTATGTATACATGCCCATCTAAAATCCAGTGCTTCACTTAAAAGCAGCTCACATTATTGGTGAAATGTGTTTAAAAGAAGAAACACCAGCTTCATATTGTTACAGACCAATAATCAAGGCTTTAGCAAAAGTATTGAAAAAGAAAAAGTGGTATTGTGCCATCTCGTGTAAGAATTCTTTTCATGACTCAAATCTTACCCTAAAAACTTTCGATTCAATTTCACAGGCTTTTAAATGTATAGCAAGTCATTGTAATAAAGTCAGAGACGTGCCAAGACTCTAAAAGGAAACCCGTGCTCCTGTGGGCAGCATCACAGACAAACTTTGTCCAGACTAAAATAAATTAATAGCATTAAATCAGGCCTACCTTCTGTGCCTTGTCTTTTTGAAACACAAACACTGGAGGAGCTATGGCAGGCTTCTCTGTTGGGGGGGGAAAAAAAAAAAAAAAAAAAAAAAAAAAAGATTGTAGTTGTCATCAGTTTGATGGCGTAATTTGACATTGACCTTTATAATTAAACTCAATACCCGTCCCAGGTCACTATAATTACAGTTAAAAGGAAATTGGTTCTGTTAAAATTAGGAGTTCTGAACTATGTATGTGTACAAATCCTGACTGTTATTGTTTTTCAACGAAAATACACCACTTTCCAAACTTTAGAGACACAAGAGGCAGCATCCACAGGATAAACAAAGAATTCATTCCTCAATCCTAAAACTCAGTCACCACAAAAAACATTCACAAATTGAAGTAACCCGAAGCACACAGGTGTAGAGCAGTGCATAAAATACCACAAGGTCCTATTCTTAAAATGAAACTGTTATTTTAAGCACTTGGAATGGTCAGCCTACCCAATAAAACACTGGCACATTTAAAGAGGTCTGAGAACGCACATCATGTTTTGGAAATACACAAAGACACATGAGCTGCCTTGACCCCCTCTGATATTTTTAGAGGCAGTGGTCCTCTACATCAACTGTTACAACAGCTGTAACTGCATCTTGATTAAAAATAAATCATAAATCACAAAAGCATCATTTTAGCATCACTGGTCTCCATGTGTATGTTGCATGCATATAATGTATACACACACGCATCATACTCGCATCATACATAGGAGCATGTCTAAGACTGCACTTTTCCATCATTAGGTCTAATAGTTTAAGTAAATGCAAATAAAGAATCCAAGCAGGTGAAGTACTATTCACAAGTACATAAACGTGTGATTTATTAATAAATAATTTACGCAGAACTGAACACCACAGGAAATCCTTTCTACCTGTGGCCATAAGATTGTATAACTCCTCCCCGTTCTGTAGGGTGATATTTAAGTTTGTCATTCTGTTACGATTCCGATTTGTGCAATATAACTCAACCGTTTAATCTGTGAATTGACTGAATGTTACTGAATGTTAATCTCACACCTTCATCATCTGTTATTTTATTGCATTTATTTTTATCACATCAACACAATTACTTTCATAAGTCAGTTTGCACTACTGACCTGCTGCTACAGTACACTAAATCTTTACACACAGCAATGTCAGTGTTATTTGTTACAATAATGTTGTAATTGTGTTGCACTATTGTTTATTGTCTCTTATTTTCTGTAGTCTTATTATCTTCTATTCTTTCTTGCTGCACTGAGTATACCAATGACAGAAGAATTTTGTCATTAGTGCTTAGTACTCTGGTTCTCACACTGTTCTGAAACTTGAATGCTTCCTCATATTGTAAATCGCTTTGGATAAAAGCCAAATTAATGTAATGTAATGTTCCTAGGGATAAATAAAGTTCTTTATCTAATCTCATCTATTCCATTCTTAGTTGCATTTCACATACTGGTGCCAGGATTTACTATAATTGAGCATAACCACATTGCAGTAAGGCGACCACCCCACACAGTAATGAATCTGACAGCGGATGACTGGAGTAGGAGAAGCTCCAGTGGAGGCATGTGCAGGGGAGCTTTGGTTACACCAGGAGCTGCTGAGAGGGTGGGCGGGCCTGGATTTAGCAGCATATCTCGGCAGGGTTCACCATCCAGATAGTGATCATGACACACGGCTGGCCTGGGGTGAGGATGCAGCCACCTGTTCAGATCCCTGCTCTGCAGGCTCCATGCCTGGGTTCAGTCCTTAACGATGCTCTCATCATGCATGAGGATCCAAGTGATGTGGGTGAAGTGAAATCATGCGTCTCAAAACAAAAAGTGCCCCTCAAAGCAGCATGAGTGGAGCAGCTAGTTCACAGACTACCCCACCCCGTGCAGATCCCAAAACGACGACATCATGCAGCTAAGCCAGCCAGACCATTCCCTAGCTGGTTTCGTTTCGATTCAGACAGGAACAGGGATAGAGCTGCAGCCAGAAAAGTTTTAACTGCTGGTAAATAACACTGATCCTTATGGTGACTAAAAATAGCCGTCTAAGCGCTCCAAAGCCAATTTTCATCACCAATGTAGCATGTTAGCCCCCTTCAACGCCAAGTTCAGACATTTTCAGCTCTTATATCTGACCTTACTTCGTCCAAAAATGACTTATTGTACCCCATGCTGCTGAATTTAACTGTGTAGTCCAGATAAAATACATACTATCAGGCTGCTTAACGAACAAGACCGCTAGCTAGCTAAAGCTACCGGTCGTGAAAAAAAAACACTTTCCACATCAATCACTCTAAAATTGTCTGTTGTCAACTTAGCAACTTAACATTGCTGCACAAAGTCAATGTTCTGGCACTATTTTTGAGAAGGCGACTTATGAAAGAGCGAGTTTCGTTATTGGTCCTGCTGTGGCCGTGGTTTCCAGCTAAAGCGTCAAAACGTTAAATTTGAGGAATACCACAAGGCTTTAAACTATCTAATCATGTTCTCGTCGTGGTGAAAATGTAGTTTTATACAATACAAGTCATCTTCATGTGCGGCTTTAATGAAGCATGGATTTTAAATTATTATTATTATTTCTGCAGCTCAATGCTAATGCTAATGCTAACCGAGCGGTCGAAGCTAAGATGCCCGGCCAGAAAACGGAGAGAGAGGGATGTGGAGCTCACTCCTGACCGCTACCCCGAGTTTACAAGCCTGGGAAGAAGGTAAACAGAAAGGCCGGAAGGGCAGAGAGCCGGTGAGGCTGCCGTTTAGGCGGGTTTTTGCTCCGGAGAGCCCGTCAGGGTGGGCTGAGCTAAAGGCTAGCCGTGCTAAACACAGGGAGCTCAGCCCTCTCTCAGCACCAACAGACTAAAAACGCGGCCGGCTCGCAAGAGACGTTCCTCACGGAAGAAAGGGGCGAGAAAAATTGCCCGTGGCCCTCACACGCAAAATAGCTGCTTCTGTACTTCTCGAAAGCGATTTATTTCCTCTGTTTTGTGTTTTCATCGCTTCTCCCCGTTGCCTACCTTCGTTTGCCAAGTCCGCCATTTTACTTCTCCGCGCACACCCACAATCCCCCGCGCCGCCGGGCTCCTTTCTAGCGGCCGAACCCAAACACCGATCAGAAATTATTAATATTGTTATCTGGGAGAGGTTTAAAATTATTATTCTTAATGCAGTTTCATTTCACACTAGAGTTCCGATTTGTCGCAATAACACCTCATTACTAATTCGTGTTTGTTACGTTATTAAAAGAACTGCTGTGTGACTGAAAGACAATATATTTCAGTAGTGATGTAAAATAACTTCATATTCAGTTTAATAACTTTATAATCAGTTTAATAACTTTATAATCAGCTGTAAAATAACTTCATAATCGGTATAACTTCCTAATCAGTATAACTTAATAATCGGTATAACTTCATAATCAGTATAACTAATCATCTTTAATAAAAGTGATTTGATTAGATTTTTATTAAAATGACTCCATGATCTTCTTTATAACTTCATAATTATCTGTATAATATCTTTACAATCAGTAGAGTAACTTTATAAGCATATGTATGATAACTTCATAATCATCCATATGATACATATAATAACTTTATAAGCATATGTATAATAACTTCATAATTATCTTTAATAAAAGTTATTTGACTTGATTATGATTTTTAAAAGTTCATAATCATCTGTATAACTTCATAATTATCTCTACAACTTCATAATTATCTGTAAAATAAATTCACAATAATCTGTATAATAATTTCATATTCATCTTTAAAATAACTTCATAATCATCTGTATGACTTCATAATCATCTTTAATGAAAGTGATTTAATTTGATTTTGATTAAAATAACTTCATGAACTTCTGTATAACTTCATAATCATCTGCATAATAACTTCATAATCATCTGTATAACTTCATAATCAGTAAAATAACTTCCTAATCATCTGTGTAATAACTTCCTAATCAGTAAAATAACTTCATTATAATCTGTATATTAACTTCACAATAATCTGTAAAATAACTTCATAATAATCTGTATATTAACTTCACAATAATCTGTAAAATAACTTCATAATAATCTGTAAAATAACTTCATAATCATCTGTATAACTTCTTAACCATCTGTATAACTTCATAATCATCTGTATAATAACTTCATAATCAGTTTAATAACTTCATAATCAGTATAATAACTTCATAATCATCTGTATAATAGCATCATAATCATTAGGAAAATAACCGTCAACATCTGTATAACTTCATAATCATCTGTATAATAACATCATAATTATCTGTAAAATAACTTCGTAATCATCTGTACAATAACTTCATAATCATCTATTTAATAACTCCAAAATCATACTTACAATATTCTTGTATTGTTTTATAATAATGTGTAAATATTTGCGTAGTATGCTGCTGTAAACTATAGTAATGTGTTCTCGTCAGTTATGAGACTATTTTGCACAAAATCATAAAGGAGAAGCGTTACAATGACTTTCTCTTTCAATATTTTTCTCCTACTTTATCTTAAAAGTAAAGACTTCTTTAAGGGTTAAACTGAGTTAGTCTGTGTGTGATATTGTCATTTTAATAACAAACACACTGTAGAACAGTCAGGTTGGAATTTCCTGATCTGTTTTATCCTCCACCGCTGTGATGAGGACTGAGAGATAATATTAGTAGTCAGTAGTTAATCTGGGGTGTCTTCATTTAAGGACACTGTGTAAAAATGAGGGTAAACTTTATGTAAATAAACCCTGGTTTTGCATCTAAGGGCCACTTCATATGTCTGATGCTCGTGGGACAGTTAGAACCGCTAGGTGGCGCACTTTCCTAAAATAACCAGACCCCGTCTGTCTCTGGGAGATGGCTTTTGGTTTCTGAGGCTGTTGGTTTCTGAGGCCCAGTGGAAGGATTAACCGAGTGATCCTCCCTCAAACTATTCAGTTAGTGCTGAATAATTAAAACAATTAAATGTGTTTATTTATTTTGGTATGGAGTGTTTTTTCAATATGTTTATTTATTTAGGTATGGAGTGTATTTTCAATGTCATTCTAACTCCAGTGTGTACATACATATATATCCACTGTGAACGTACATACATAAAGTAAAGTGGCCCCTTATAGTCACGCGTGAACACACCACACAGTGTGACATTCTTCCTCTGCATCTACTCCATTCACCAAGTGAAGCAGTTGGCTGCCCGCAACACAGCGCCCGAGAAGCAGTGTGTGGGGACAGTACCTTGCTCAAGGGTAACTCAGTGGTGAAAGTAGCAGTCCTGGGATTCAAACCCACGACCTTCTGTTCGCAGGGGCAACTCCCTAACCACTAGGCCACCAGCTGCTCCATACCTATATCCACTGTGTGGATAAATACAAATACCCACTGTGTACACACACACACACACACACACACACACACATACATACATATATATATATATATATATAAATGTGTGCGTGTATATACACACAAACTTCTATATTTAGATTTTTGTATTATGTGTATAGTGTACTTTTTATATTATACTGTTTTGTCATATAGCTTTTATTCTATTGGTGATGCTGCTTCTACTTTCTTCTCTTGTTCTGTCCACTTTGCTGCTGTAACAATGCAACTTTCCCACATGTGTGACCAATAAAATGTTATCTTATCTTATCTAACTGTTTAATTAATTGATGTATTAATCAAGTGAAAAGTGTCCATTTGTCACACATGAACACAGCACAGCACACAGTGTGAACAGTGTGAAATTCTTTCTCTGTGTTTAACCCATTCACCATTGAAGCAGTGGGCAGCCAGCGAAGCAGCTCCCGGGGAGCAGTGTGTAGGGACGGTACCTTACTCAAGGGTACCTCAGTGGTGCCACTGGCAGTCCTGGGGTTCGAACCTTGAGGGTTCTCAGACAACAAGTCATCATTAAACAGATCCTTCACATTAAAAGCAAGAATATTCTGGACATAGATCTTACAGACTTTTCCATTTCAACAGATATTCAGAGAAGATAAATTAAAGTGAAGTTTGTCACTTAACTCTGATTTGGTAAACAGTAGGGCTGAACATTATTGAGGAAAAAATATTTGAAAACCATAAATAAAAAAATGTATCCAGAATAACTGTGTTGGCGTAAACGGCCGTAATGTAAAGATGAAATGACTGAAATTGGTGTAGAATTTCCAGTCAGATCATTTCTTTTTCACAGGGGTCTCTTCTCGTATTTTATTGCTTATTCATGGAGGGATCAAGTTTTCAGACAGCGTTCTGAGGCCCCAGGGGTCATTGACCCAGTTGAAGGATTGACAAAAAGATCTTTTACATGAACTCCCTCAAATTATTCAATTGTTGTTGAATAATTAAAATAATTTTGATATGGACTGTGTTAAATTTCAAACAGATTCACACAAGTATAACAACTGGGGCATAAATGTAACTATGCACACACACACACAGACATCAGACCTTTAGGGAAGATAAAATAAATTTGGCCCCTTGACTCTGATTTGGTAATAATAAATGATAGCAAACTAGCAGCCTAGTTAAGTATTAGTTTAAAATTTCCTCAGGTCATGAATTACATAACCTCCCACCACAATTCACACAAGCTATTGCTCCTTAACTGTGTTTTGCTCTATTTGGCTGTGTTTGGATGTGTTAAATGACTTGTATATGTATATATGTAGTACTGAAATGTATTGAGTCACACTTTATTTTGAGTGTCACCTATGGATTATCTAAGACGCTTGTTA
>JBBPCZ010000042.1:34231342-34242630 GCA_037974445.1 Brycinus macrolepidotus
TCTCCAGGCTTCTTGAAGGACGTTCCAAAGCTCTTCTCTGGGCGTCTCTGTCTTTTGTTCTGTTCTCTGTCCAGATGATCCACGCTGCTTCAGTAATGTTGAGGTCTGGGCTTTGGGGGGTCAATCCGTGACTGATAGAGTTCCATCCTGTGTTTTTATATCGAGGTGCTTTGACTGTACTGACAGTGTGTTTGGGATCGTTGTTCTGATGCTGAAAAATGAAGCTGTTGCCAGTCAGACACTTTCCAGATGGTTCTGTGGAGTGGCTCAAGACTTGGCTCAAGACAGCACAGTACATGTAATATATCTGGGGCATATTTTATTACACATGGATATTTATCCTCCATGTCATGACATTAAAACAAGTGTGTATGCGTTTATTTGTTTTCAGCTCTTTGTGGGGTTCAGATCCTCCCAGTTGTGGGGTGTATTACGGTGTATTACGGGGCGGATAAAGACTTTCGTACAGTACTGTATGGGGGCTCGTTTTGAATCAGTTAGGACGCTTACATAACGGCAGTCACTCACATTCTGAGCAGCCTATCAAAATATTTATCCATGCTAATCGAATCCTGATTGATTCTGCGTGCGGGATGAGTCAGTGTGTTTGCTTTGCTAAGTTGGGACCCGGGGGGGGGGGGGCTTTTCTTTGTAAATATTCTAACAGAATTCTCTTTAAAACCCGGATCAGTCAGGCCTAGCAGGATTGGGCCATGGTCATCATCAGCATTTATAGCCCTGCCTTCAGAAATAGCACAGTGCTAATGCTAATTCCTAAAGATCTGTAAGATATGAGCGATGTTATAGTGATTTATAGGCCTTCATACACTCTTCTAAAAGGATTCTTCTTTGAGGACAGGGGTTCTATATTAAACCATGAAAGCTCAATTAAAGGGCCCGTGCCATGGAAAAAACAAATTTTCCTCACTTTTTTTTTCAACGACATGGGTTACCTGTAGCAGTTAATTCACTCCCGGGTCCTCATAGTCCATATAGGAAAACCGAGCGACCCGTTTTGAACTCACTGTTTTTGTGATGTCACAAAACCAAAAACATTTGCATGTATCCACCTATTAGGCCAGCAGCACATTAAGCCTGATATGTAAACAAGCTCTGTTCTGATTGTCTGTTCTGTATTGTGTTAATCCAGCCAGAAACACTCCTTATAACTTCAGAGCTAAAGACACGGTAACAGAAACAGTCTGTTTCAAGAAAGAAAGAAAGAAAGAAAGAAATAAGTATCCACAAGTCTACAAACAGACTGAAAACACACTGTCTTTGAGCGCTGGGGTGTGTGTGTGTGTGTGTGTGTGTGTGTGTGTGTGTGTGTGTGTATCAGTGTGTATGATAACCCTGGGCGTGTAAGTGAGGGTGTGTCCTGGTGGTTATCTCCCACTGACTGGGTGATCCAACACTGTTTCAATTAAAGACCCCTGCTGCTCCACACACACACACACACACACACACACACACACACACACACACACACTCTCTCTCTCTCTCTGATCTCCTCCCTCAGCTCAGCTACAGGATGAGCCACGGGGGGCAAAGAACAAGGGAACAAGAAAGAGAAGGAAGAAAAATAACTGAACACAGACTGGCTATCCTGTACTGATTAAAGAGAACAGAAAGAAAGAAAGAAAGAGAGAAAGAAAGAAAGAAAAAAGAAAGAAAATAGGAAAGATGAAAAAGACAAAAAATAAGCACAAATAAAAGACTCAAAGAAATGATCTGAATGAATGAAGGAAAGAAGGAAAACAGAAGAGAGAGAAACAGAAGAAAAGATAAGAAAAGTCAGGAAGAAAGAAGGAAATAAATAAATAAATAAATAATGACAAAAGAAATAAAGAGGAAAAGGTAAGAAGTGAACAGGTAGGAAAGGAAAAAGGAAGGAAAGGAAATGAAAGAAGAAAAGAAAAAAAATGAAAAATCAGGAAGTCAACAGGAAAGAAAGAAAGAAGGAAAGAAAGGATGGAATAATGACAGAAAGAGAAAAGGGCAAGAAGCCAGCAGGAAAGAAAGAAAGAAAAATCAGGAAGTCAATGAGAAAGAAAAGAAAAGAAAAGAGAAGAGAAATGCATAAAGTAAGCAGTAAGTGAAGGTGTTGGGGGGGCTGTTACTTTGGGGGGGTCTGACTGAAAGAGGCTGGGTTGGAGAGAGTGTGTGTGGAGGGAGTTAGTGAGTGTGTGTGGAGAGTGTGTGGAGTGTGTGTGTGGAGTGTGTGTGGAGTGTGTGTGGAGTGTGTGTGTGGAGTGTGTGTGTAGTGTGTGTGTGGAGAGTGTGTGTGGAGTGTGTTAGTGAGTGTGTGTGTGGAGAGTGTGTGGAGTGTGTGTGTAGTGTGTGTGTGTAGTGTGTATGGAGTGTGTGTGTAGTGTGTGTGGAGTGTGTGTGTAGTGTGTGTGTGTAGTGTGTGTGTGTAGTGTGTGTGGACTGTGTGTGTGTAGTGTGTGTGGAGTGTGTGTGTGGAGAGTGTGTGGAGTGTGTGTGTGGAGTGTGTGTGGTGTGTGTGTGTGGAGAGTGTGTGGAAGCTCATAAATTATCCGTGAGTTCGATCTCCACTAATTCCCGTTAATTGTTTTTGGCCCAATAAAGGCTTTTGAGGCTGACCTTTCCCATGAGCTGCACTGTCATATCTCTGTCTCAGCATTCTCCACAATGTTCTCCACAACGTTCTCCTCCGCGTTCTCCTCAGCGTTCTCCTCAACGTTCTCCTCATTGTGATGACTCAGTCACGATCCTCAGTGGTTAGCGTCTCGCTGTGCAGTTAGCCACCTCTTGTCTGTTGTTTTCTGTGCCGTGTAATCAATTATAATCTACTCAGCCCATTGATGGAGTGGCTGTCGAAGAGAAAAGGTGTTTGGGGCATCGAGTGGATCTCTTACCGACGGCACAACCCTCTGAGAAGAGGCCTGTGGTTATAGATAGATGCCGTCTCCATAGAAAAGCGCTGACCAGTAGAGCCTGAGGCTGAGGTCACCATGCCTGTGGGCTACACTCCCCCAGCGCTGGGCTCTGGAATGGAATGATGGAGCTCCATCCAGCACCGCTGGGATGATGTTTATGATCCAGCATCGATCATCCAACATCACTTCTTGACCTTACTGATGCTTTCTCGCAATGAAATCCTCACAGAAATGTCTAGTGTTATGTGCAAGCAGGCGATGCCTAAAATACAGCAGCAGATAAAAAACAGCAGTGTGTACCCAGGAGGAACATTCGGAAAACAGACGTGAAAGAGACGATTCTGAAATATGTGGATAATTTTAGCGTGCGAGTGTGTGAGCCTGACACTAGCAAAGGAGAGAAGGAAGAAAAATAACTGAAGAAAGAAAGAAAGAAAAAGAAAGAAAGAACGATAGACTAAAACAGCTCTAAACACAGAGTGCAGGTGGTAAAGCAGCTCATAAAGTGACGCCTGGAACACCAGAACATGTTTTTTTTATTTCTCAGTAATAATGACTAGTCGTCTGTAGAGCCTCTCAGACGAGTTCAGGCTGAGAGGAAACAAGCATCCCTGTTAAAACTCTTTCATAAGAAACACTGGAGAAACAACCCGGAGGAAAGAAAATTCAGAATAAGACCTCTTCTTCATCCAGCCTGTTTCTGAGCTCAGTTTAACATCAGTATGAGGTTCTGACCGTTTTCTCCCACTTCTTCAATTCAGCTCCTGAGAAAGAGCTTCCTCTAATCTCAGCCCGATCCCAGTTTAAGATCTTAAAATGAAATTTCTTTTCTCTCACTGCTCTGATCTTTATTCCTCTCAGATCATCACATCTTCAGATAAATCCAGAAGAAAACTTGGCTGTCTTATAAATTTGTCTGATTGACAAATTCGAGTCTCGACTACCAAAGTCAGACAGTTTTGATCCATAATGTTCTTAAAGAGAAGAAACCGAGAAGCCGATAAGAACAGCAGGAGAACTTCTGTCTTACGTTGATTTTTTCTTTTCCTTCTTATTTCTCCTAAAGGGGGTGTTCAGTGAAGTCAGACTTCAATAATTTCCAAATAAGAATTTATTTCTGATGAGACAAAGAAAAGACTGTTGTGAGCAGCAAAAACTTCCTCTGGGAACATATTGTATATATTATGTATAATATTAATATTAATATTATATATTAATAACAATATATTAATAAAATATATACTACATAAATGCATAGACAGTCCTTCTATATATATGCAAACATACATGGACTAAGAATTGGTGCCTGTGATCAGATGGGCTTCACTCTTTGAAGGTTTTTTTGATTTGATAAAAAATGTTGCTTTGATCTTATTCTTTATTGTGTTTAAATCAAAGAACTGGCCGAGCTGCTGTAATTGAACGTGCTCGTTAGGAGCAGAGGTTTGGTGTTTAAAGCCGAACTGGAGAAGTGACGGGAGCTGAGGGTTGATAGAAACATCACATTTATAAAAAAAAATCTCCTTTAATATCCTGCGTGAGTTAAAATAAATTAAAAAAGCATCTGATAAAATCCTGCACAGTCAGTGTGGGATGGAGGGAGGGATTTCTCTCTCTGGCGCTCGGCCAGGCGCTCCTGGCAGCCGCGGACGCTGGGAGAGATGCTCAGGATGTGCTCTCTTACTCGCAGGAAGCTGAGAGAGTTCCAGACCGTTCTGCCGTTACCATAGCGATGAGCCTGGCTCACTATAAGGCGGGACTGGTACCCGGCTTCATCCAACAGACATGATCTGAAGCATTTGTGTGTGTGTGTTTATTTTCATACTATATATATATATACAAATATATATATATATGTATGTATGTATTGAATAAATAAACCAAGGAAATTGAATAAATGTCCAGTAGAATTGAACAGAGTGGATCAACATAAACAGCAAACTGAACTGTGTACAAAGGTGACCACGATAGAAATGTAGGACACGTTCTTCAAAGGTACTATATCTGGAAATCTTACTATATGTTACAGATATGGTGATAATCAAGCATTCTTGCCAAAATTCACACAGTTCTGGTAATGGTTGCCAGTTTATGTGCATTTGAAACTGTGTGATCATCCACCTTTGAAGGACTTTGAAACCCCTTGACAGGTCAAGAGCGACCTGAGGTAGTTCCCATGACTGACTCTCATTCTACTATCACGAAAGGTTAATCTGGGACCAACTCAGGATGCATTACAAATAGCTTTTTCCTTGAAAAGGAAGGAAATCTTGTCATTTCCTTTTGCCATCATAATTACAGTTTCCCATCAAAGGGTCTCAGTAAAGAGGGCTCATAAAGTCTCCAATAATCTAATCAAGCTTATTATGACCCTTTACGGAAGCTAAACAGATGATTAGCTGAAGTTATTGCAGTGAGTTGCTGGCAGATGAGTGATTGGACGTTATTTGGGTGTGCTCTTGACTGGATCAGAGATAGAAACTGAGCTGGTATCAGTGTGACCAATTTGCGTTTGACAAGGTAAAGGCGTTATGAAAGATCAATCATTACAAAGAGGGAGGTGGAAATGGCTCAGGACGATGAAGACAGGACATTAAAGGACAGACACTTCTGTTCTTTTCTAAGCTGAGCTAAGGATGCGTATTGAGATTTGGTTCAAAAGCAGGCATACATGTACAGATATGGATATCTAGGTGAAAGATATGGATATCTAGGTGAAAAAACCTTTAAAGAACCATCTAATAGATGTTTTCAGAGAACCAATGCTGGTCAGTCCTGTAACCTTTTTGGCACCTTTTGTTACAGGGTGCACTGTTGTATGAGATTTATTTACCCTTATTTGTTGTCAGCAAGGCCTAAAATGAGTTCCCCTCAGGTGCTACATAATATAACACTGTAATGATCTCTGATAAGGCCTTTCTCTCTGACATGACACCCCTTCATTCTTTCATAGAGAAAGGGCAAGAAAGTGAGGATGTCTATGTGAGCTTGTGACGCTTTGACCTCTCTGTCCCACATACCATTTGGCTCATGCAGAACAAACACCAAGGTGCTGGTCTCCTCAGCAGGAGGGGGGAGTGGTGGGAGGGGGGCAAGCACGGCCAGTTTACTTGCGTTTTGCTTTAAGCAGAGGTGCTAAACACCTTCCTCCAGGGATAAAAGATGATTAATACCTTCCAATGAGAGGTGCTTAGAGCCTCAAAGCCCCTTAAGCAGTTCATTAGAGAAAGGATGGGCCCGAGCGACAGGGGTGTCCCACTGAGATCTCGCGCCCCAAAACAAGGGGAACTGGCCTTTGGAGGTGAAAAGCTCTACAGGTACTTCAGGAGGGGGGCGTTCTCTTTGAACTTTGATGCCTAGCAGCAGGCATTAGAGTGATGGAAATTTGATTACTCCTTCTGCCCTTTCATTTAGCACCAGCAGGGAGCATTTAGCCAGTGACATTTGTGGCCAGTATCTGCCTATGCAGTGGGCAGTGGGTATATATATCCCCACGAGGCAGGACGCAAAGGATAGTCAGTCGAGGCAGAGAAGCAGTGGTGTGCAAGTGTGTGGGAGTTTAACATGAGACTGTGCGCAATGTTGAGGAATACTGCTATGGAAATGGTGCCTCTGTGTGTGCTCCTCCTTCTGTGTGTGTGCCATCAGAGTTGTAAGTAGTGTCCTCTTTTCTGTTCTTTGCACAGCATGCTGTCACTCCTTTCTTTTTAATTCAGCTAATCTTTCCTGTTTTTTTTCTGTCACATAATACTACTAATAATAATCATGCTAAACTATTTGTATAGTGCTTTTTAACACCCTATAGACACTCACATAAAGTAATGCACAGGGCATTCGTTGTCTGGTTAATTAACTGGTACATGCAGTTGTGTGAAAAAGTCCCTAGTCAAATTATGTTAATTTTACATGCCAGTATATCCTCTACAGCAGACTTAAATGTGAAACTTTCTGCAGTTTTCAGTGCCCGGTGTCTATTTACACCCTGAGCTTAACATGCTAGAGAAAAAATAAAACAAAAAGTATAATAAAATATAAGTTATGTGCCATAACTTTCGCACATAACATATTTTTATGGGTGTTGTTCAGTCTGTTAAATTCAGTAATTGGGCATTAAAATGTGCATGATGTACTATAGAGGATGTTCGTTTATGTTCACAAAATTTGGGGTGTGCAAACTTTTGCAACAACAAATATGTATTTCAGATATGATCCTGACTGTAAATGACACTGAGCATGTAAACCATAAAGTGCAGGCCCAATATTTTCATTCTGACCAAAACACATTTAATGCTACTGATCCAAAATACACAACAGGAATGTCGTTTATACGCACTGGTCCATTTCTGTCACTTTTTAGTCCTTTTGAGAGGCTGTATGGCTGTAGTAGTACTAGTGGGTCATACTGCAAGGGCACTGTAAGAGTGTGTTTTTGTGTCTTTCAGCGACAGCCGTACTGAACAAGCATGGAGAGCCAAGGAACCTGTTTGCAGAGAGAGCCTGCTGCAGACGCCAGAGTCACTTTATCTACATAGGAAAAGGTGAGGGATCAGCAGGACTGTGTCTCTGCAACAGCACCCCCTAGCAGTCCAGATCAGAAATGAATGCTTTAATAGGAGGTGCGGCTGTCGGAATAAAACCCACCCAAAATGGTAGCTTATCAGAGAAAAAACAGAAAAAGTTAACTTATTAAGATTAAATTCAAAGTAAACTGGACTACAACTGTCATGAAACTGCTATACAATGCAAAGGGCAGCTTTCAAAAATTAAAAAATGACTAATGTAAATATGAGGTTTTGTTCCGACATCAACTTTTAGTATAGCCAAACTACCATCGCTGTCATCCTGAAGTTCTTTTTACATGATTTGTTAACATCCACTGACTTTTACAATATGAACATTTCATAACAAATGGACTAGTAGAAATGATGTAAAATTACTTGGAATGTTAAAGTCAAGAATGCTATTATTTCTCCTGTAAAGTTACTGTTTTAGAAATACTCTTTTTTCTAAGACAGCAAAGCAAAGGACTGAAAAGTAGGCGTCTCTGCAAATAACTGACTGATAAATAATCTTTACCCCCTGTTTCATTTACCAGATGTCTCAGGCAGTCCAGTGAATGTGGATGTGGGCATGTGCAGAACACACTGCAGCCAATCACGGCCTTCGTCCTTTGAGGCTGGGATGCAAAGCTACTCAAGACATTCCTCCATGCTGGATTTCCTGAGAGACAAAAAGGTATCAGATATGGCTAAACAGCCAAAGACCTTGAAGACGTTAAAAAGGAACAAAACAAATAAGCAAGACTATAACTGAGACCACAGTATATTTAAGGGGTAATACATTGACAATCAACAGTACAGTGTAACAAGAACTGAATTGCCACAGGTTAACCCCTTTATTACTAATGATTAATCATTATTGACACTTTTTTTCAGTAACAATAAATAAATATCTTTAACTGGTTTAATATGTAAGTGCCTCCAAACAGGCCCCTAACATTTATGAGACTCAGTTTAATGTATTTTAATGTAAGGGAAGTTGGAACCTCTTTTCTTACTAAAATAACTACCTTTCATTGGTCAGATTCAAATACTTGGAGAGTCGAGGCCTGCTGGTGGTGGTGCGCCGTCATGTGGATCGAGCTCCACCTGTGAGGCCACAGGGACCCGGGTGGATAAAGTACTGCTTCTCGATGGTCTGCGGGAGGTCGAAATCATCGAGGACTGCCACTGCGAAGCCAAGGTGAAGTCATGCCTCCGCGCGCCTTCTCTCAAGACGTACTTCTTCGAAACACCGTATGAGACCGTCATCGACGTTGGGAAGTGCGTGGGGTCAAAAGGTGAACTAGGTAAGAAAGCAGGAAATTAGATGTTTATGCTCACTTACAGAATTGTAAAATTTTAGTATTTTTCTCAACCGATAGGACACTTTTGATTAAATAGGTTATAAATACCAGTTCCTCATACAAATATAATCAGATCCAAAAATGTGGATGTCCCTAATCTTGTCTTCTAAGAGAAAATAAGTACAAAGAATGTTTTCATGCACAATTACTTGTTTATTCGCTGAATTTAACATATTGGTGACAAAAAACTAAAAACAAATAAACAAAAAACAAAATGTAGTTATAGTATAGTTAAAGTTATAGTTCACTATAGTATAGTATAGTATAGTATAGAATAGATTTTTTTCCAATATTTAATCCAGTTAATAGACCTTGTGACCAAAAAAATGCCATTTTTAAACTTATTCTCTGCATAAGATGGGTAGTTATTGTGCCTTAGAAAATCAACCAGGGATGTTCAAACTGTTGCATACGTCTGTACACTCTCTAAAATAAAAGTGTCAAAAGGATTCTTTAGAGCAAAACCATAGAAAAATCACCATTGGTAAAAACCTTTCCATGGAGGGAGTACTACACTATCTCTCTCTGCCACTTCTGTAGTGGATGGTCACTAAGCATGATCAATAATTTAGCTGCTTTTTCCCATACTATATAACAGAAACCTTATTGACCCAGAGCACACTATCCATTATCTTCTGATATATATTACTGTTTTGAGTCAATGCTCTGTGCCATTACTAAGTAAAAAGAAAAATGTCTGAATCAGTGTCTGAGGCAACTGACCATATGATCCAGATGTGACAGAAGAAGGTTAGACTGAAAATTACTGGAGTATTCCTTTAAATAGCCTATACGCCTTTACTGGAGTATGCCTTTAAATAGCCAATACGCCTTCACTGGAGTATTCCTTTAAATAGCCAATACTCCTTTACTTGAGCATCCCTTCAAATAGCCAATACTCCTTGGGTATTCCATAGCCAATACTCCTTTACTGGAGTATTCCTTTAAATAGCCAATATTCCTTTACTGGAGTATTCCATAGACAATACTCCTTTACTGGAGTATTCCTTTAAATTGCCAACACTCCTTTACTTGAGTACTCCTTTAAGTAGCCATCAACTGAAAGGTTCCTCACTGAACCAGAGGTGGTTCTTCTATAGCATTGCACCAACAAGTCTTTTCATTTTTGAAACCATATGCTACATTTAAGACTTTTTGGGTCTACATATGTTGGCATCAAACTAAATGTGTGTCTGGTCACAGAGAACTTTCAGTAATCTGGTCCACATCACAAAGTAATATCACTGTAATTGTCTGCATTTTTCAGAGGGCTTTTCCTGTGTGCCTACGAAGTTTGATTCTGCTCTTGTGGACACGCCAAACAAAGTGGAGCTGATTCAGACGGTGGCAGGGTGTGATATGAAAGAGGGCTGCTACAGAATCCCTTACGTGGAATATCATTATGAGATCACCTACACTGAAGAAGGGCTCAAAGAAGAGAAACTGAAGGTGAGTTTAAAACCCAGAAAGTCAAAACACTAAAAAAAGTCACTTAAGGAGTATTAGACAGTGCAGACAATTAGCCTATGTTCTTGCAAAGGTGAAAATGGCCACTATCATTTGGATCATTAGTATTTAGTTATTAATATTAAGTGTGGCCAGAGTCTTTGATGAGGCGATTAACGAAACCATAAATCATCTTACATTTCTGGCATTCACTTTCTTATCAAAGAGCATAAAATGATCCTAAACTCAGGCTGTTGGTCTCACGTCTGTAACGTTTACCAATTAGAGGGGAAATTAGTCATTTCCATTTGGTGTGAGCCGAGGCTAATAAGTGATCCCCATTTGCTAGACACAAAGGTTAAGCCTATGATCCATTTCCCCCAACCACAATCCACATCTTACTTCTGTCCACCAAAATCAGGACCGGTTTCCAACCTTTTTTCCATTCATTTCTATAATTCGTCATTTTTAAGAAGATATAAAAGAAATAGAAACATGAAATAGAAAGAGATTTTGATTTGGTTACATCAGTTCCCCTCACCTTTTTAAGCCTTTGGAAGAATTTACTACTTTAAGTCACTTGAGAGAAACAAGGACCATCTGTTGAAGCTCCAAGAAGGTGTGAGGAGAGGGTCACAAATGGCCCCAGCAGGTGCCAAATCAAAGCACTTAGCATGTTAAGAGGTCAACCCTGCCCCCGGGGTTCGGAGTGGACCGGCGAATGTTAGCAACTTGTGGTGAGCTGATTGCTTCTCTCTCTCTTGTGTTGCTAATTTTCCTGCAGGAAATAGACGTGGGGAGATGTTTGGGAAGCTGCACCTCAGGAAACCGCTGTCTTCTCAGGTACACTTCAAAACAGCTGACATAACACAGTTTAGCAACTCTCCATGTCCAACCTCAGATACACACATAAGTTTTTATTCCTATCTTTGTGAAGAATTGCCATTACTGTAGCTAAATGCTGCCCTAAAACCTAACCTTAAAAAATGTCCTCATCATCTGCAAACATCTGGTCCCTACAAAGACCCCCCCCC